>JAFBJS010057678.1:0-58333 GCA_016785265.1 Paraplagusia blochii
GGAGGAAGTGTTCTTTGAGGAACTCCACATACGTTGTGGATGTCATCTTCACACCCTCAGGGATCCTGAAAGGGCCGACAATCTCTCTCCCCATGATACCAGCCCAAAACATCACTCCACCACCTCTTTGTTGGCGCCGTAGCCTTGTTTGCATGGGCCAACCATCCACTATTCCATCCATCTGGACCAGTGAGGGTTGCACGACATTCATCGGTGAACAGAACAGTTTTGAAGTCAGTCTTCAGGTATTGCCTGGTCACTGGAGCCTTTTCTGCTTGTGTGCAGTGGATAGTGGAGGTTGAACCGATGGCTTACGCACCGCATGACAACCCCTGGAAGACCCTGCACCTTGTTGGGTCCGTTGGAGGCACCAGCAGCTTCAAAAACTTGTCTACTGCTGTGATGGGACATTTTTACAGCTGCTCTTTTGATCAGACGTATTTGCCTTTTAGAAAGAGTCCTGGATTTTCCTTTATCAGCACGCACACGTGTGTGCTCTGAATGAGCTACATTCTTCTCTCTTCTCAGTTTCTGGGCAATTTTGATTGTCGTCATTCCTTGACCCAAACATTCAACTATTTCTTGCTTTTCAGCTGAAAGGTCCTTCTTTTTGTCCATCCTGGTTGAAAATGGTCGCCTGCTTAATAATGTGGAACAACCTTTTTCAGTAGTCTCCCCTTTAATTGGAGTCACCTGCCAAGCTAATTAGCGCAGGTGTCTTCAATTAATTTCAGTGATGTGCAGAGCCATGATACATATTACCATTCATGAGTTTAAACTGACCAACAGTGGTACAGTAAGATTTTTGTTTAACGCTTTTTGCATAATAATTTGGAACGCCGTGTATAGTGGTACACAAATGTAGATTATTATTATTTTTTTACATGCATTGGATTACAGTAAATGCAAATTAAAATCATTGACCCGTGAACCTTAGATAGACATAAAAGATAAAACTATATTAATCCCTCAGAAGAATCCTTTGCAACGTCTAACAAACGTACAGATATCTTGTTTTTTACAGCCTCGGAAAACCCTGGCATGTTCTGTATTTGAATGGACTAGTTTAATTAAAAATCAAACGTTTATTTTGCTAAATAATCAGTAGAAATAAATGCTTGTCCTACAGGGGAGCAGGGACAACATGAGTGTGGTGTTGGTGTGTCTACCTGGAGCTCCAAAGGTCTCGGAGGAGGCTGTGAAGAAAGAGGAGGAATTGGACAAATACCTGGAGAGCCGCGTTGAGGGTCAGCACACCTTACAGACCACTGACATAAGTTTAATTAAGTGCCGCTGTGTGAATAAACATCACTGTGTATTTAATCTATACATAAACTAAGTGTTTGGTGCTTTCCCCCTTCGTTTTCAGAATAGTTAGTAAATATTGTAAAAAGAAAATATTTTTCTCAGGTATCCAGAGAGAAAAAAGGTGTCAGAAGCAGCCAATTAATCTAAACCTGTTTAATAAACGAAAATAATTACTTTAGATAAGACTGACGTTGAGACAAAAGACCACACAATGTACTCTGTATGTGTAAAATAATGATTTTTAAGGAAGTCTAAATATTTGATAAGTAGCTGCAGGATAGATTCTCTCTGACCTCTGCTGTTTATAGGTCATCTACAGAGGAAAGTTGACGATGCACAGCGCAAGTGTCAAACTTTGGCCCAGGGGCCAAATCTGGCCCGCAGTGTAATTATTTTTGGCCTAAATCTAATGTGTACTATAGTTGGCCAGTATGTAGACCTTACATAGTCTCAGAATATGTTATATTAATAATGCATGTCTAGTTATAGTACATACATTTTGTTCTGTAAAATGATCTGAAAAAACAACAGAGTAATAATAGGAATAAAAAAAACAAATGCAAATGATGTGGGAATTTTCTATTACAATATCTCATGTATTGATACTAATAAGCTTTGGCTGTTCCAGATTCAGTGTATACACACTATTTCGTATTTGGAGAGAAGGGAAAACATGCACGTTTATAGTTAATTTCTCAATATATATTGAGTTTGGCCCGTGACTTCATGCCAGTTTTTTAATTTTGGCCCGTCGTGAAATTGAGTTTGATACCCCTTATGTACGGTACTATGTATCAATTATCTAATTGTCTTGGTTTTGTTGCAGAGCTACTTGCCAATTGTGGGGAGGCGGGAGTCCCTGACCTGGTGTCTGTCCTAAGGAGCATTGCAACAGAGAACATCCCCAACCTTCCACCTGGGGGTGGCCTGCCCAGCAAGTAAATGATGAACTCGGGCTGCATTGTGCAATTAACACATAAACATACACAATTCTTGTGCCTTTATTTTGAGAAATGACAGCAGACATAGGTTTAATAAGAAATAATCCTTATTCGTTGCAATTAGGAGTAAAAATTAGAGTAGACCATTGAGTATTTAACAGTTAAATTATGTTTCTCCAGAATGAAATAGAGCGTCATGCAAATAAAAAAAATAAGTAAGAGAGATTTTATCACAAACATCGTCCAAACACTTAGCGTACTCTTGAATGGAGACGTTTTCTCGTCTCTTGTTGCCTGAATAGCGGATACTCTGTATTGATCGAGTTTCTTTTTTGATTCCATTACCATTCCGATCAATATACATTTGCGAAGGGTGAACAGGGACTGTTTATAATGAGCCCGGAGTCGTCCTCCTTACTGATCATCACACCATGTTCTCTTTGTGTTTGTAGACGCAGTGTGATCGAGGCAGTGTACAACAAACTGAACCCTCACAGAGAAGAAGAAGGCGTGAGTTGATGTCTTTCTCTCTATTTCCCTCGTTCTAAAGCCACCTCTCACTTCTTCCACCTTTCACCCTATGACCTCATAAACACACACCAGCCCAGAAGAGGACACCTTTTCCCCCTTTTACTTCCACATAGAGTGAATGTGAATGAAGGAGAAGTGCAAAAGATGGTGCACTATACACTATACAGAATAACCTTGGTAGGTCTCAGGTGTGATTTATCTTCAATGGTACCATAAGACGTTAATCACAGAAATGAGGTGTAGACCATTGACAAAACATCTACAAAACTCCTCTTGTCAAAGCAGATGTGTCCGACACAAACACATTCAAAGATCCTTGTCAGATTTAGGAACTTTAAGTTATAACGTTTGCTAACACAGAGTATAGACAATGTTTTGCAGTTGGAACAAACTACAACAAATGCTGTAATTTTAAATAATATAAAAAACAGTGCCCTGGTTAAAGACTTTTGTTGTGATATCAACATTCTCTGTGTGTAAGTGTGTGGGTTCATTTGTCACCTTATTGTTAGTAGCGTCTGGACTTCCAGGCTCTTTTCTCTGGGCTGTGTGGGTGCTGACCAAACCCCTTCCCTTCTCTCTATTACGTCATGCAGCCAATTTCACAGAAGGTTGTTGGCCACAGGGTCAGAGGTAGTGCTTGCATGGTTCTGTCCAAAAGACACTGGAATGTCTTTGACATAGTCATGCTGGTGTGTGGTAGGTCTGTTGGTTAGATGTACAGTATGTGTGTGTTTGACCATTGGAGCATGCCTGCAGAGTCTGACCCCTGGCGTGTCACCTCAGGCCTCTGCAGGGGGAGAGGAGGAGAATGAGGAGGGAGGTGGCATCGCGGCGGCTCATCTGCTGGAGGCTCTGCGGCAATTCCGCCTGCACCACCGGGGGCAGTACCGTGCGGTGCTGGAGGATTCCCTGGCCACGTACAGCGTTCAGCGGGGGGAGAGCGCTGCCAGGGAAAATGGGGAGCGAAGGATGACTCCTGACAACGATGGCATAACTGACCCGGAGCAGCCCACCTCCCTTCCCTCTCCCCCCTCGTCCCTGCCCTCATCTGCCGCAGCAAAACCCGAGGGCATCCTAGATGTACCAGTTCCTGAAACCAACTCCTTCTCTGGCTGAATTTTCCACCTGCATACCACACCCACCCACCCACCCTCCTGTCCAATCCAATCCCAGAGCTACAGACTACTGTGCTGTGGCAACCCGCCCTCCTCTTGCCCCTCCCAGCCCGGTCCACTGTCGCTCATCACAGAACTTGATCTGACACGATTCCCATGCTTCATTGACAGACGATCACCTGTCAATTCAAGTTCTGTGACAAAAAAAAGTCAACAAGGACTTGGATTTCCTGGTGTGTTTTCCCACCTTTCGTCCAACCTTGTCCCAAATTTCGTGAACACGCCACCTTTCTAACTTGAGCACAGAGATCCATGTCATAAGAATAAGGCACATTATTAATAGATTTAATTGTAAAGATGGTGTGTTTGGGTTAAAAAACAAAAAAACAGTGACCGCTCCTGGCTTCTGGCTGAATCCCTCCTCCCACAACCTTCCCTTAACATGTCCTTTCAGTGGAAGAAGTGATAAAGAAAAGAAAAGAAGAAGGGGACACTCTACTGCAGCTGTGTCTGCAGGCCGACTCCATCCACTCACTCGGAACACACTCTTTAGTCTGTATCTATGTACGTACGCTTGACTGTGTGTGTGTGTCTGTATGTGCCCGCATGTGTTTGAGAGACCGGTCAACAGTGAAAGATCATCTGTAACTTTAACTGAGTGCAACTCCATAGGCTTTAATTTGTGTTTCAGCTCAGTCGGTTGAGACGCAAACAATATGTTGGGGGACATTTGGAAGTGCAACCTGCTTCTTTCAACCCTCTGGGTTGATGATTGTCTTTTCTTATATGCACCCAATAAAACTGAAACACATTGAAGACCTTGCAGACAGACTACACACAAAATTAAGATGAATGGTTGCTCTGTTGGGGCAGCACTGGATTATAGTTGATTAGCCGACAGTTCCATGTCATTTACTTTAAAAAAACGCGTTGCTGTTGTCATGGGGATGCTAAGGGTTATCAGGGTGAATACAATTGACAAAAGTAGGTGCAACATAGACCAAGTTCTCTTACTGTGATGTATGAAAGGACATTAGAAGACCGGTTCTACATCACATTTGTGACTCCATAATTTGTCTCGTCCTAATATTTGTTTTGACTTATAATTTGGTAGAGTGAACGAATAGTACCATGTTTAAATTTCTCAGTGAACGCCTGTTTGTATACCTACAGTTTAGTGTACAGGTGCAGACTCAAAGTGTCTCAATGTAGGACAGACGCAATGGTGTCTTTAATTGATTTAAGTCCATATTACGTAGCACTTGTCATGATATTTTGAGTATGTAACAAAACAAACTTGGTCGACCATTGGAAATCGTTCGCTTGGCTATAACGTTTGTTATATTGTTTGCCACTTGCAGCACTTAATGAGCTTATGTCTTACTTTTGTGTTTATTGTTTGTTTCATGAAAGATTGTTAAACAATAAAAAAAAATGCCTGAGGAGTTCAGAGCAAAAGATCACCATGTGAGCCAAGGAGCTTCGTCAGCGCGATAGGGAAGAAGATATATTATTATCAGTATTTGCTGTCATAATGTCAAAGTCCTGTCTTTTTTTGAGATCTATTGCTTTACTACCATCATAATTATGACGGCGACAAACAATAAAATATAGCACATGTTGTAATCTGCCTGACTGTCTTGTCAGAACACGTTAACATATTATATTTGCACTGAGGCACAGAATCTAACCTAAATACTTTACCCAAACAGTTATGCCTATTTACTGTGTGTCTCATTTGGGCATGATTTGTAGCCAATATAATACATTAATGTAGATTTATGGTCCCATAAAGGACAGAGCCAGTCCCACTACGTATGAAATATAAAATATTCTGGTTTTCTGCATTAAAGTGTAAAAAAAAAAAAGAATAAGCTCTGCTGCACAGCAGTGAAATTGAATTTATTCCAATGAAATCAGTGAATTTCTTTAAAACTCGGCAAGTCATTCTTTGTACAGACTTGCCGACATTAGCTGATGATGTGTTTCGTCAAACCCTACCAAGTAAAGATGACCTAGGGACATAATATTTTGAGGATTGATAATAGTTATTATTAAAAAAAACAAAAAAAAAAATCTGTTCTCTGCATTACTTAATTACAAAATACTAACTCCACTTGCTTGCTAATGCAATTAACCATAATTTAATGCTAGCCAGCTTTTTTTAAAATTAAAATACAAACAACTCGTTTTATGCTTAGTAAAATATCTTTATAGACATCAAGAAATAAACCAAATATTAACTTGAGCATTTTTTTTGTTCTTCTGCTCTCAGGTTCCTATAACTCACATCTATGTTAGTGTTGGTTTAACTGTTGACCTCATACAAAGCCTATGCCTTAATAAACCTAATAAGCACTTGAGTGAATGTATTTCATGTAGAATAATTGTTTGTAATGTAGCTTAAAAAAAATAAAGTGAGCCCAGTTCATGCTTCCAGTCAATGGTGTTGACTGTCATCTTTATGCAAAAGATCAAACCAGGTAAAAGCACCTGTTGAAATTATGTTTATTCTTACAGATTATCAACAGGAGACAAGTTGAAACTGAGAGTTTTGAAGCAGCCTGTCTATTCACAACAGGCAGAGGGAGACTGTCCAAGTGTCCTGTCTCCAGCAACTTCCATTAATGCATGCAGCAATCTTTTACAGCACTTAAGTAGTATAACCAGAGGAAGTTAGAGCTCCATGCCGTATGCGTGCGTGTGTGTCTGTGTGTGTGGTGAGTTTGTATAGAATTAACATGGACTATTGAGTCTGGCACATTGAAAAATGTTAAACAAACCAATAAAAATGATTTTGGTTACAGTGACATCACTCTGTATCAAGTGTGAGTACTTTCATCTCGACTGGCTGTCCTTGAGTCCTGTTCTAGCTCAAACAACCCCACGGAGTAGACATGAATGTTACATTAATGGACAATAATCCGTATTTTAGGGACTAGTTTGCACTTTGTGTCCCTGTGTCTCGGCCACAGCTCGGTGTTATTCCTCTCCCTTGCCTTTACAATAGAGTTCCTGGCGTTCTAGTCTCTACCCCACTAGAAGTTGATAACAAATATCAGCTTTTGGATGCGTCAGACTAAATTAACAGCTGCTTCTTGTGTTGAGCACGAGAGAAGGTGTGCAGTCTTGTAGGGACGCTCTCTCCCTCTCCCCCTTGTTTTTCAGTCTGACAGTTGGCCTCATGATTCTCTCTAAGGTGAGTCATCAGAGGTCTGGGTTTTTGTTTTTTTTCTTCCTCTCCAACCAACAGGAAAAGTCCATTATCATTTACCATTTTCCATTCATGATTGTTTACGTGAACTAAAGAGTTAAAACCCACCCTCTTGTTCCCCTCAGGTTATAGGATTTGCATGAAAAAGAAAAAAAAAAAAACAGTTTTCATGTATTCTCAAAAACGTCTCCTCTATTTCTCTTCTCATTCCTCCAGACTGCCGGTGAGCTGGAGGACCCCTGGTAGCTGAGGCAGAGCCCGTCTCCTCCCGGTGACCAGTGCATCTGCCAAGAGGAGGAGTCTCTCTCTTTCTCTTTCTGTCTCTCTCTCTCTCCATTGCGCCATGTCTTTCTCCACTAAAAAGAGGACATGTGGTGTGTCTTGGAGTGTGTGAGTGTGTATGTTGGTTGTGCATGTGAGTGTGTGTGTGTTGGCAGTGGTGGGACAAGGATGGCAAATGACAACTACACCCACACGTGTACTGCTTTAAACCTGGAGGACAAACAGAATCACTTTTCAGACATGTTGAGATTTTATGAACATTGTGCTATGATTTTTACCATTGAGGTGTTTTTTTTTTTCCCTTTTTTTTTCCTTTTCATGAAAGTTGACAATGAACACCTTACTTCACAATTATACGAGGACCTACGGTGTGTGTGTGTGTGTTTGTGATTATATGTGCGAGGGCCAGAGGGAAAAACCGAATGGAGGATAAAGACTTTGGAATTGTTCTTCTTCTCCTGGATATTCATTTCGGTATTTGATTATTGCTTAAACTCCATGCTTTACTCCTCCTAAAAGTGCATAAAACACACACTTTTAACACGGATGCCCCCACAACCTTAGCCCTGTACATGTACACACATATGTACGTGCACCTTTACAGGGCTTTGGTTCTACACGCACAGATTTATTTTTTCTTATTGCCGACCCAGGCGGACGCTGATTAGTTTAAACCGAACCTGAGGGAGTCTGATTGGCTCCCACGATTGCTGATTCTCTTAGGAAGTTGACGAAGATAATCGAAATGGGGCAAATGGGAGGTTATTTAGTTTACTGCTGAGCTTAGGGCAAAACGAACTTGTGGTGGCGGATCAGCCAGGGAGACTGTTGTACAGTATCACTGGTTACCGTTACTGGGGAAAGAGACAAGGAAAGGATGAGAGGGATGACATTTGTGTCCACGCCTTCTTCGCCGCACCTGGCAGTTGGGGGTACATGCAACAGCAGACTTTCCTGGCAGAAGAATTTTTTTTTTCTTAATGTTGTCCATGAGGTCACTAGCTGCTCGCTGTGTAGAGTGAGTGAACTCCTTGTTTTAACCCTGTTCCTGGTTCTCAGACTGCATTGGTAATGTTTGTATTGCTGTTGTTTGATTGCACTCACATTTGATTACAGAAAGCGTCTATATATGAAATAAAATACCTGCCAAGGACTTAGTGCTGTCTGTGAGTGCCTATGATGTCATGGTAATGAAAGACAGAGAAGACGTGATGCCATGGAAGAGCAGGAAGTCCATCACGCTATATTTAAAAAGAAAATCCAACTGAGTTTTGATTGGAACCAATAATATGGTTCCCCTGGGGTTCAATTCCTATACCTCCTGTGTGTGAGGCACCTCCATACTGTGGGATCACTAATAGTTCTAGACAAGGAAAAGCTACAATTGGTTAACCTGCACAGCTGCCTTGGTATTACTGTGTCTGTCTATATATATTTATGTACACACACACATATGTACAGTACAGATATATGCCTGGTGGCAGCAGAGATTTAAAGGAAGCTGACTTGTGTCCAGAAGTCTTCAGATTCTAATCCACCAGCTGCCAGGTTGCCACTGAGGAGCTCTGATCATAGCACTGTCCAGACCCACATCACTTCCAGTGGGCTCACCACCCACAGAGTATGAAGAGACACGGTAATGGATAAGTGGATAAAGATGACTAATATGTGAATAGGAAATTAATATATATAAGATATATTATTCATTTTTTATGGATTTTATATATATGTATATATAAAATCCGATATAAACTATATGTCTGAATATACATACAAAAATTCTAGCCTTCTCGACACACTTGTTTATATCTAGAACCTGAGTATTACAAGGAAAACAAATGCTGTCTTATAGAAAACTTTAATAAAATATCTAAGAAATGTCTCAGCTCAGAGGGAGTAACAAAATTATAATATAAGGTGATTAAAAATGGTTAGAACATGTTGTGATACGTGAAGACAAACACAACACACACATATATATACATAGGTATATGTATAAATATAAATTTGTATAAACAAATTTAATAAATTACCATATGGAGTATGTGTGTGTGCACATATATGCTGTATGTATATATATATATATATATATATACATATATATATTAGGAAGTTGATGTATACAGTATACTCCACACACACTCCATTCAGAGAAATAAATATTGAACGTATATTAAAGAGGTACAGGGTGTATAGTTGAATATTGTTCAATCTCATATTATTACAGATACCATGAAATAACAAAAAGACAAAGAGAACTATCTTGTTCTCATATGAACAAGGAGCAAGACAACCACACACAATGAACACCATAAATGCACATTCGCGACCGCTCACTGTGACCACTATGTGGTGCTATAGTATCGGGCCAGTTGTGCTCGACTACCAGACCTGCAGTCGATTGAAAAAACACTATTTTTGCGACCTTAATTTCTTTTTACTAGATAAATTACACATATTTGTTTTAATAAACGCCTCTTAATGTGGTCCTAGTTAAAAGTCAAATGTTCTCCACTCAATCTGTACTCAGTAAAAACTATTGCACTCACTACTTTGTCACTTCTTTATCTCCTTTACTCAGTAAAAGTCACGCACACTGCCTCTCTGTCACTCTTCCATAATTTGATCGTAATCCCTAATCATATTTGCAGTGTATCTTAGAGGTTTTCTTAATCTGGAGCGGGATTATGCAGTGGCAGTGAGTGGAGCAGAGATGCTGACATGATGTTGCTGTGTATGTGTTCAGGGGGGTGAATTTAATTTGATGATGGTGGAGGACGGCAGTGCGTCCGCATTGATTTACCCACTCAATCCACATTAAGCCTGGTCCTACCAAACAATAGCAACTGACCTGTTAAAAATAAGCACTCTGTGTCATCTCTAATCTGTGTTTATTTCATTTGTTCTTACAGAGATAACCCCCAGAAAAATACTGATTCAAACCATCAGTTGTTATCAAACTAGTTACCATCTCAGTGTAAGGCAAACCACTCATCTAACATATGTCCCAATAGTTTAGAGTAGGGTCTCAACCTCAAATAAGTTCAGGGCCACGGTTCATTCTGCCATTTCACCAAAGGGCAGCATTAGGCAGAGAAAGGAAAGGAAAGCGTATTCCTTGTCTGTTACATTGTGATTCACACAACTGCACACAAACAAAATTAACCCGTCACCAAAGTGAGCAGCTTTGAGCCCCAGGGGAGAAGTCAGTGACGCTGGTGGACCTCAGTGGTAACTTTGGCAATTGGTGGATTCGAACATGGAACCCTAAGATTGCATCAAGAATGTATGTATCATCAGCTGTAAATGTAGTAAAACTAGTAGAAAATGAGAAGTAAAAACAAAATAACAGAAAATAAGCCAGAAGGAGCAGGGGGTTCAGGACTGCAGGATTCACCAAAACAATGGAAAGTAAATCTATAAAATCTAAAAACTTACTATATATTTACTAGAGAAGTCCACAGTGTTATACTGTAGTAAAGTACAGTACACTGCGTTGGTCTGAGGTTAAGATCAGTTGTAGTGTTTACCACTGAGTGCGTCCAACATGACCATCTCCACCACTTTTGACCTGCAGTCAAACCCCTCTATAAATCTTGAAAAAATGTCCTCCCACGTATGGGCCCCGGGCCACATTGAGACCCCTGATTTAGAGCGGGCGTTGGCAAACTTTTTGACTCGCGGGCCACAATTGGTCCTATAATTGGACAGGGGGGCCGAGTCCAGAGCAGAAAGATGGAATGTTAGTCCAAACTAATATAAATGGCCCGTAAAAGTCATGTATAAAACCTAAAATCTTACATTTATAATATCCTTTATGATGTCGGCTATTGGGACGACACATTATTGCAGGAAAAAGACACTAGTATAATGATAAATTTTAATATGGATAAGGTTGGAGGGCCACATCAACGGGCCACTTTGGCCCCCGGGCCTTAGTTTGGCGATGCCTGGTTTAGAGTCATTAATTTAGGAGGAGGGTGGAGGACAGTGGGTCCTCATTAGTGGTGTATATAGCATTTGATTGATAGCGAGTTTCTCCGTTAGAACCTCACTCGCAGACTGTCGGTAAAGTTCCAGAAGTAAACTTCCGATGGTGGAGGTCTAATGTCACCTTCAAATCTTTAGAATGTTTCTTTCTGTTAAAACAGCGCTGCTCCATCCATTTGATCATAGGCGCTCCATGCAGTGGGCTCACAGTAAGTCTCAGTCTAGGAGTTCCCGCTCCTTTTTCCCCCCTGAACTGATACGGCTCTGTGAAAAAAAAAAAAACCTCACGGCTCCTCGGTGCACCTGCAGCACCTCCAATCTGCTCTTTTTAAAGTCTCACAGACTCTATTAACAGGGAGCACACGCCAGGGGAAGCTGCACAATGATGGAATATTTCTTTGATTACTTTGCATTTATTCATGTATTTATTCATTTCTCTCCTGAAAGAACAGTGAAGATGCCTGCCGTCTGGTCGGTGTCGTCTCCATCTGCAGGTGGGTTGACCTGCCAGACCCCGTCAGTGTGTTGAAGGAACACGTGTCCAATGGAGAGATGCCTGATGAATGGTGTTGTTGGAAGAAAGGAAGAGTCTCTCTCTCTCTCTCTGTCTGCCTGTCATTTTCCTCCCTTGTTCCGTCTTTTTCCACCCACTCTTGTCCTTTCACACCATGACTTTGGCTGCAGCCTCGGGTTAGAGTGCTGACTCAAAGCAACACCTTCTCAGAGTCTCATTGTTCCAGATGAAAGCTGGATGGAGAGCAATTAACTAACAAACTGACAAATACAAATATGAAGTGTGTGCATGTGTGTGTGCATGTGTGTGTGCTCGTGCCCCCTAGCATATGATTTTGAGTGAAGTAATTTGGCAGATGAGCTGGTGGCCATTGTTAGAGGGATAATCTGGCTCTTGCTGCTCAGATAGGTTAACATGCGGCAGATTAGACCAGATTACCCCGAACCACACCAGACAGTACAGCTTTTCACCCCCGCCCCTGGCCCCTTGGGCAAACCTTCCAATTACGTGAAAAGGATTCTCTTTTCATTCATTCTTTAGGTCATTTCATCCTCATGCTGCGTGTTTGTCCTGATGCGCTTGTCCCACTTTTATCTGTCTCATCGGGTCTTTTCTGTCCTCTGTCTCCCGCTGCAATCACTTCCTTCATCCCACACACATGTATCAAACTCAAGGCCCGTGGGCCAAATACGACTTAGATAAATGTGGCGTTTAATTGATCTCTGAACTCTAATAAATAATAATCAATTGCTGAAACTTTCATGAAAATGTGATGAAGTAGTTAGGTTACAACAGTAAAACAAGTCCTAATCCAATACCTTTTCCAGATTAACGTTCCACTCACTCAACTTGTTTCAAATAAAAAATACTGAAACTATGGTAAAAAAAAAGCTCTCCCTTGTAATCTTTAACTTTTGCTGTATCTTTTTAAAGAACATTTTTAACACGCAAACTATGAAATTGTATATATATTCACTGTTTAATCTATTTATATTTTTTCCAGTAGAACTCTCCTTATTTCTTTCCCCTGTAGGAAACAAAACCCATGAACACAGTATTTATCATATTTTATCATCTTCATGATGTTCATATATTTCTCCCTCAGCCAGGTGGCATTTTTCTGGATTTTATTTTTCATTAACAACATGATGTAAAAAAAAATTGTGTAGAGACGGTTGTGTGTCCCATTCCACATACTAGGCTAACTACTGTCCTTACATCTGTCCCTGCAGGCTAACGTTAACTGCTTTCTGGTCTGGACACGTTGTAATCCCAATGTATCTAAAGAGCTTAGAACCCACAACCCTCAGCTTGGACTGTGCACTGCTTTGCATTTAGCACATTGTTTGACACACCAAGAAACTTGGCAACATTGCCTCCCCGCACTTAAATATTGTTCACATTTGTCTCCCTCATCTGCACATTTCGCCATTGTGTTAACATGTTTATACGAGTTGGTATTTCATCTTCAATTACCTGACCAAACCTCTGCCCTCCAGCTGTTCCTGCGGCCCACACAGCTGGGCCATGGAATCACCATTTAACACAACAGGATTAGCACAGAGGTGCTGGGTTACAAACCAATCAGTGCGCAGGATTAGGAGCTCAGGTACAGTAACTTGACTACCTGTCCTTTTCTGTGGTTTTTGGTGACACAGGTCAAGATGTAGACAAAGTGTGTGATGACCACACATGCATGCCCAAATAGAAGCTCTCAGCACAACTGAATTGAATTACACCAGAGTCCGATGTGTTCAGTTTATTAAAACCATGCACTCTCCCTCTCCGATTACGCACTTTCACTTTGGGAGCCTATCAGTAAAACCACCATCCGCCTTCCACTTTTCCCTCGTCTGCTACATTTTTATCTCCACCTCCCTCCATCTTTCCGGAGGGTACCATTGTGTCCCCGTCTCTCCTGGAGCTCTGCTGAAGCACAAAAGCACAACAGAGACTCAGGAAGTGATTAGCAGCTTAACGAGGAGGAGGTTTTGAGCGGAGTTAGAGGAGCGGCTGAGGAGGTAGGGTGAGGGGGTTAAAGTTTCAGGGCTTAAGGGGTCACTGTTAAGTTGTTGAGGGGTTAATTAGGAGCAAGGCTTTTGTTTGTAGGGGGGTGTAGGGAGACACAGGAGCGACTCACTTCCTCGCCACTGCTGGCACCAACCTTTATTTTAGCCCCATCTCCAGCCTGCTAATTGTCCCCGGGCTGAAAAGAGATGTAGCTGAATTGACTTAATTGTCACCATTATCATCATCACCACACACTTAGACCCACCTTGTATACATGTATCTCCCCCCTAACACTCGGCATGTTTGCAGTGTCCTCCCGCTTCTCCTTGGGAAGAATATCTTTTCAACTTGGAGGAGCTCTGGCCGTGACTGTCTCTGGGGCCACTGTTTGTGTGTGTGTGTGTGTGTGTGTTTGTCCTCTTGTCAAGCTGTTAAGACACACAGAGGAACACGTTGTGGTCTTCGGCGTAACCTGGCATCTCAAGTAGACCAGGAGGAGCTGTGAATGTGTGAATGTGTGTTTGTGTGAAGGAGACGAACACAAGTGACACTGAAACTCAAAACAGCTTCCTTGGCTGCAGCAAGAAGCCTTTCACTCACCTGCGCTTGACATAAATGTTAGATGTATTTCTTTGGATTTTCCTTCATTCACTGAAAGCACATTTTTCTGTCTTTGAGCTGCGTTGATGTAGAATTGACTGTAAACATAGGTCACACTTTCGACATATTTATCAGAGGTAAACATGTGTGTCATCAGAGTAGAAATTTACCAGGAAATAAATGGATAAACTCAACATTCACCGATGTACAAAGAAGTATGTTCACGGAAAATATCCTCAGTTTTTTAAGCCTTAATTGATTGATTTATTTCTGAAAAATTTGCCCTTTACGTATTCTGTGTAGTTAATAAATATCTACTGAACCACATACAGAGACATCTGCCCCATAAGGTAATTGACATTAACCCCTTTGCGCAGGGTGACCCCGTTTTATGCCTGGATTGGGTCATTTACACATGCAAATAATTAGTTCATACAAACACTTATTAATAATAAGATTAATACATTTAGTAATAGTGTGAATACATATTGAAATCTTTTATTTTTAAAGATTTTATTGGGGAATTTATGGACCTACCGCCCAAAGTACACATACTGTAAAACATATGGCCCAGATCCAATACAACGTGCTAATGTTGATTAAATATGCTTCTCTATTAGACTAATGTTATCGGAGGTATTGTACGTGGGCTAATCCAAAATGGAATGAAACTGGATTGTGGCTTAGTGTCGCCAAACTTATGGACATTAGAGGAAGGAAAAGTGATTAGAGTGGTTTGGAAAATACACTTAGAGAAACATACGCTTTCAGGTCGAAATGAGATTCTCTGCCACGGCTGCTGTCATCAACATATTAATGATGTGAGCAGCTTTGCCGGAGAGACGAGAGATAAGGCCTAGTGATAAAGAGCAGAGAGCAATGTCTTTTATTCAGTCCTTTTTTACTCACTTCTAATAATCAATGATGCCACTGTTTTCAATAAACAGCTAGTTACACTTCTGAATAATAATAATAAATTGATGGAAGGAACTATTTTTTACAAAGACGGTGGACGCCAGTGGTGGCCAACTGGTTGAGGAAGCAGATTTGGTTCAGTAAGGTTCTACTCCACCAGCTGCCAGGTTGCCACTGAGGTGCTCTGATCATAGCACCGTACCGGCCCACATAACTTACACTGGGCTCACCACCTACAAAAAGGCTGACAGTATGGAGCTGTGTGATTTGGGTGGTGCCAGCTGCCCCTGTGACCTGGCAACAGACATGCAGATGAAGATGAATGAATGTATGATATGTACATGGAGGATACACTAGAAGTACATTTGCCATAAAACATTCTCATTTATCCAAAAAGAATCCTAAACTCGACACCCACCTCGACATCAGTCAGGTGTTTTATTTATTGATTTCTGCTCAAGTTGTCAATCAATTTACTGACCAAAATATAATATTTTATCCGAGCCAATCTTAAATCCCTCCTGTGTTCAATCTTTCTCAATTTCATCAACTTAAATTTCAGTCTCCCGCATCAGTGAGGAAGAGAATTAAACCACCCCCATTTGATTGACAGCGCTGCCATGACAACCCCGCATCACCTCGAGAGTGACCAATGCGGACTCAGACTCAGGGTCCCTCCCTGACTGCCAGGTGGAGTAAAAGAGTCCGTGGTCAGCACATTTCTGCCACTCTTCTTCCAACAGTCCCCTGTAACCTTACTGAGACTTCCAGATGGTTTTCAGAACTCCCGTTGACTTCGTTACAGCCTCCCGACTCCTCCTGCCTCACTTGGCGGATGGACCCACAGTCTTGGTTCGATCCAGGTCTCCGGAGGACCCTCCCTCCACCTGTCCTCCCATGGCTCTCCCGGGGCTGTATTTCTCAGCCGCGCAGATCGCCAGCGTGTGTGAGACTCTGGAGGAGACCGGGGACATCGAACGGCTGGCCCGCTTCCTGTGGTCACTGCCGCTGACCACCGATGGCCGGGACTCAATCTCTGGACACGAGTCCGTGCAGCGGGCAAGGGCAGTGGTGGCATTCCACACCGGAAGTTTCCGAGAGCTGTACCACATCTTGGAGACGCACCGCTTTACGCGCGCCTCGCACAACAAACTGCAAGCGATGTGGCTCGAGGCTCATTACCGGGAGGCGGAGAAGCTGCGCGGCCGACCGCTGGGACCCGTGGACAAGTACCGTGTCAGGAAGAAGTTCCCGTTACCGAAGACGATCTGGGACGGAGAGCAGAAGACGCACTGCTTCAAGGAGCGCACGAGGGGCCTGCTGAGAGAGTGGTACCTGCAGGACCCCTACCCGAACCCTGGGAAGAAACGGGAACTGGCGCACGCAACCGGGCTGACACCGACCCAGGTGGGGAACTGGTTCAAGAACCGGAGACAGAGAGACCGAGCGGCCGCAGCCAAAAACAGGTCAGTCGCCCGAAGGCAATGGAAACGTTTTTAATTGTGTCCTTAAAGCACTCTACAAATGAGCGAGTCGCCTAAAAGCATGTGGACATTCATCACCTGTCACTCAATCACTGGTATTTACTCAATTATTGAAGTGATTTCTTCTCCACGGGCAGCCAAGGCTGTGCGTAAAAGGGCCATCCATGCGTAAAAGCGCATTCAGCTTTCCATTCAGCCTGTAGGTTTTTGTTTCCTCTCTGTTACATTGTCCAGGTCGATTTTTCTTCCTCTTTTCTCTGTGTGTAATTTGCTTCAGGGTCAGTGTGTGGGTTAACCGCTCTGATGCCCTCTCCGTGTGCATGAATGGGCGCAAACACTCTGCAGAGCCCTTCAGTTACTCTGACTGTGTATTATTTTGCTAAGATGTAGACTTTTATACATGTAAACACTTAAATCGTCTAACGCCTCTTATTGTTCCCTTCTACTTTAGATTGCAACATCCAATGTGTCCGGACACGAGCACGGAGCGCACGGATGGACAAACTCTTCTCTCAGTGACTGACAGTGACTCTGACCTGGATGTTTGACACTTAGAATTGAAAAAAAAGAGACTTTTTAGAGGCTATGGAAGTGGCTGAGATTATGTTTTCAATAATGGTGATGATGGGAAAGATGATGCACACGGTCAAAGTTTAGATGCCAATCAACTTTCTGGAAAAAAAGAAATCACCTGAAGTCAATCACGTTCTATTTTTTCAGAGATTTTCATAAAGATGACCAACAGGTATGACCGTCTTATTGTTTTTATGTTTCATGTTAGTCATCACCTGAATATAAACCGGTTTTCCAAATTGTACTTATCCGAAACACCAGACATCTGTGAATATTTTTTACATTCTTACCTGAAAAAGTATCTGAATCTGGACTCTATCTCAGGGACACATGCAAAGAGCTGATCACTCTCCTTTCCTCTGTCATTTTGTTGTTGTCTCATGGATAGATGTAATTAGAGGTCTCTGTAAGGACAATCACTAACGTCTATGTAAGTTTTGACTGTATGTTTGATTTACGTTATTTAATGTCGATTTGTCCATGGTTTGTGTTATGTTTAAGTCTGAATAAGTGTCTTGGTATTTTATATAAATAAAAATGTCTCATTAATAATGCTTTGAAAGTAGTCTTTGACCTCAAGACTGGGACTATAGTTTATTTGGGTATAGTTTATGAGTCAGATTATAAAAACGAGCGTCACTTAAACTTTATTAAATAAATACATAATTTAACTTTATTAAATAAATACAGTTTAAGTGAAATTCTATTGGCAACGTCACCGTATAATGTTGACTTTGATTGTTCACGTATTATCCACAGTATTTTATGCAATTATTTGCGAACGAAAATTAAATTGTATTTATTATTTTATTACCTTTGTATGACTTATTGCATAGCATTTAAAACCCGCCATCGGTGTTGTCTCTTAAAAATATAATATTATTTAATTTTTCCTTTCTCTCCATGGTCGCTCAATGACCAAACCAGATTCGCGAACGTAAAAAAATACTTTAATTTGTTTTTTGATAATTGTTAGAATTTGAACGCAAATGTTCTTTTGTTTGTTTGTTATATCCAAACCTCATCAGCCCGCTCTGCACAGTTAATGCCAATTCTTTTCAAGGCAGCTTGAACGTAGCGTTACTATGACGTCACTTCCTGGAAACGCATGAAAATGTGGCCACTCGTGCTATAAGCCACTAGATGGCGCAAGCAATCAAAGAAGTAATTCATTTTGCCGGTAAAGCGTGGACAATCATGACCAAGAGATATATTTCTATGTTCGTAAACATTGTAAGACAATATAAAGCTCCTTTTTTTTTTTACCGTGTTTGATTTTATTATGATCTGGAACAGGAGACAATATGGAAACGCGCTGACCGACATCGAAAGCTGTCAGTGGAGACACGGAGACGGTTTGACTTACTGTGTTTTACATTTAGGTTCTGTGTTTATTTAAGCCTATATTTCCCACAGAGGAAAGTAGGTTGTTTAATACCGTAATGGGTCTCATTCAATTGTACCATTTGTAACATTCTTTAAAAAGAAAACATAAAAACCCAGAACAGCACTAATTACGAAGATTGAAATCACAATGACAGTGCAGTGCAGTAGTGTTTAACACACAAATTCGTGTATTTTATATTATACACATTTAGGATAAACGTCTGTGAATTAAATAATTTATATTTCCTTTTTTTGTAAAATACTACAAGAAATATACTGTTGAGTTACATAAAGGTCAGGAAAGAGGGCTGTATATAGACCAGGCAATATTTTGGGCAAATATTTGAACTCCCAGGCCACAGTGGGCACTAAATTCTGACACGGGTGCCACGCCAGGAGCATATATTGTAGGTGGGGCATTTGTGTGAACTAAGAAAAATGATGTGTAAAAGGAATACAAGCTGAAATGAGTTTAGCCTTCTCTACTCTGTCTATTGGGTAAATGCTGCTATTTGATGGTAAAGGGAGAAATGTAATGGTAATATGAATTAATAGTATAATCTGCATGAGTTTGGTGGGACGGAATAAAATAACAATTGGCCACATCTGGCCCGTGGGCCCTAGTTTGCCCAGGTCTGATATAGACAATGTTTTATATAAGAAAACCTTTATTTGTCCCACGTTGTCCCACATAATTTTGCAACAGTGCAGGTACAGTAGTACTGTAAAGAACAGATAAGATAAAAATGCAAGAAATAGACTATACAACATTACAATGCGGTAGTGTGGTAGTGAGGGCCTAAGTATAAACATTATAATGATCAAGTAAAATAGCAGTGGTCTGTGGAGATAATCGTACACTCAAGTACCAGGCAAGTATATAATGTATGTTTGAATATTGCACAATATATGTATGGCTATTGCACATACATAACGTTGCAGAAAAAAAGCATGCAGGGTTATCTGCAGTCAAGCGCCTAACATCATTCATGGCAATAGCAGTATCACATTTCCTGTTTGTCGTTACACCAGGCAAGTTTTCAGGCAAAGAAACCCCTGTGTGTGTTGCCTGTGACCATGCATACACCCTGACTGATTGGTCGACACTGTGAGTTGTTTGACCCTGACACTCAGACTCCATGCCCAGGGCTGAATTCCATCCCCCGTTTTAGAAAACATCTCCATTTGGACGCTCACGTGTTATTTCTTTTTTTGGTACCCGGACTTCTCTTGACTCACCTGTAGCCTTTGTCAGTCTTCCTTGTTGTTGTTGTTGTTCTTATACTTTAATGCTGTTTGATGCTTCCATAGTCCCAGAGGAACCACAACCTTCACAAAGTTCATCCTTGTCTCTAAGTTGCTTTGGATAAAAAAGTATTTTTTTTTTATTAATCACGTACTCTTTAGTTTTCAACTCCCTTACACTTTATTCAATGGGCTCATAGTGTTGTATTCAACTGCTGGGTTGTTTTCTTTTGCGTTCAGATGTGGTTGAGAGGCGGGGCGCGCTCCTGGGTGGAAATGTTTACTAGTGTTAAATAGACCCTGCAGGAGGTCAGTAGGTAAACTGAGATTGAGCCACAGCCGAGTTTGGATGTTTGCCATTTTGCCAGTGGAGAAAACAGTATAACAGTAGAGCATCATTACATCTGTATGTAACTCATAAATATTGATTGACATCTCAATATTTCCACTGCATCAGAGTAGATTTACAATCTAAATCCACCAATTCCCCCTCACTGAACAAAGTTAGAATGATAAAAAAAATGAGTTTTTTTAGAGTTCTTTTGCATCACTTAAAAAGGTATATCTTTATTACTGAACTATCCTAGTTGTTTCTTTCTACCTGGGCTTTAACAATAGTGCGACGTCTCTTGAGTGCATGGTATTTACCGCCGCCTACTGACGACGTTGTCATTGACGCACGTAAAGATCACAAACTGTTGAAAGTATCCGCAAAATGGAACAACACAGAAAACACAGTTCGATGGCAGCGGCCAAGTAAGATGCCGCATAACCGTGCACTTCCTGTGACTTCTTACAATTTAATGTTGTGCAACATTGTATTTCAGTTAAACATCTCTTGTTGATCATCTAGTACTGAGGTGAAATTTTTTTAATCCCATGAGGATCATGTGACTAAGGTCGCAGATTTTTTGTTTATACCTGACTGAGATGGTGGAAAGGAGACACACGAACACACATTTTTTTCCTCCCCTATTTCTCTCTCTCTCTCTCTTTCTATCACTCTTCCTCTCTCTCTCTCCCCTCATCCGGCGCACAGCCGGGCAGCGCCGGTGACGCGTTTTGCGCATTTCCTGCAGCTCTCCCTCAGTCGGATTGAGCATAGAGGGGACGGGAAACGAGGGGGGGTGCGCGTGAGGATCGAAAGCGGAAAAAAATCCAACGGGAGTGGATGACTGTGATGTATTCAGGGTGGTGGTGAGCTCCGCTAAAACGCTGCTTTTGGCGCCGCTGCATGTTTTTCGCTCTCCCCGGAGAAGGCGCAGACACCGCAGCGACGACAGCTTCAGCCCCGGGAGCTGATCCACAGCGCAGAAGGAGCCCAGACGGGCTGGACACCGAGCACCAATCCCGGATGGCTAGGCGCGGCTGCTCTCTCCCACCCTGACCTGGGAGATACACACACACATATACACTGAGAGGCTTCCAGAGGACACAGTCGGAGCCCGTCTCCGTGATCCCCCTCCCGCACAGCCCGGTAGATTCACCGGCCTGTTTCTTTATTTACTTGAACCCCGTCTGGACTGGACTGACCATAAACAAACAAGGCAGCGCCGAGTCCTCCTAGTCTGGGTTATTACTGCGGATCGAGGCTCATTGGTGATCCATCGGCAGTGTGTGTGTGTGTGTGTGTGTGTGGATCATATCAATGTTCTGTTCTGGTTGTACCAGTCTGAGAGCCTAAGGAGCCAGCGGCATTATGGGATGTAGCAGGACTGTGCAGTGACCCCGCTTATTGAGAGGAAACAGTCTGTGTACAGCAGCAGGAACAGCCTCAACACACACACGCACTCAGCCTCATCCTTTGTAAACACACACACACACACACACACACACATCCTTGCAGATATGCCTGTGTTCAGTGGCATGTTGAAGGTGCGAGTCTGTGAAGCAGTGGACCTGAAGCCCACACCATGGGCCCTGCGTCACGCAGTGGGAAAGAGCGGATCCTTCCTGCTGGACCCCTACCTGGCCTTGAACCTTGACCAGACTCGACTCGGCCAAACTGCTACCAGGACCAAGACCAACAGTCCGGCGTGGCACCAGGAGTTCTGCACTGAAGTCCGCGAGGGAAGGAGCCTGGAGCTGTCCGTTTTCCATGATGCGCCCATTGGATATGATGACTTTGTGGCCAACTGCACCATCCAGCTGGAAGACCTGCTGCAGAATGGAACCAGACACTACGAAGACTGGGTAGGTGTTGGTTAGAATCTCACTGTGAATGTCACATGATAGGTTTTGGGTCCGGGCATTTGATATTTAACTACACAGACAAACAGTTGGACCGGGCACGGGCAAACTATGGCACGGGGACCAGGTATGGCCAATGATCTTTCTAACCTGGCCCAACAAACGTATCAAAATACTATTATTACTTTATGTTGACGTTATACTTTTGCCTCATTTTCCCAATAGATGGCACTGACGAAGCTAAAGCACTCACGCACTCCTTGTACCTGCCATTTGTCTTAGTGCCCGGGTTAGAAAGATTGTTAGCCCATATTGAGTGAAGATTTTTAATATTCACTCAGCTACAGCCATATTTTCTTAAACATCCAGCCCAAACACTTATATAAATCACTTAAATTCCATTACTCTGTCTGCTTTAACAATGATGATAAACAACCCATGGACACACCCCTTCTAAGGCAGGACACAACACTAGGATCTGTTTACATGCAGGAACTATGGAAATGTGTAAGAAATACATGATGTTTACTGGTGTCATGTAGTGATGGTGGTTGGTGTCAACAGATCTTCGAGTTGATCTCCTAAGGAGTGTTAGTAGATCCTAAGCAATAACATAAAAAAAATAATTTAAACTATGGAGGTAATTGTATTTTATGATGCTAATCATATAGGGATTGAGTCAGACAGTCTAACATATATATATGTACATACAGTATATATATAAGGTATAGAGTGAGATATCCAGTCTATGTAGGTAGATATATTTAGAGTTTTCAATCTCGGTAGATCACTTCAGCCTGGTCATTTGAAAAGTAGCTCACAAGACAAAAAAGTGTGGACACTACTGCTTTGAATGAATGAAATAAAAAGTGAGAATAAATGTTCTCTTTGCTCATACATTATATAAGTATAAATACTAATATCCCTATTTATTACATTTTTATTAGGCATGTCTGATATTAACTTTTGCTGATCGATATAGCTGTTTGTCCAAACTGCGAATTTTCCCGACCGTTACTGATATGTGCTGTGATTTTCCCAAAACTGAGGTAAAAGTCTCAGAATCCTATGTGAGATTCCACTTAATACAGAGGAAAAAACGGAACCTTTTTTTTTTTTTCAAATAAACTGAGTTGAATTTAGTCTCATTCAATTACCATGTATTTTAAAGAAATATAAGAGAAAAAACATGACTTGATTTAAAAGTCTGCACAGGATATGACTGTTTGTAGTCAATTACAATCTATTAGAACACACGCAACTACGACCACGAGAAAAAAGTGCTTGCTTGTTGCTGTTGAAGTATATGTTTGCAATCTATAAATTAATAAGATTAAACACAATCAAATTAAAAAAGATGAATAGAGATCTCCAGTCTTTCCAGATCAGACTGCTCGATACTTTGGAAAAATTGAATCACCTTCCTGGAATCATCCCTATTGGAAAACACTATCTTGTTTAGCTCCTGTTCAGACTTGTTCCTTGCTTTTTTTTGCTCCCACCTAATGTATGACATACAGCATTTGATATGGACGGTCCTTGTCATTTGCTGAAAATTCACAGGGACAATAACTGCATCTGATTGGACCCATCTGTGATGTCTTGTTTTGCTGTTACGCCTAGAAGAGTCTAATGTTCTGTTCAATAATGCGGCCGCTGCAGCTGCAGAGCAAGAAAACTGTCCACTTGGTTGGACTTGTAGTCGTTGGTGATATTTGTGCTATTTTAAGCTAATTCAGTTTGTCTCCTTTTGAACCAACACTCTCACAGATGTCCTGTCTTCAAACAAATAGTCATCTGTGGATTCTGGACAAAAAAAAAAAATTCCTTTCTGTAGAATTAGAAAAAAAAAAAAGCTGTTGGGAGAGTTTATCCCAGACACACTATGTAACTGTAAACTAGAGTAGGGAATGACTGAAATTCCTGCTATTTGTTATGGTTCTCCTGTCATGTAATCATATTTGCAACCAGGCTGTAATGTTCCGGCATCACATACACTACAAATGTGCAAATCATGGGATAAAGAGCCAGTTGTTTCTGGTTTGTTAGTTTTGTCTCAAGTTATCGTTAAGACATGTGATCTTTTTTTCCCTTTCTGCAAAAGCCTATGAAGTTGGCAGCGGACCGACTGCTGTTGTTTAGCTGCTTTGACCTAATGCATGTACTCTATCCTACTCACAGAAGCTGCCAGATTACTCTGAAAACCTACACTAATTCCCACCTTTTCTGGCAACAGATTTTTTTTTTCATTTTTTAACATATTGGTTGGTACATCTGTGATGACCAGTAAGGCCTGCGTACAGAGTAACCACTGTTCGTCCATCAGAAACTCTAAAGAAGACTCTTTATTGTCAGACTTTTGATACAGACCCTGCCTTCAGCTGAATTAACATATGACCATGACGTATTATTAAAAAAAAAAAGAGAGACACAGATTCTCCATTGTTATGAAATAATCTCAAATCTGACATTGTAGGAATGTCATAGTCATTTTTCTCTTACTGTTAAATTCCAACTAGAAGCTCTATCTTCTACAATCTGCTGTTTTGAAGGAGATAATAGACTTTCAATGTGCGAAACCACATGTTTGTTTCCTCAGGGGAGATTTAATTGACCTATGGTTTCGTAACATCATTCTATATCCGTGTACATTGTAGCATAAATAGAAACACACAGTACACGCGTCTGGACCCTCGGCGGTACAGACTAAGGTCATCCGGTGGATTTGACTGCTGATTGAGAGCATCTCATCGATCATGCAGTCATCTCGTCAATGCGTCAGCCTGGCGGCGACACTGTTGCTCAGTCTCCCAATCGGATCCTCCCCCAGAGTTACTTGTCAACTCCGTGGCGTCCAATAGTGATTCACCTCTCCTAATCTTCATCATCCTCTCCTGTACCTCAGGAGGAATGGTGGTTTTTCCCTTCAGTTAGGGACAGCAGCTAAATTATGAGCTTCCTTACCTAAAATATTAGCTTTCGCTCCTGTCCCTTGATTCACAGAGGTTTGCCCTCAGGTTGGAACCAATATTTTGAATCCCTAAAGACTGTTGTTCTGCTGTTGCCATTTTCAGGTATTTCTACCAGAGGGCTAGGCAGTACGAAGAGCACAGTAGTATATTTGTTCATTTTCCAAAGCACACTGTTGAGTCATAAAAAGAAAGGTCCTTTAGGATATATGTTGCCTTAAAAGATTAAATAAAATGAGAGTTAGTCTTAGTTACTTGTCAAATGTGCAACTAATATTCTACTCATTAAACTCAAGACTGAATTTGGATTTTCACCACTTTTAGGAGATATTTTTCCATCATTAAATGTTATAATTATCTTGTTTCTGCTTGTGATAAAATCTTTTTTAAAGATATTTGTTAGAGAGAGGAATACTTAATGATCAAATGACTCCTTATTCATATCATAACATGAAGGCCCATGTTGAGAGCCAGAGCTGTGTCCAACTACAGTGTGAGCTTCCTGCTGCTCAGATGAACACAGAGCCCTGTGTCCCTTTGCTCAGTGTTTCTCACTTCCTCCGTCCATCTGCTGCCTTGTTCATCTCTTCTTTCCCAGTCTCACTAGCCTCCCTACCCTCCTCACTCCCCCCCATCTTCCCATTGTCTCTGTTTTTCTTCCGTTTCGACAGTCTCCACTTCCTGGTGGTCATCTCTAGTGGACGCCTGCAGCCAGGTCTCTGCTCTGCACCACTGGTGAAATATTAACCAGACCTTGATGCTTATTAATTGCCCCGCGCAGTAATTGAGATGCTCTGTCGAGCCCATCCCCATGGTGACAATGTCAGCCGGTCCCCTTGGTGACAGCCTCTCACCCACAGAAACACCATGAAGAGGGAAAAGTTGCTGTGAGTTTGGGAGTAAAGAAGAGGGACATTCTGCCAGGAGGGGAGGGAAACTCAACAAGGTGGTGCTTTGAGAAGTCAGAATTATTCAAACCAAAGCATTTTAATTGCATGAGTGTCTCTTAGGGGAAATTCCATTTTACTCACGCCATAATTACAGATCTTGAGTCTAGGAGGGTGTCAGCCAGACTCAACATCTCAGCATGTTTGCCAGAGCCAATCAACTCACCACTCAGTCAGGATAAAACAAGTTGTTGTTGTTTTTTAAACCAAAACCAACAGGTCAAGGCCACAGCAGACACCCCATGATCGTGACATCCTCTTGTGATTGGTCAGATCTTCTTTCCAGAACATCTGCATCGACAGAAGTCAGTTTTCACACCTGTTTATAGGACTATCCTCTAAGTAAACTCTCCTATTACTCTTCCTCACGCTGTCACATTCATATTAACTGCTGTGACCTGTTAATATAAGACACGTTAAGTTTAGTGGCCCCCGCGATTTGTTTTATAAATAAAAATTGCCAGCGTCCATGGCGTTTGTATAGAGGTGAACCCGGTGCCACTGTAAACAAAGCCGTGTCTGTACATTCCTGTGGAAAACGATGGTATGTTAGTGGCACAGCAACGCAGAGGATGATGTCAGTGTGAAAGCAGGGTCACAACTCCTTACTAACACATTTTAATAAGCTGTTTAGATGCACGTGCCATATTTAACTGCAGTCGTGAATGTTATTGATGAGGCCGACTTTTACGAGTATGAAATTATTAGTACATGAAGTACATGAACACAGTACATGAAGATTGCCAATGCACATTTAAACAGAATTCATAATACTAATTCCAACTTTAATGTGAAATAAAAATTATATAATACCGTAAAACCTTGGAGCGGAGCCTTGGAGTTGTTTTTTGTTTTTGTGGCCTTTAACAGAATTAGCACTGTTTACCAGAGAACCTTAGGTCAAGGAGTGCAGAACAGATAAACATGTTTAAGGACAAAGAACAGGCCCTGAGATTCAGTGTGTGCACTGACTTATTTTAGACCACAGTGGGGCAGTTGGTGGCCTAGTGGTCCCCCTACCGCCAAGTTACCACTGAGGTCCACTGAGCATGGCACCGTCCCCACTCACTCAAAGCTGCCCACTGCTCACTTTGGTGATGGGTTAAATGCAGAGGTTACATTTCGTTGTGTGCAGTGGTGTGAACCACAATGTCACAATGACAAAAAAAGAAATTTAATAAACTGTAGCAGGTAAATACCAGAAGACTGTAACCTAGGTTTTGCCAACCTTTCTGATTTGTTGAACACAATTGGTTCTAAAATAAAACACAGGGACTGGGATGGAGGCAAATAGAAAGATCATGATGCATTAATGATAAATTGCTTTTAGCATTCTCTTTGCCATTTAAATAGAAATCATCATCGTTTAGTGGGCCTGATTGCAAGCCTTATGGGCCACGTCTGGCCCACGGGCCTCAGTTTGCCCATGACATAGCCTTTGACAGTGGCCTTTTTTTTAAATTTGCAATATTAGTGTGTGGCACTAGCCAGAGGAAGTAACACTGCACAAACTGACCATTCAGTAAAAAAAGCTGCAGAAAGATTTCAGGAAACATGTATGTAACTGTCAATTACACAAGATCTGAAGTCACATGGGTCTCTGTCGCTTTCTTCAAGCAAGCAGTTTGTTGCGTTTCATGCTCCATGTCCACAGGTGAATGAGCTCATTGTCAAGATATACGAAGGTTAAAAAAGACTGTGTATCATATGGACATAGACATTGAAAAGAAAAAGGATTGGAATAACATTTCTAGCTATTTTAAAATAAATAAAATATTTAGTACCCTTCTAGATAGGGTATTGTGCTGTATAATTGAATTGTCTCATTGGAATATTAATTGCATTATTTAGGATAAAATTGTTTAAACTGCAGTGGTGGCTTTCTAATTTAATTTCTATTATTTTTAATCATAAAAGAAATGGGGGTAAATAGAGAAAATAAAAAATAAATTTAGACGTAAACTCTGCGAGGACAGAATCATTGGATGTGAAGCTACGAACATAAACCTTGGAAGGTTCCATGATTTTTGACTCTGCGGAGTGAGAACCACACAGAGACACAGTCCACGTCAGATGTCAACCAGCCCTGCTTTGACTCTTGGCATTCCCACATGCACGTGGACACACATGCACTCACACACACACTCACATGCTTTCACTTATCAGCAGTCAGGATTAATGACCAGAGGACTCCAGTTATTGGCCACTTAACAATTTCAACATTCTTAAATGGTTAAAACATGAAACAGAAAGAGCAGTGAGGATATTAGGAGAAACTTTTGAACACTGCTTTCTTACACTGACGCTGTTGGGAATCAAATGATAAAAGTCAAATGTCTTTGTCATTGATGTGGAACTCAAGACTTCGTCGAAGACTTCAGACAAAGTTCCTCTGTATCGGTAATAACTAAAACCAAGGAGGCAGCCATGTTGCCGGACTGTTGTCGTCAATCACCTGCTCCATTGGTCTGGCACGACCAGGTATTTGACCATGCCACCGCTCAAAAACCAACATCTCATAACGTCCTGAAGAAGCTAGTACTGCATAAAAGCCTCATCTTAAAGAACGGGCTGGATTTATGGCGACAAACTTTTTGCCATAAGGTTATGTAACGTAACTTGTGGATTGTGGAGTTCAGAATCGTTGAGGTGAGACACAGAACATAGCTCTTGCTAAGAAAAAAAAAAGGAAAAGTGTGGACAATAGGTAAGGAGATCGATATTCATCCATTCTCTTTTATCTGTTGCTGGGTCGCAGCTGGTGCCACCTAAATCACATTCAGTGTCAGCTGTTGGATTCAAACCTGCAGCCTTGCAAACACAAGTCCACTTCGTAAACCACTAGGCCACTACTGCTGCTGAGGTTCCCTGTAAACATGGATAATTCCAGTCCAGTACTGCAAAGGTCAGAGCTACTGTTACCTTGTTGACCAAATTGAAACAATGAGACATTTTTTATTCTTACCCAACCAACACCAATCAGTTAAGTAACACTGACTAATTCATGCATCCAGATTGAAGTCAGATGCATGCGTTACAGCTCTAACTCTCTCAGTGTCTCAGCTGTCTTATCCAGGCGGACGCAGAAGCTGAGCTGCTGTGGCGTCAAAGACAGACTTTGTACTGGACTTTACAGACGGAACAAGTGGTTGATACAGTTACATCAGTCTAAATGAAACTGATGGAACAAACATGTTTCCCATCTAATTAACTCATAAATAATGGACCAGCTCCACATCAATGAGGCCGGTGCTCCTGTAGTCCCTGGGTACTCCTTCATTACCTTCATTACACCATTGTACTGGTGTGTGCCAGCACTGCTGTGTATAGTAGGATTGGCAAATCCCAGAATGCACTTTGTCTCTCATTAAGACGGGAGGTCAGAGATGTATGGGTGTCGTAGCCTTCTTTATTTTTCTGCCCTGGACGGATGATTCCTAAACCGTGGCTTGCTGGACAATGACATCATAGGCCCCACCCCTTGGTGACATAAGTGGTTAAGTAGGACGGTCTGGATTTAAGATCTGTGTGCTGTGTTGCCACAGAGACAATAGAGATACACACATACACTGGCCTATGATTCCAAATCAGGCCAACCTTTGTTGTGTGTGTGTGTGTGTGTGTGTGTGTATGTGTGTGTGGGGGGTTAATTCATGTTCTCAAATATCTGAGATATCTGAGAACTCCAGGTAAATGCACACTGGTTTTCCTCCTCTGTGCTTTAGTTGTGTACGTCTGCAACGAAAGACACGATTTGCCTGACTGTCCAAAAAATGGCACTGATGTATTTGTACGCCTTGAAAGGTGAAAGCGTTTGTCCTTGAGTCCATCAGGGATACTAAAGGGGAACCTGGGAAGTGTGTGTCACTGTTCTGGTTTCTGCAACTAAAAGAGGACCCATCTGCCATACTCCAGAAAATAACTGGAGGTGTTCTAATGGTATCCAAAACTTTTATATTGTCCTGAACTGACAATGAATATCAGATTTTAACCTCAGGACAGAGCAGACCATCCTGGACCATTTATGTTTTTGTCACCTTTTCTTATCTGTGTCCGATCACAGCAGGACACAATTGTCAGGGAAATTAGTCTTCATTTGTTGAGCATTATGTCATCAAGTCTCAGATTCAAACTACCAACTGCTACTTCAGGGGTAGTTTCGGCTTAATGGTTAGAGAAGCTACTTGGAATTTCAAGGTTCGAGTCCACCCACTGCCAAGTTACCACTGAGGTCCACTGAGCATGGCACCGTCCACACTCCTGTGGTGCTCAATGCTGCCCACTGTTCACTTTGGTGATGGGTTAAATACAGAGGTCACTTAAGGTTGTGTGTTGTGGTGTGGATAACAATGACAAGGAGTTTGCTTTCCTTCCCTTCCTTCTCCTTAATTTTGGTAGTTTTGGTTACAGGAACGAGATGTTTCATGTATAATTGTGCAGTGTGGACAGTCCACCCCTGCCACCCAAATCACACTGCAACATACCGTTGAGCCCACTGGAGGTTACGTGGTCCTGGACGGTGCTATGCTCGGAGCACCTGAGTGGCAACCTGGGAGCTGGTGGATTAGAACCTGAAGCCTCAAAGATCTGAGTCTGCTTCCCCATCCACCAGGTCGCTTGTATTTCCAATATTCCAATATTTAATTTTGTGTGTATTGATGAATCTGTTTTAACAATGTAGGAATTTCATCAGAACCATTCGTCTTTCTGATGTCACTCTCCCTTTGTTAGTGCTTGGCAACAATCAGACCTGTCACCTTCAGCAGGGATCTCTCTAAACTCCACCTCCACCTCCACCACCCACCTCACCCCTGACACACAGCTCAGCTTCCCTTACATTATTAGCCGTCTGTGATGTTACATTAAAGATACATGACTGTCACGCCGTCTCTCTCAGCATGGGCCTCCCTTCCCTCTGAGTGTGTGTGTGTGTGTGTGTGTGTGTGTGTGAGTTTCTGAGTGATAGAGGGAACACACACAAAATAGCGTCACACACACACATGCCTGTTATTGTGTGAACGCATTAAACCCCTCCCTCCACCCGCTCTCTGTAAAAGCCGAGGCCAAAATTTGTTTTTTGACAGATGGATGTAGGAGGCTGTCACTGAGACTAAACGCTCCTGAGAGAGACACACAGAGCTGTCTGCTTGGACACAGATAGCGAGTGAAATGGACAGAGAGTGGGAGAGGGTTAGCTCCACAGTATTGATGTAATGCAAGCTTTGAGTGGCCTGTCTGCTGGGTTGAGTGCTCTGTGCTGCTGCATATGGTGTGTGTCTGTGTGCGCGCGCGGTAATGGAGCAAATGTAACCGTGTTAAACTTGTATGCGTGTTAAATGATAAGTTTCCTCTGAAGTCAGATATTCAGATTAACACATGCAGCCCCCACAGAGACAGTGTGTGAAGGTATTTAAACATCTCCCCGGCTCCATCGCTCTCCTAATTAGACTAACAAGATTAATCAGGGGAACTGCGTCCTCCTCTACTCCTCCTTCCGTATCTTCCTTTTTGTTCCCATTTTTCTCCCTTGATGTGGGATTTGGGAAAACAAAGGCAGAGTCATGTTACGAGTCATTCAAGCAGGGTGTAGGTAACTTTATTAGCGCTGAAACAAAAACGGTCTGCTTGATTAATCATTTACTTTCTTGACAAAGAAAAAAAACACAGCAATCATTCATAATTCATAGGTTTGAAACGGTTGGCCTGGGCTTGATCATTTTTAGAGCCTCAGTTTTCATGCCATTGTCAATGAGTTTTGGGAATTTGTAGCACAGACAGTCCCCAACTTATGAACATAAATTGCTGTCCATAAGCTGAATTGTTTGTAAGTTATGTGTTAAATTTTCATCTATAATTGCCATTTCATTGCCAATACTTTAAATAAGGAGGTACTTTTCCCTAAATACCATAAACATGATTAGACCAGGGCAGCAGTTGTGGCCAAGTGGTTAAGGAAGCAGACTTGGATCCATAACTCCTCAGGATTGCATCGATTTTTTTTAATCTTTAATTATTTTTAGAACTTTATTAAACCCTCCGGAGTACCCATCAGAAAATTTTGCCTCTGCATTCAACCCATCATCCTGAGACAGCACCAGGGAGCAGTGTGTGGGGACTATACCATGCTCAGGGCACCTCAGCGGTAACTTGGTGGTAGGGGGATTTGAACCATGAGCCTTGCGGGCCTATGCTCTGATTAGCTGTATCAGAGCATAGGCAGTGGGCTCACCACCCACAGAAAGGTTCTCAGCATGGAGTAGAGTGATTTGGAAGGCAATGGCTGCCACTGCCGCCCAGTAATAGATAGATAGATCGAACAGATAAAGATAATGAATGAATTAATAAACTTCATATTTCAGCTTGTCCCTTTTTTCAGGGGTTGCCACAACAAGTCAACAATTCCATCTCACCTTGTCCTCTGTATCTTCTATTCTATCTCCAACTACGTCCATGTCCTCCCTAAATCCATCCATCAATCTCCTCTTTGGATTTCCTTCTTGTCTCCTACCTGGTAGCTCCATCTCTAGCATTTAATGACAAACGCAATTTATAACGTTTCAACACAATTCACGATTCCTGTCAACAAATGATTGCCATCAATCAGCAGGATTAACATTTTACCATAGATCGTGTTGCTCTGAGTGAAATGAAATTATGAAAGCTATTTTTGTATTTTAGTCATTATATATATTGTTATTGGTTATGTAATGTTATTTTATATTAAGTTATATGGTACAGAAATGGTCGGGGTGAAGGAGCTCCCACCTTGATGTGCTGTTATAGTCAAAAGTCGTGTTTAAGGACGGCGGAAGGAGATGAGTGTGGAAAATACATGTACATGAGCGACAGAAAGGGAAAAAAATGGATGTGGCACAAAATATAAAATTGTGAATGCAATACGGCAACTTTCCGAAATTTATGAACATCAGTCTGTGGTTGTCTGTATTTGTCTGTATTTGCGAATGTTCCTTTGTCTGATGTTCCCAGGTCAGGGAACTGCTGTATATCAGTGTGTGAGCAGGGACTTCACTGTTACTATTGGTTCAGTGAGAATTCCGTTGGGAAATTAATTAAAAAGTAAATCCTCTTTAGCGGAAAATATATAGTGTGATGAAGTGTGTTGCACCTGGTGGTAAAATAACACAGTCCATTAATTCACTCAGTGAACACTGCATGACAACTGAACGTGCTTTAGGGCACATCATAGATCCATGGAGCCGTACCTGGTGATGTAAGAACTCAGCTGGTTTGTTTGTTTGGCATTTTACCGTTACCTCAGAAGCAAAGTGTTAAACCAGCAACGGTCCAATCTCTTAGAGTTTATTGTTCATCTGAAATCCTCACTCAGATGCGACATTACGCAAGAGGTTACATTTGGGGATTAGAACGACATTTGCAACGGTGCACATGATGGCGTATCTAATGACGTTTAAAGGTCGTGCACTTGTGTAATGCAGCAAACGGATGGAGCTGCATGTGTTTATGTTAACATTTATTCCCATTTTTATTTTTTTTTCCTTATTTTTAACGTGTTGACCTCAAGAGATGGATCTGTTTAATCTGGTCTTTATCTTTTTGGTTATTTCACAGATTTACTCCTTGAAATGTTGCAAACCAAAGGTTTGTGCTTATATAATCATTTTGGAGTCGGTGGGACCCATCTGTTTACTTGGAACATAGATTATTAAATCTGGAGTAGATTAATAATCCTCAAAGAGAAAAGGAGAAAGAAATCTCTTTTTGACCTTGTCACAGATTATGTTTTTGACATGATGTTTAGAAAGCCGAAAAATCAATTGAAATATTATAATATGTCAAGTATAATAATTTATAATAACATAAGAAGATATGGAATTACAAAACCATAATCACTTATTTTCTTTAAAAAAGTAAATATAATATCAGCTAATGAAACTAGTTCAGCTGTAGAATAAATAAAAGTTTCAATATTCTTCTTCATAAACCTAAATTATTAACTTTATTTATTTAAACGTAATTTTACTGTATGTGGTTTTGGGTTCCACCATAAAATTTGACGTTCCCAAACTAGACTAAAAAACTAAAATAAAATATCAGTCCTGGTAAGTTATGTTTCCTAGCAGCTGTTTATTTACATATATGTATAAGATATTTATATATATAAAGAGTTTTTGAATATTTCTGAATGTCTTTGACATTGCATATAGACTTGTTCTTTGTTGGTTCAAACTAAAAATGTTGCAGAATGTCTTCCCAGCTAAACGTAAATAGTGGCAAACATATATAGTTATTTCATTTGTATGTGTGTATGAGTAAAAATGGGACGGTGAGAACAACTAATACACCACTTTCATCTCCTTTGGGTCCCTGCTGTATTTTTTAGAAGGTAAATCTTGGGTGCGGACAGAAGATGTTTGTGGCCCTTCAGAAGCATATGCATAGATACGAGTGTGTGTGAAAGACTGTGTGTGTGTGTTGCTGCTTGTGTCAGTCTGACTGTTGCGTAAGAGGATCTGCTGAGGTCCCACAGCTTATCTGAGGATTTAAACCTCTCTCTGTCGCCCTTCCTGTCTTGGTCGTCTCTACCTCTCCCTCTGCTGCACTTTCTCTAATCTCTGTAATTGATGTATGTCGTTGGTGGGTGATGTCACCGTCGCTTGAATAAACCTGTGTGTGTATGTTTGCTTATCCAACGATGTTTAAGCAGGAGCACTTCCTTTTGTTCTGTGATGATGAAATTTGCAGAACGAGAAAGCCTCCATTTTGGAGGCACCTGCTCCTGCAGTGGATTGAATGGATGCTCAGTGGAGCTGATAAGTGTAAGAGGAAGCAGTAATCTATTAGCTGAATAGAATTGTGAATAATGTTACAAAATAAACACATTAAAAAAGTGATATTTATCATATTTGGTTATATAAGTGTTTATAGCTAAGGCTTATGATGACAAACTCTTTGTTTTACTATGAAAATGTAGTCTTTTAAAAGTAGAAACATAGTAGTTGGCAAATTTCACAGGTTTTCCTGATTGTGATGGTTGCATGAGTTGTTGAGTATAGATCAGTGGTTCTTCACCTGAGTTCGATTGAACCCTAGGGGTTTGTTGAGTTGGTCTCAGGGGTTCGGTGGAACCCCTGGTGCAGAGGTCAAGACACCGCGGAGGTCAAAACATACCAACTCACCCTACTAATGTAGGGTTTGGTGAATGCACATATGAAACTGGTGGAGTTCGGTAGTTTCAACAAAGTTAAGAACCACTTTTATAGATGCATAATTACAACTTCAATAATCCTTTAGGGCAGTGTTCCCCAACACTATTTGCACCATGGACCGGTCAAACCGGTCTTTGAGGTGTAACAGATAAATACCACTAATGAAAATGAAACATCCACCATAAAAGTGGTATTTTTTGGACATGTCCTGGACACTCAAACACGAGGGAATCTGGTCCTTTATCAAAACACTTTTTAGCGTTTATAAAACATAAATTGTGTTAAGCTGAGCATCATCTCTCTGCGGCCCGGTACCAATTGCCCCACGGACCGGTACCGGTCCACGGCCCGGTGGTTGAGGACCACTGCTTTAGGGAGTCGCCTTGGGAAATTATTTAAAATACATATACCAATAATAGGGTTTTGGGTTGTAGGGTTGCAGTTAAGGAAGTGGACTTTGGTTCAAAAGTCAGGTTCTAAGCCACCAGCTGCCATGTTGTCACTGAGGTAATCTGAACGTAGCAGGTCCAGACCAAGATAACTTCGAGTGGGCTCACCCTCCACAGTAAGGCTCACAGTATGGTGCAGTGTGATTTGGGTTGTAGTTCAGGAGACTGCTGCCCCTGCTATAGATGAGAGGATAAAAATTATATATATAATATTAATATAAAGTCTCCAATTTGGGGTTTGATCAGGACAGTCAGAAAATGTACTTCAGCATATTAAAAATAGGCAGAATTGCAGTTTTATTTTAACTTTCATTTTTGTGGAATAACTAACGTTGTGTTTAGTGTGTGCAGCTATGTAAAAATCTAATGGCAAAGTTAGATCAGTATTACGTAAGTGTTCATCAAGCTACTCTTTGTTTTTCAACAGTCACCTCACCTGATTTACTGTGTTTTCCCCTCTCTCCTCTGCACAGATTGACCTGGAACCTGAGGGCAAGGTGTATGTAGTCATCGATCTGTCTGGATCCTCTACAGAGGGTAAGACCACAACAACAACAACAACAACACTGCACTCCACTGCTACAAACACACAGAAAACAACACCTCTTTCACACACATCTAAATAACAATTGTACTTTTGACGAGAGAATCAAAAAACAGTATCAGCCTCTTCACAGTACCAGTGTTTCTAATCTACACCAACATCACTGTGTTGCTCTTCACCACATCCTTGACTCAACTCAAGTATTTACAACTGCCCCAACTTGTAAAATGCCAATTTTCAAGTATATAAAACACAAATCTTATAAGAATCTTGAAGTTCCATCTGTGGTGTTAAGAACAGTATTTTTTTTTTGTACTTGGAGACCAAATCCACACCATATAAAGATGACAGCACACACTTGCTGGCGACTCCTATAAAGCCACAGTAGCCTTCATTTCAGGGATTCACTTTGATTCCGCTCCTGCATGTGGTTTCAGTTTCCCTGTTCTCCAGATGGAACTATCCAGTTGTTTAGCTCCTAAATGCTTTCTGTTCAGCAGTTAATTGTTAGCAGCTGCCTGGAGCAGGTAGTATAGACTGGTATATAAAGGGTTTTTGGGGTCAATGAAACCCTGCTGTGGCCTGAACTGAGGCTGATAAGACTGTGGTGAGATGGACAGAAATGAGGCAGGTGGAATAAAAATAATAAAAGCTTGGTCTTTTTTTTTTTTCATCTAAATTATACTTGAACAACGCTTGTTGCTGATTTAAAGTATGTTTTCCAAAAGATGACTGTGCCAATGTTTATGCAGGAAAAGTCATCAGACACTTTTATTGTTTCATCTCATTCCAATGTCTTCCAACTACGTAATATCAAGCTCTTGAAAAGAACTAGTGACGTTAAGCTTACAGCAAGAAGATTTGTCGCAAAAACTCCTGACCATTCTTTATTGCTAGGCATTTCATTTCTTTTTCCCACCATAGTAATATCTTGTTTCGAGGAGGCACGATTTGACATGGAGTCATGCTTAGACCATCCATCAATGTGGCTCCCTTCATGGTTTTCCTTAACATTACTGATACAGAAAAACTCTCCATGTACTGTAGTCTTCTACAGTGGACCAAATAAAGTCTAAACGGCCTAGACTGAATATTTATCGATAAATAAACATTTCCCCTTCTCAATACAATAAATGCTAGGGTCTCCTTGTGCTCCTTGCAAGACACTGCTGGGGGCCCCACCTTATCAGGGCTTGAAGCAAAAAAAAAAAATCCACCGGACCCCCAAGTGGCAAGAGTCCCACGCAACTGCCCGTCCTGCCTGTCTTGAAGTGCCGTCCTTGAATAAGAGTTGATTTTTGGGTACATTGAATCTGGAACAGCGGCTTTATATTATGAACACATGAGAAATTAAATCAGATATAAAACACACATAATTGGTGTGGTCTTGATCTGTAGCCTTTTTCAGATTCTTTTGACGTTTTAATGTTTTTTACAGACCCTACAACAAAAAAAAAGATAGTGTCTATACTATACATAACAAAGACCATAAACTAATACTGCAAACACTGCCAGTGTTTGGTGGACCAACTCAGTACACATTTGATATGATCTTGCAGGCCAAATATAATTACAGTGCGGGCCAGTTTTGGCCCCCAGGCCTTAGTTTGACACCTGTGGCTTTAACTAACCCTTCTTGTGGATGTTGAGTCCACTGGAAGTTCTGTGTGTCTGGACCGTGCTATGGTCAGAGCACCTCAGTGGCAACCTGGCAGCTGGTGGATTCAAACCTGAAGCCTTTTGGACCTAAATCCACGTATTTAAGTGCAAGGCCACTGCTGCCACTAAAAAGGCTTACGTGAATGTTTAGAAGGAGGGAATGAAACTTCCAAGGTAAATACGAGGATCCATAAGTACTTTTAGTAGTGTTGCTGTAATCTTGGCTAGGTCTTCACTCACATATACATATATGTTAATAAACCTGGATTAAATAAATCATAAAATGGAATAGTTGTTCATTCTCCACGGCTTTGAGAACATGGATCATGAGCTCTACATTGTCAAGTCACGCTTCTTGATTTCATAAGTGACAGTGACATTGTTAAGTGCTGCCCCCCGTGTCCATTGCACGCTACAGCACGTCATCGTGCTTCCCCGAAAACTTCTTATTTATCCAGAATAAATGAATATAAAACCGCTGTGAAAATGACTCTCAGTGTGTAGAAAATAACTTCTTCAACTTAACTGCGTCAGTACTGCAATAATGAGGTCTAATTAAAAAAATGACCCGACAAAACATAAAACCTGTGGCATGAAAAAAGGTGATGTCTCTGCATTTCTCCTCTTGGTTGAAACTCCTGTGTCATTTGTCTTAGTGAGCAGTTCAACCTGCAAAAGAGTGAATACACACCTGCTTATTGAGGCCAGGTTTGTAATGCAGTTCTGTCCTCAATGCAGTACATGCATGTACTGTATGTGTATGTAAACATGAGTGGGTGGGTACTACTACTTTAGTACAGTTGCATGGTTTATGACAGACAGACAGCACTGGAGTGTGTGTAGAGGGAGTAGATTCCTAAAATAGTAGCTGAGATTGAGCAACAGATTACACACACACACACACACACACACACACACACAGACTTGGGCCTCCATGGCTGGTCCTCCTCATAGATGATTGGCCCCCTTGTGGTGACCTGTCGACCCACTCTCCTCCCACTCCTGAACTTCCTCTCTGAGTTCAGCCGGCCTGAGAGCTCGTCATGTTAATGTGCGCCGATAAAAACAAATGGTGTGTGTGTTTGTGTGTGTGCGCGGGGAGATAGGAAGGATGGAGAGATACAGGGTGAGATCTAGAATAAGAGCTGGTATTTTTAGCACACTTATTTTTCTCCCCTGGTGCAATCTGTTCCCTGCAGCTTCAGCAGTAGGAAGGACGTGCTACTCCACTGCTGCCTGCTTCTTCTCCCCTCTTCACTGCTGCATCCTTTTACATCTGTACATTCTTTTTTCTTTTTATAATCTGACTCCATCTGACCACCTTTGGCCCCGCAGTGCTCTGAGGTCCTGTTCGTGTTGGTCATATGGGCAGCATTTGCTGCAGAAAAGCCTTGTATGTGTAAAACTCATTAAAACTGGGTGCACAAATTAGAAGACGGAAAAATGTGGCGTTTGATGAGGTTGTTTGAGGTTGGGGTGGGGCAGAATTCTTGGCTTTTATGATATTTGCCAGGGAAATATGTTGCACTTAAAGAAGTCTTCTCTGGCCTGTAATGTAAATCTGACTATTTTTTTTAATATATGGCTTTTCTTACTTACATTTCTTCATATTTCTAAACAAATCAGAGCTTGTTAGATTTTCAAGTATTCACACCAGAAAGTAGTGGCAAAGTACCTTTGCATTTGTGTCTATGACTGTAAACTAAACCCTAATAAAAGTCAAGGCATTCTAATTGCATTTAATCATATTACATTGTTATTATACTTATAGCAAACAGTTTTTTTATCCAAAGTGAAAGGAGAATTAACATTATTAAATCACTACAAAACACTATAATTTTATAATTGTTAAGATAATTTATCATCCAATGTTTAGAAGGGAAATAAAGTCAACTATAGTCACATAAAGTCAGGGCAGAATAGCCTACGTATTACTATGTTTTACTATTACTATTACTCTTACTATTACTATTTATTTATTATTTGAGGCACTTTCTTGCTTCTCGTCTTTCTGGCTTCTCCTTGTTAACCACAGCCTGGATTATTTTCTCATGCAATATATGTCGTGTGATATATTGAAATACATCCACGCATATTTGTACTGACGGACAAGCACTTGTTGGCCAGCGTTGTTGCTACGTCAACTTTTTGGCTGTTTTGTTTCAGCCGAAAAACGGCTTGTACACACACGTCACATCCATTTTCAGTTAAAAATATTCGATGGCGGAAAATTTGGTGCATGTCTAATATATAAATATGCAAATCCACCAAAACATAAGGACCACACAGCCGATGCTGACTCTTATTTCATTCGTCTGGCAAAACGCTAAAGTAAAAAAACAGTTTATGGTGGAGTAGTGGCATAGTGGTTAGAAAAGCTAACTTTGGCCCAAGTGTTTGGTTCAAGACTGAGTGGAGTAACATCAAGAATTTCTAGTTGAAAAGTATGTTCTCTTGGGACGCTGTACTTTGGTTTGGTCCTGTTGGACCACCATCCACACTGTGGTCCTTCAGAGTCTCCTGGACGATCACTTCCGACTGTCACAACACGTCATCGCACCTCCTGGTGATATGCCTGTGTGTGTGTCGGTGTGACTGTGTGGAAAATGTGTCCTGGACAGATGGATGTATTATGTAAAACAAAGTGGTCCCAGTAATGGCCTGTTCAGCTCCCACTATCCTCAACAGCAGCATCGTCACCAAAACACAGGCAGGCGGGCAGGCAGGCTCCCTAGACAGCCTTCCTGTAATCGAACTCTGGAGAGGCTCAGCATTAACCACCTCTGTAACTCACCCAGGGGAGAGGAAGATGGAGGGTGAGTGAAAGAGTAACTAGGACAGCAGTGCGGTGTGAAGGAGTGTGTGGGAGTGAGAGTGGAGGTGGTTCTCTTGTCTTAAGGTTATCCTCAGAAAGCATTTGTGTAAGTGGGGCGATGCAGAGAGGAAGGCTTCCTGGAATATGCTGGTCTTGGTTTCAGTGCCCACTCATGAATGTATAAATAGAAGACACAAGCACATACGTTGCGCAGAGACCTCTGGTAGGTGTGGGGTGTTGAGAGGAAGCAGGAGGGAGGAAGAGGAAGATGAGAGGCCATTGAATGATTAAACGTCTGGAGCAGCGTGGTGATCATGGCCTTTATTGTACAAAGGAGAAAATAGGTCGCATTCAAAGGTTCTGATAATCAACTTAGTACAGGGCAGTGGCCCAGTGGTTAAGGAAGCGGACTTGGGTCTGCAAGGTCCCCTGTTCGAATCCCACTACCGCTATGTTACCAGTGAGATACCCTGTGCATGAGATACACACTGCTCTGGGCACTAATTAGCGCTAATTAGCTTACCACTGCTCACTTTGATGATGAGGTTTAAATACAGAGGGCAAATTTTGATGTGTGAATCACGTCACAATGACAAAAAAAAGACATTTCTTTCTTTCTTAGTAATTACTAGTTTGTTGGATTATTCTTTCCTGGAAGGCCAATGTAAACACTACTTTTTTCAATTTGTGGTATTTATTTCATCTTTTGCAGCCTCAGGAACCAATGACAATGAAGAGCGAGCGTTTCGAGAGCGGATCGGCCCTCGCCGTCGACAGGGCGCCGTCCGAAGACGTGTCCATCAAGTCAACGGCCACAAGTTCATGGCCACCTACCTGCGGCAACCGACCTACTGCTCACACTGCAGAGATTTTATATGGTACTTGAATCTAACAAAAAAATCTTAATTCTGTTCAGACATCTACCATATTAACATACCAGTACAACAGCAGTTGGTAACACTACAGTGTACAACCCTATAACCTTAGATGGGCTGATTTGCTGATTTGCCACATTCAACTGCTACAGAGGATTGTTAAGCTCAGGCCTAGGGAAAATATGGCTCGGGGACCACATGTGGCCCATAGGGCTTTTTATCTAGCCTGCCAAACTTGGTAAAAATATTTTATTAATTTATATTATCAATCTTCTCCTGCCTCTTCACTGCAATGCACCACATTGGCCCATTGAATTGGCATATTATAGGCTAAAAACAATTAGGCAATTTAGTCAATATGACTTTCACATATGATTTATTTTAGTTCTGCAAACGCTCCATCAATGTGATCCTGACTCTGTATCCTGTCAAATGTCTGGACCCTTTGTGGACCACAAGTCAAAATGTTTTCCCTTGTCTAGTTTAGCATAATTTTAATGCAAATAGCAACATGTCACTGCATAGCTGTCTTTTTACTACTGCTTTCTATAATGTATCGTCCTGAAATTAGAATCTCTAATAACAAATCTGAGATGATGCCTTCACTGTCATTTAGAAAGAAATGCAAATGACACACTGACTTCTGCATGTGTGTGTGTGTGTGATCTAGGGGCGTGCTGGGGAAGCAGGGATACCAGTGTCAGGGTGAGTACTGACTACTTTTCTGTGGCCACGTCCAATTTCTCAGGTGACACCACACTGCATTCATTATTTAAACATGAGAACACAGGAGGGATTACATCTCACTGACTGACAGCTGTGATTTGGACAGAACCGACCCACACTCAGTCCCGTCAGTCCCTGCTGACATTAATAGAAATATACCACGGTGATGCTGAATAATAGTTACCACGGAAACGCTTTCTTTTTTATCATCATTAATAATCATTATGTTGTCTTGTCAAAATCCTCCGCCTCCAGTGTGTACATGTGTGGTCCATAAACGCTGTCATGAGCTCATCATCACCAAGTGTGCTGGAATGAAGAAACAGGAGGACACACCAGAGGAGGTAGACAAACACTGACACTCTCACACCTGTGTCCCACCGCCTTGGACACTCCGTAACGTCTCTGATTGTGTGTCTCTGTAGGTGGGCTCCCAGCGCTTCAGTGTTAACATTCCCCATAAGTTCAGCATCCACAACTACAAGGTGCTCACCTTCTGTGACCACTGTGGATCCCTGCTGTGGGGTCTGCTGAGGCAGGGTCTGCAGTGCAAAGGTGAGCCCACACTCAGGCGTTGGATCCTTCGAAAAACTTCAATAAAAAAAAATTCAATTGAACTAACACCATGTTGGTGCTTATAAATAACTACTAACACCAACGTCTGTCCTTGCCAAGGAGATTTTTTTTTCTTCCTGCCTTTTGCTCGTTCCAGAGCAGGAAAACTGTGTTATAAAAATGTGTTAACACACGTACAGAGAACATTTATGGGGTTTCAATGCCAAGAATCCAATTTTTTTTTTAATTAATATTTTTTAATCAAGTCCAGGGATATGAGCCTTCAGGGCTTTGAAACCTTTTAAATAAGTTTTTGTTGTTGATATATTTAAATAGTCTTGCCCCAAAATAAGGTAATTGAGACAATACTCAATAAGGAATCAGCTTGAAGGCACATGACACACCATGTGACAACCTCATATGTTAGCCATAGGTGCTGGAAGGAAATGCATCCCCCACTCTTTACCTTTCTCAATGTTTAACTGCAGTCTTTGCAGCGATGTACAGCAGTGGAAACAATGTTAAAAAAAATAAGAATCTAGAATATTGTCACGTATGTAGCTCTGGGGAAGGAGGTGGGGGGGGTGTCACCTGATTTTCTTTTCCTCAGATGATCGATGGCAGGGTATAAGGAGCGACGTTCTTGCTGAAATGGATATCCACAATGTTAATGGATCTACATTGATTTTTGCGATGTCATTTCCACAGTCCACCAATCATGTTTCCACTCGGAGAGCATGTGGGCTAGACATTGTTTGAAGCTTTGCGCTGATGTGCAAAAATCTTCAACAAAAAATGTCAAAATGTATAGAATGACATATGAGAGTATTATTTTTAATTGTCCAAAATTGTTTCTTGATAAATCTCTTTTAATAAGTGCTATTCAGCCTAATGGTTGATCACACTGTTTTTCTTTCTCCTTGAATTGCAATTGGTTCTGGCGTGGTTGTTGTTAGGGGTGCAGGATAAACCCAGGTTCCTGTCTCCACCTGAACCCTGTTCTGTGTTCTGGCTCTTTGGCAGTGTGTAAGATGAATGTGCACAGACGTTGTGAGACCAATGTAGCTCCTAACTGTGGCGTGGACGCTCGAGGAATCGCTAAGGTCCTATCTGACCTGGGTGTCACGCCAGACAAGATTTCGAACACTGCACAACGCAGGAGGAAGGTAAAGTCTTCAGAGTTTCACGTGAGCTGATGCAGAGTGAGATGCAATGTCTGAGCAATGTAACCCTGTGAGAGATGAAATCTCAGGCCTCATTTTAAAAGAGATTAAATCACCAACTTCACCTCTAGGTGGTGCTAAATTCCCAGCAGTCTTGAAAGGAGAGCATATGTCGACTAGTGAATGGCCATGTTGTCTCTCCGCAGTTGACTCCGGGGCAGGACCCTCCTCAGTCTCCTCCTGAGCTCTCTCAGAGTGAGGAGAACAGCTTCAGTCAGCCGGCGGTCCCCACCTCCCCCTCGCAGCAGGGTAACGGTCTTTGACACAGACTCACCAACATCTCAGACCATTTGTAGCTTGTTGTGGAAGAAACAAAAATATTTTCCCTTCCTTCTTTTACCTACGGTCTCCTCTTCTACATTTAAGACACATTTTTGTTTGTTATTTTTACCACAGTTTATTTCTTTGGTAAAAAAAGCGTACAGAGCAGGGATGGCTCAGAACTTATGTATAGCACCGTCAGACGAAGCATGAAGAACCCACGGTAAAAAAGTACGCTTCACCACCCACCGCCATTTGCTAGTTAGTCATCGTGCTCTCACACTTTACAAGCTGAAATCCTAAAGTTTACTTTCTCTGCGTGGAATGGATCCTATTTTTTTTCAGCCAGTGCTTTGACGATAGAACCATTACTGCAATTTAATTCGAGATAGAATTCAATCAAGCGTTCTACCCAAATTGAAACCTGTTTCTCGACGGACGTTTTTTTAAATATCATGCCAGGCAGTGACAGGAAAAAGGATAGTCAGGTCTGTTTTCACTGCTGTCTGATCTGCTCTTCCGCTGACACCCACAGACTTGGCAGAGTTGGAACGCCTGCAGGACGCGCTGTCGCTCGACCAGCAGGGGGCCCAAAACTCTTCTTCCTCATCATCTTCCTCCTCCTCTTCATCTTCAGCCTCTTCCACCACCTCCTCTTCCTCCACGTCCTCCTCGTCTGCGAGCAGGGAGAACGGACAGAATCAGAGGAGGACGCTGAAGGACTTCAACTTCATCAAGGTTCTCGGCAAAGGCAGCTTCGGCAAGGTCTGACGCCAGGCTTTTATCTGCTGCTTATTCACACAAAATTTCTTCTGACAATGTGCTGCTCGGAGCTTTTCTTTGTCCATGAATCAGATGGAAACATCTGGTACGTAAGCGGAAGATATATTCACTGTGCAAACTGTTTTGACAAAGACAAGTGCTTTGTGCAACTTTGCCTCAAAGATAGTTAGCGTAACCTCACCTGTGATTAAACAACAACCGGTAGTGAAAAAAAAAGACATCAAATCAACGGCTTCTCCTCACTCACACTTCATCTTCCTTCCTTCCTGCCAGGTGATGCTGGCAGAGCTGAAAGGCACAGAGGAAGTTTACGCTGTCAAAGTTTTGAAGAAAGACGTCATCCTGCAGGACGATGACGTGGACTGTACCATGACTGAGAAGCGGATCCTGGCCCTCGCCCGCCGACACCCCTACCTCACCCAGCTCTACTGCTGCTTCCAGACCCGGGTTAGGACAGAACACAGCTCCAGACCTACTTTTGTCCGACAGGTGTCTGCATTCTCTGTCTTACACACTCGTCTTTTTTGTCTTTCTCTACAGGATCGCTTGTTCTTTGTGATGGAGTATGTGAATGGAGGAGACCTGATGTTCCAGATTCAGAGGTCCAGAAAGTTTGATGAGCCTCGCTCTCGATTCTATGCTGCTGAAGTCACCTCGGCCCTGATGTTCCTGCACCGTAACGGCGTCATCTACAGGTAAAAAGCTGCAGGATCTTAAAAACTATAAAACAGACTTGATATATTTATTTGAGATAATATTGACTGTTTAAGCATTAGGGGTCTCCATGGACGATGATGACATTGTGATTGTCAGTAGGCAACAACTAGGCAAGAAACTAGACCTTGGTGGTGTGGACTAGAGAGAAGAGGAATGAAGGTCAGTTAAGGAAGACACGTGTGAATGAAAGGGAGAACAGTGAACATGATCAGGAATGGGGTGATGAGAAGGACAACACAGTCAAGAAGGTTTGGAGAAAAAGCTAGAGAAGACAGCTGTCTCTTATACACATCTAGATTCAGAGGTCCAGAAAGTTTGATGAGCCTCGCTCTCGATTCTATGCTGCTGAAGTCACCTCGGCCCTGATGTTCCTGCACCGTAACGGCGTCATCTACAGGTAAAAAGCTGCAGGATCTTAAAAACTATAAAACAGACTTGATATATTTATTTGAGATAATATTGACTGTTTAAGCATTAGGGGTCTCCATGGACGATGATGACATTGTGATTGTCAGTAGGCAACAACTAGGCAGAGGTAGACAACAACTAGACAACTACTAACAACAACAACTAGACAACTAACAACTAGACTAGTTGTTAGTCTAGTAACAACTAGAGAGGTGGTGGTGTGGACTAGAGAGAAGAGGAATGAAGGTCAGTTAAGGAAGACACGTGTGAATGAAAGGGAGAACAGTGAACATGATCAGGAGTGGGGTGATGAGAAGGACAACACAGTCAAGAAGGTTTGGAGAAAAAGCTAGAGAAGACAGATTGAGATGGTTTGGACATGTTCAGAGGAGGGACAGTGAATACATTGGTAGAAGAATGATCCAAGAGATGGAGCTACCAGGTAGGAGATAAGGAGGAGATTGGTGAATGCAGTGACGGAGGACATGGAGGTAGTTGGAGATGAAGATACAGAGGACAGAGGGAGATGAAACCTATTGACTCGCTATGACAACCCCCTGAAAAAGGGACAAGCTGAGTCTTGAGAAGAACAACAACAATGAGAACAAAAAGGAGAAGAACAATGGAAGAACAATGGTTCAAAACTATTGAGAAAAATAACCTAGATGTGTAACTTATGTAAAAGACTATGAGGAAATCACCCAGTGCGGTCACTCTGACCTAACGAAACACAAGGTGTATGACACGATTCTAATTACATTACATGGGGATTCTAATTAGCTTTTTCACACTTAGCTTGATCACTTTGTGCTGCGAGGTCGACTGCTGTGTTAACCAGATGGAGATGATTGTCTCGCCTTCTCTTTTTCCTTTCTGTCCATTCACCTCTCCTCATGTCTGTCTCACCTAGGGATCTGAAGCTTGATAATATCTTGTTGGACGCAGAGGGACACTGCAAGCTGGCAGATTTTGGCATGTGCAAAGAGGGCATAATTAACGGGGTGACCACCACCACCTTCTGCGGAACACCTGACTATATTGCACCAGAGGTGAGGAGAGAACTAAGGTCATCACTCAGTATATATATATATATATATATATATATACACATATATACAGTTTATGTGTGTGTGTCTAAAGTGTATATGTGTATATTTATATACTGTATATGTATATATGAGAGAGCTATTTTTATATACATTAAAATATGTTTGTGTGTGAGCATATATATTTATTTATATAATAAACAATCTATTCCCAATAAATATTTTTTGTTTAAATATAATTTAACATAAATATATAATGTACAAAAAATAAAAATATATGTTTAGCGTTTATGTGTTTATATATATATATATATTTATTGAGAGAAAGAGATGTTTTTAATATTTATAAAAAAAATATATGTGCGCGCATATATGTATTTATATGATGAACCATTTGTTCCTAATTAAGGATTTTTGTTTGCAGACTATTTTATATAAAGAATAGATACATGATGAACAAAAAATACAAAAAAATATTGATACAAACATGATTATCTATATCGTTAAATAAGATACAATTATATAATTTTCTTTTCAGATTTTTTTAATTCTTTTTTTTTGTCCAGTGAAAAACCTGACCTCTATGTTGTCCCCAAATCTCTCAATATATGTTGTCCTCAATATCAGACACACTATTTACAGCACACAGCTTTTTGTGGGGGTAAAGAGGGTTGATGCGCCGTTTAAAAGAACAAAATCAAAATCATGTCCCATGTGTAAACTTCAATTAATCCGTTGAACGTTCAGATCCTGCAGGAGCTGGAGTACGGTGCGTCAGTGGACTGGTGGGCCCTCGGGGTGTTGATGTATGAGATGATGGCAGGGCAGCCTCCGTTTGAGGCGGATAATGAAGATGACCTGTTTGAGTCCATCCTCCACGATGACGTTCTCTACCCCGTGTGGCTCAGCAAAGAGGCTGTTTCAATCCTGCGTGCGGTACGTGCCATCTCCACACACAGCTGCAGCACCGTGAACATTTTATCTGACTGTGAGGATGAGATTAACTTGTCCATTGTTCTTATCAGTGATGTCTGTCTGTGGAAAACTTTATTTTCATATTGTCCATATTGTTGTGTAATAAAACACTCATCGTCCATGCACTGCATTGTGACACAGTACTAACTATCACACTCCATATGGTAGTGCTGAATCAGCCCCTCTCAATGAGCATTATTTCTATGGCGCAGAGATTATGTATCTGCATCATAAAATCAAAGTCCATGGAAGAAAATGAAAAATGAACTTGACACAGCTTTCTCTGCTGTGATCTGTTTCCTCATCCTGCCTTCATGTTGTCATCATTTAGCCATTAAAACCTCAGCTCTGTCATTAGCGCCCTAATGCCTTTTGCTCTGCTCCTTCTGTCCTCATCAGTTTATGCAGGAAACATCGTCCTGGAGCTGTCTGTTAAAAAGAAAAAAAGACAATGTTTGTTTGTTTTTTGTTTGTTTTTTTTGTGCAGTTCATGACTAAGAATCCAGCCAAGCGTCTGGGCTGTGTGGTGAGCCAGGGCTGTGAGGAGGCCATCAAGACCCATCCGTTCTTCAGAGAGATCGACTGGGTTCTGTTGGAGCAGAGAAAAGTCAAACCGCCCTTTAAACCCCGTATTGTAAGACATACACTCATTTTACGGTCTCATTTTAACCACCTTATTCTTCCAATGCTTTACATAAGACCCACAACTGCATGTAATATATGTAAGTGTCGCCCCCTGGAGCACAGGCATTGAAAATTCACTGACACTATTGTTATTTTTGATCATTATCAGCCAGTGGTTTCACAGTTGGATCATTTGGTACTGGTCTTCTTAGAAACACTTTTTTTTCCAAAATTTTAATTTATCCTTCAAAATCTAAAATGTATACATGAAACATTAATTTAATATATATATATGATTACATAATGTTTCAAAGTTATATAATCTATTCAACAATACAGTTCAATTCAATACAGCAGGCTTGGGCAAATGTGTTGACTCCCAGGTTGCGATGGCTACTTAGAGCAGATGGATTGAGCATTTCTGTGAACTAAGATTTTAAAAGTCATGAATTAAGGCTGAAATACTAAAGTTCCTTCAGCCCATTTTACCCCTTCCATTGGGGTAATGTGGGGTAATGTGGGAATAGTAGGAAAAATGCAGAAGAATGATAACAATATGAATTAATACCTATTAATTTCATATTTAAGACCTTATAGACAAGGATCTATAAGGGCTGGGGGCTACAAGTTCCACATAAAATCCTTGTTAAGCACATTGAGTCTGCCTTGTGCATAAATTGTGCTCCACAAATAATCGAATTGATTTAATTGAAAATTAAATTGAAATTGAAAGAAATTGTAAGCTGTACAAGTTAAGTGGGCCACATGAGGTCCCCGGACCTTTGTTTCCTCAGGTCTAATTTATAGCCTTACTCTATATATTAAATCTAGCATTTATTTTATTCCAAAATGAATTATGAACTATGATAAAATCATGATCACATCAGGGATCTGAAAAAGTTTACAAAAAAGGTAGTACACCTCAGTGACCTGAATAGGTCGCAGTAGGGTCACAATTTTTTGGCAGGAGATTTGTGTCAAGTCTATTCTCACCTCCTTTTCAGTCTCTCTTATTCTCACCCTCACTCTCTTCACGTGTGTGTGTGTGTGTGTGTGTGTGTGTGTGTGTGTGTGTGTGTGTGTGTCCGTCCTTTGCAGAAAACAAAGCGAGATGTGAATAACTTCGACCAGGACTTCACTAAGGAGGACCCGGTGTTGACGCCGACGGAGGAGGCCATCATTCGACAGATTAATCAGGAGGAGTTCAAGGACTTCTCATACTGTGCTCCCGAGGAGACGCAGACCTAACACACACACAAGAACACAACAGCACACACACACACACATGCACACACATGCACCGACACTCCTAGAGCCATGTATCCCTTTAGAAGACAGACACACAAACACACACACTCCTTTACTTAGAAGCTATCCGTTGTTGTTACCTTTGGACTATGATTTACTTGCATTGTGTTGATGTTGTTGTTGTTGTTGTTGTTGTTGTTGTTGCTGCTGTTGTTGTTGTTGTTCTTGTTGCCTGGGTTTGTTATGAATATGAATATGACTACGACTATGAATATGAACACATGCGTCTGCACATTCCCATGTGCACACTTTTAGCACACACACAAACACACACTCTACAATCCTGAGATTTTACCTGTTCTGCAGAGCCTTCGCGGCCGATGCTCAGACAACCACACACACTCAGATACACACACTCTTGTATATAGGCTGTGTTGAGTGGCTGTGTTGTGTTAGTATTGTCTCTTAGTTGAGGAGAGTGGTGGCGCATGGACCAGCCTGTGTTATTACTGTCCTTAATGTGGACCAGTTAGGGCCAAACACCCTTTGTGCAATACCCCGACTATCTAGATATATTTTAATGTAATTTTCATTTTTTTCATGTGTTTCATTGTTTATTCCTTTGAAAAAAAAAAGTATTTTTATTTGCGTTGGGTCGTGCGTGCGGAATGACTGTCGCTGTCATCGCGTCCTCCTCTCTTCTTGTGTACAAAGTGAATGTCGAGCTTATAAGATACAGGCTATTGAACTAATTATGTGGAGCAGAGTGTTACAGGTGTAGCAGTGCGAGAGCCTGCTTTTTTTTCCCCCAGCTAGTGCGTCCATCTGCTAGTTCTGCCAGTCTGCGTCCCTCCTGCCGGTGGCGAAAACGTGCTGGCAGTGGGCGTTGCTTTATTTTATTTTTTTTTAAATCTTCTTCTTCCCGTGAATGTACCTTTTTCTCAGTGTGAATGCATGAATTTTCCTCTCCTGATGCAGTGTGAATTATTGTCTCCAGCATTTCTGTTTCTATAGCTACCATCAGTATTTCCACCCCTCCTCCTCCTCCTGCTCTTCCACCTCCCTCACCTCAAAAGCACCGATTCCCCTTTCTCCACCTGCAGCAGCTGCATCTCTGACTTTTTTTCACGAATGGCTTTACTTTCTTATTGCTCTCTCTATCTCTCTTTTTTATCATTATTATTAATATTATTATTATTATTATTATTATTGTAAAGTGTATCTGGAGGAAACCTTTGTGTATTATACTATAACTATACTATTCTAGGTCTGTTACAGCCGGGTGAAAAGAAATGTGGAGAACCAGCAGAATTACCTCTCATCTGACACACATACACACACAGATCACCACATACAGACTCCCTCTCTTCTTCACACCGTCCCTACAATCACACAAACACACAAAGAAGGACGGTTGCGTGTACTGTACAGTGTCTGAAGGCAGGTTGATGCTCTGTGTGCAGTAGAGTCTGTGTGTAGTGAAGCTTTAATCACCCAAAGGTAGGGCTGTTTCTGCTCACACTTCTTTATCTTACTCTGTGCCAAAATGTAGTGCAACAGCCGGGCTAGTCCTGTCTGGTCTGATTCCAATAAAACACTGAGCTGTCTACATCATTCACAGATGTCTCTGTGTCTTCTGTCTTCTCATCAACCCTATATAATATGTATGACAGTACTTTTGAGACCAACTGTTGTTTGACCTTCCAACTTTTATGCTGATATGGCTCCTGTCATGGATGCTGGTTGTCACAAGTTACAGGTAAGCAAACTTTGTAAGATTTTTCTCATGATAGGAAGAAACATTTAGATACAAATGCTTAACCGATTTTTTTATTGGAAGAAATGGAATACAGCTAATAGGCAGAAGACAGGAGGCAGAGCTGGAAGTGGAGGAGTTAAAGATGCTGAGATTCTCTTTCGAGTGGTGGTCAGCTGCCAAGTTACTACTGAGGTGCTCTGAGCATGACACCGTCCCCACTCACTGCTTCCCAGATGCTCAAAGCTGTCCACTGTTCACTTTGGTGATGGGTTAAATACAGAGGTCACGATTGGTTGTGTGCAGAGGTGAGCATCCCATTGACAAGGAGTTTGATTTTCAAGGATAAGAGACAATGATGGACAGGATCAGGAATGAGGTGATTAGAGGGACAACACAGACAGGAAGGTTTGGAGATAAAGCTAGAGAAGCCAGATTGAGATGGTTTGGACATGTTCAGAGGAGGGACAGTGGATACATTGGTGGAAGAATGATCCTAGAGATGGACCTACCAGGTAGGAGACAAAGAGGAGACTGATGGATGTAGTGAGAGAGGATATGGAGGTAGTTGGAGTTAGAGTAGAAGATACAGAGGACGGGGAGATGGAAAATGTTGACTCGTTATGGCAACCCCTAAATAAAGTACAAGCCAAAAAAAGAAGATAATTGTTTATTTCTGTGATCTGGTTGTTCAGATATGGGAGTTTGATTTCAATAATTAATTAATAGCATGCTTTTAATTTAGGGCCAGAATGAATGAAATGGTTTTTTATATATATTTGTTGAGAAAATGCAAAAATGTGAACCTCATATCTCGGCGCTCCACTGTATTCTGGGATGTTATGTGCTTTGTGAACTGGAAATGACCCTGAAGCTTGACATTCTAAATATTCAATTAATTATTTAATCATGCCTTCTTCTACAGTTCACTTTCTTTGAATTCTGCCAATTTTGTCAATGTGATAAGATGTTGTTTTTGTGAAGTACTTGTGTTTCTGTCTGCAGGGTAAAATGACATTATCTTTAAAATGAGTCTGTCATCAGAGATGACTTTAAGAATCCTTGAGAAAGAAAGCGTTTACACCTACCTTGGTTCTTTACTCCTGCTGCTTGTGGAGAGGCTTGTGAAGTGTCTCAGAGTGAGAGAAGAAAGAAGAAGCTGAGATGGGGGAGCGGGGGGGTATGAAAAGGAGGAGAAGAAGGAGGAGGGTGATGAGCTTCCTGGTCGTCTGAACTATCATGTGCTGAGCTGACGAGGCCTGTAGGTGATGCTCATGCAGGAGGGGACACACTGGCTGATGTAGTCATCACAGTATCTGGTCGACTGACATTTGGTGCCGCAAATCACCTCTGATTTATTCTACTCCTGCGGAGGTGCGGAGAGTGGCGTGATCTCATGCTGCTCCCTGAACTCCTGTTGCCTCCATCGTCGAGACTTAATTATGACATTGAGGGCAGACACCTGTTGGACACCATGACTGCAGACAAGGAGAAGAGACGGTACACAGATTTTTCTTCTTTTCTTCTTTTTCCACTTCTTTTTTTTTCTTTTTTCTCTATTTTGAGGGGGTTGAATATTATTGAAAATATAAATTACAACCGTAAGAATTTGACATTTCTATAACATGAGTATAGAAATGCAAACTAGAAAGGCAAACTTTTTGACATGCGGGCAACAATTGGTCCAAAAAGTGGACACAGGGGCCGAGTGTAGAGTAGGAAGTTGGATTGTTATAAATATTTTGTAAAAATCATGAATAAAACCTTAAAAAAACCTACTATATACAATTGTCTTTATGATGTCATCACCTAGGGAAAGGAAGGAATGACGCATAAGTATAATGAAATATAAATAAATTATTTGTTTGGCGGGATGAATCAAAAAGCTCAATTGGCCGCTTCCGATCTGACTTATAAAATCATAAAAAACTTTTAATTTACATTTTTCTATAGGACCTGAGTTTAAGTCAGATGTCTGAGTTGGTTTGCTATTGTATTGACAAAATAACAATTTGATCAAATGTTAGGATCAAAATTCTACTGTACAATACAACGAATAATAAATAAATAAACTTTAATCTCTCACATTTGTGGTAACTCTGAAGCTGGAAGTCTGTGAATATCCTTGTGGTCCAAATCAAAAAATAGAATTTTAAACCTAGATTTTTTTTCTTAGAACAGAGAATTACTGAAATATTTGTGTACAACCATAAATGTCAACGACCCAAAAAAAGATCACGTCAGACACCAAAGCATGTGCTGTAACTTTCATTAGAACAATAGTGTTTGAATTAAGGTGAAATTGGGAAAATAAATAGTTTTTTTTTTTATGAACACATTCTTATCTTTGTTTCATCTGTTTTGTCATTTTATTGACATGTAAATATCTTGACACTGCTCTTGTTTTTTAACCATTTGATGTCCACAGAGCGATCAGCCGTGAGGCAGCCAAAAAGAGACGACGGGTGGAGTCCGATGTCTTTGGAAATCTGTCCCAGCTCCTGCCGGTCAAACCCTCTGTCCAAGTCAGTCTGGACAAGCCCTCTATCATTCGCCTCACACTCAGTTACATACGTTTGCACACACTGTTGAAAGGCAAGTTATTTTTTCTCAATTCTGTATATTTCAGGTAAATGACTAAATATGTACTAAGAAGCACTTGAAACCCTTATTTACTTATTTATAATAGGATTATAATCTAATAATGTAATTCTATATGGCTAAATTGATATATACATATATCAAATATATTTTTGCAAAAACATTGTTTAATGAAAGTTGCTTTAAAAATGTTTTTGTTGTTCTTTTAATGGAAATCTACCATTTTTATTCATGTTTTCTGTGAAAAACACAGATAGAAATGTAGTGAATGGTCTGACGGTCTCGCCATTCACTGGACTGTTGGCCGGTGAGGAAGCACAGCCAGGTTGTGATGGAGGATGTGGTGAAGTGGAGACGAGGCAGACGCAGGAACTGAAAACTGTGGAGGAGATAGATATGTATCTGAGCATCCTGGAGGGATTCCTCATGGTCCTGACTGCACATGGAGACATCATCTATCTTTCTGACAACGTCAGCAAATACATGGGATTGTCACAGGTGCACACACAGAAAAAAACACCACAAAACACACAAGTCTGGACGCTAGCGTGAAAGATTGTCTACACGTTCACAGCTACAGTATTGCTTAAAAGAGACAATGAACCACCTGCAAGAAGTTTCATGAGAGGCTGGTATGGTGCAGTGAGATTTGTGTGCCGGTTATGGAGACTGCTGCCCCGCGACCTTATAACAGATTAGCAGACAAATATGGTTGGATGGTTTTCCATAAGAATAAATAACAATTTAAACTATTTTTCATCTCAATAGGTAATGTACCATAAATATACTTAAATTTGCAAGTTAACGCACACCTGTGGTCCACGCCCCTCAACTTTAAAAAAGCCACTAAGCTGTTGGATCCATTCAGAACTACAATACAATATACTACATTGTTATAGTTATTCTACTTTACAGTACTTTCACCACGGTAACCAGAAGTGAAAGGTTCTCTTGGTTGAGAACTTTAACCAACCTTTGAGCACCGAGCAACTGAATCAATAGATTTGGAGAACTGTTACCAGGTGTCACTCCTCTGGGAATGGTATTTATTAACATCCATCCAGTTTTGTGTTACCTGGTTGTCTCCACCAGTGACCAGCAGTCTCACACTGCATGGTACCAGTCTTTCATGGACCTCCCTGCAGGTGGTGAGACCACTGGAAGGAACTGACCACCCTCACTGGAAAGTGAACAGTGGGCAGTGGACCTCAGTGACAACCTGGCAGTTGGTGGACTCCAACCTGGAGCCCTCTGGACCACAGTCCTGTTCCTTCCTTAACCACTAGGCCACCACTGCCCTGGTGGGATTAGATCTTCCCCAGGTGGTGAACCCTGGGGTTCCACCCCACTGACAGGCACAGACCACAAAACTCCACTTATTGATAATTATATTCTTAAACACAATGTTCCTCTGTCCACTGTCTTCCATGTTGGGGTAGTGCTGTAAAGAGCAGGGATTCTAAGTAGTGTCCACTAAGAGTGTCCATCCAAGGGTGTCTGTATTGTATGCCCTACACGACCTAGCAATGGCCTGATCACCTGACACTCATGGTCACTCACATTGTTTCTTTTGTCTTCTCAGACTGAGTTGATGGGACACAATATCTTTGACTTCACTAACCCTGGTGACCACGAAGAAATCAAAAGCAATCTACGCCAAATGCCAGGTGTGTGTCCACGAGTGTGTGAACATATTTTATAGCTTTTATTTTTCACAGATGTGATATCACGTGTCACCACGTCGTGGGAGTAACGCGTTACTTGTAACGCGTTACTTGTAACGCCGTTACTTAACGAAACTACTTTTCTCTGTAACTAATAATGTAATGCGTTACAGAGCTTATCTGCTGCCTGTCAGTGTGTGTGTGGTAACTCTCACAGTCATGAGTGAAAGATGGCCGTGTAGATGAACTGAACTATGTGTTGAAAAAGAGCGATGACAGGGTGACATATTTCAGAAAGAGACCTGGGCGGGTCTTCTTGCCTTACAGGAAAATAAACAGTCGCACACACCCACGAGAAAGACGACGGCAAGTAGCAGATTGAGGTTACAATAAAATTTCCTGTCAAAATGTCTAACTAGTTATTAGTTAGTTTTATAATTTAGTAATTAGTAACGTAACAAGTTACTTTTTCAGAGCAGTAACTAGTAAAGTAATAAGTTACTTTTTTAAAGTAACTTGCACAACACTGTACGTCACAAGTCACTGTCTGTTTTTCCAGAGGACGTCTGGTGCGGAGCGAAAAGAGCCTTCGTCATGAGAATAAAAAGTGCTTTGACTAACAGAGGTAGAAATAGCAACCTAAAATCAGCCATGTGGAAGGTGAGAGACGAGACATTTCTTCCTTCTTCTTTCTTTTCAAGACCGTGAAGCATCACAAGAGACATTGAAGACCTTTTTTTTCTTGAAGTTTGATGTGGTATGGTGTGATTTCAGGTTTTGCACTGTCAGGGTTGGCTGAATGGCTGTGCAGCGCCCTCTTCAGACTCCTGGTTGCTGCTAACCTGCCAGCCTCTGCCTCTGTCGCACATGCTCCTCAACTCGCACACCTTCACCAGTCAGCACAGCATGGATATGAAGTTCACGCACTGTGACAACAGGTGGTTTCGCTGAAAACTCACATACACACATACCCTTGTACGGAAGGTTTAAAGTAGAGCATTTACACAGACACCCGTACCTAGACCGTAGACACCCGTACCTAGACCGTCCTCATGGCTGTTTCACTGATCAGTTGTCTGATTTAAAAAAATATCCAAGCTACTCACTGCCATAGACAATTACCATCTAAAAAAAGGAACTTATTATTCATATTTATACAAGATAAAATCTGTGAGTATTATTAAAAGCCTCCGTGTCCTGGACCTAAAACTTTGTGAATGCAGATAGTCTTTTAGTGACTTGTATTAAAAAACTCAGATCGCTATTTGGTAGAATCATTAGACTCTAAATTACAAAATGAAAACTAATAATCAAATCTTAATATTTATTGAAAATATTGATGACTATTGTGCATGTTTTCCCTTCCATTCTCATACTTCTGCTGTATATATACCAGGGGTCGGCAACCTTTTACACCCAAAGAGCCATTTGGCGCCAGGTACCATGTAAAAGAAAACACTGGGAGCCGCAAATATTTCTTTTGTATCTATCTGTCTCTTATACACATCTACCATAACACAGTATATGTTTTTGTTACCTTTACAGTTTTTTTTTTACCTTTACCTTTTGTATAAACAACTATAGTGTGTTTTTTTTTTCTTTTTTTTACAACACGGTTAACTGATAAATCTCCCCCAGTCAGTTCTGTTCAGCCCACGTCAAAACTGTTTCTGGTGCCGTTGGTATAAAGTTGAACAAAGTAGCTTTAACAATTGAACCATGTTCTGTAGATCTAATGAAGATGACAGAGAACTGGTCAGTGAGAAGGACAGATGACCTTATTGATGAGATCAGATTGATGTGGGTGTTTATCTGAATCTCATCTTTGTTCTTTTCATGACCAGATTTCACTGTAGTGACACAATCCCATTTCTAAACCTGCTGATAGACACGAATGTTGAACTCGAGTTAATAAATATAAATAAAAACTTATAGTCAATGTGATTATGAGTAACTACCATTCCATTGTTGCAGTTTTCTAAGTCTGTTAATTGTGCTG
>JAFBJS010057679.1:2434-14362 GCA_016785265.1 Paraplagusia blochii
GGGCGCGTCCGAGTGTTTTTTTTCCTCTTTTGCAGCCGCTTCAACCTTCAATCATGAACTTAGTTTCAGGATACTTGCCTAATGTATTAAGAAATGATCATGAAATAGTTTGCTAACATATTTCGAGTTGTGTAAAATATCATATAGGCTATAACGATGCACGATGCAGTGCAACCTCAAAATACAATTTACAATTTATTTATTTTCTGATCTGTATCTGATTGTGAATGATGTTTTATATTGACAAATTGCAGTGTTTTCTACTTCACATCTGTCTATGACTCACACTTGATAATTGCCTTGTCACGTCTTACCAACATCTGCTACCTTCCTAAGATGTCTGCTGTGTCCAGCTACACAAGATGCAGTGTATAACTCCTAAAATGTAAACTCTACAAAAACCTGTAAAATGGACAAGATGTTTGGAAAATGATTTTACGCAGGGTAAGAGATCTATGAGAAGATGGAAGAAAAGTCTCCAAAGAAGAAGTAAGATTCTTTAAATAGACCATTCCAGGAGTCCTACCAAGCCTACGCTACATAATACATGTCAAGCAGAATTCTATAGGGAAATGAAGCCTTCAAAACTTCTTCGGAACTTGGGACCAAGTGTTTAAAGATGAGTGCGATGCTACAAGAATGCAGCAAATACATTTCATGCACTGTGTCTTGTTGTTTTTTGTAATGTACTGTTATATTAAAATACATACCAGTCTTGTCATTTTATTTAGTTGTATTCGTCTGCCACATAACATTTAGCTGGTTAATGGTGCAAGAACCTAAGGATACCAGTTGCAGTACAGTACCAGTGCCCTCAGCAGATACACTTGGTCTTGAAAAGACACAAAGACGTAAAGAGACAGACAGGAACAGCATTAGACAAGACACCAGATTCCCAGCACAATGGAGAACTTGATTGCTACACACATGAAATAGCACACACTGGTGTCTCCATTCATGATTTTTACTCTGTCCCACCCACTAAATGTACACTTCACACAAAAGTTAAACCCCGTAGAGTTCTTTCACCATCCTGGAGGTTTCTATGTTGCCACACACGCTGCCCTGACATGCGAAGACATTAAAGAATTGGAGAAGCGCTAGGGTTCAAAAATGAAATTCTGTATTGCAAAAGCAGTGATTCCACCACAATTCCCTTGGTGTAATAATTCAGAGACAATGTGTACTCTATACTGTTGTGCAACGGCTGTGACAGTACTGGAAGAAGAAAAAAAAAAAAAGAAATCCCACATGCTAATCTAAAACAGCATTCCCAAAATGGATCTGCTCACAGGAATTGGAGAGATGAGGTGAGAAACCGAGAAGTAAAACTGACAGACAGCAGTGAGAAAAAAGGAAAAGAAAAAAAAAGGAGAGTATATGTTCTTGAAAACCATAAGGGGAAATTTCCTGAGACAAAACAATGAGAGCTGAGGGAAAGGCAAGAGACAGATTGAATTCACAGGCCAGCATGAGTGAGCATCTCTGAAAGTGGATATAAAGGCGGATGAGCCACGCCAACCTCCTCTGACCACATTAACAAAACCTAATGGAACGGCTGGCTCCACAAGGCCTCCTCATCCATTATCTGACTGTTGCCCCGCGCAACCAGAGAGGTTCATGGTCTTAGTGGCTGCAGCTCAGCTGTCAAAGCTTATGTTCTCTCTTTTCTTTGTCTTATTTCCTCTGGCCCTAATGAAACAGATTGGTAAATCAATTGTCTGGTACATAAAGAAGGCAGGGAAATATTACCTCGGCCAGGACACACGCCACGGGAACACTGTAAATCAGCAAACTGAGAGACAGCTGTCGCCTTGATGCAGCGCAAAAACACTCAAAACAACGTAGAATGTTTAAAAATAGACTTCTGTTTTAAAGCGAAAAGAAGAGTTTTCTGTTTAATTTAAGCTGAGCTGTAACACAACATTATAAAGTACAACATAGTTTTATCAGCAAATATGATAGATATGACATTTTTCTTCATACACAGATGGGCAACTTCTTTATCAGACGTGGACAAATATTGGTTCCTGGGCCAAATTGGGTACAATTGGGTATTGCAGGGAAATGGCAGGAGGATAATTCATTGATTCATCCATTTATTCATACATTCATTCATTCATCATCATCATCATCTCTGTTGCCCTGTCTCAGGGCAAGTTTCAACGATTGCCACCCAAATCACACTGTAACATACTGTGAGCCTTCCTTTTGATAGTGAGACCAAAACGAAAGGCTAATGATAATATAAATTAATAGTATATTTCCGAAAACTTTGTGGGCCAGATAAAAAATCTCAATGGCATGCAGCCAGTCCCTGAGCCTTATTTTGGTAATGTCAGTTCTATAAGACAAAAGCCGAAAAAAAAACTGATTTTAAACAAAATACAACCAATGTGGTTTAGAGGCCTACACCAGTAAAATTAATAATTAAAAACAAAAACGTTTTCATCTTCCCAAATAGAGTACTTTCAAAAGTTGTATGTTTAGCTCAGAGATTTATGGGACCAGAAGATTCATGATGTTCACAGTTTTTAACAGACAATAACATCATGTATTATCCAGTTATTATTGCAAATGAAAATAGAATAGGTAGCTCCATCTCTAGGAGAAATTTGAATAGAAGAAAATATGAAGAAAATGTACTTCAAAGTGTACATTAAATGTCAATGTGTGAAGAATAAAAAATATTAATATTTAAAGCATATTAAAGAATTGGTTCATTTGAGTAGGAAATGCAAAAAAAAAAATAAGTGCCAGCCCTTATTTTGTGGCTAAGATACAAATAAAACAGTTTATCTTATCCCTATACTGATCTGTACTCACAAGTACTTAAAATTGCTCGTCATCCCTAATAACTAGCGCTAAAAAAATATGTGCATCATAGTATTGTGGTTTCTTTTTTACATGCAAGACGCCATTTTGTTGTTGTCTGAACAGTGATGCAAACAATGCCAATAGCCTGTGAGCTTACAGAAAAAAAAAAGAACAATAATTACAATTTTGATTGAGTTGTCCATTCAAGATCAAGATCAAGATTCAAGATTAAATACTATCCAACATGTGTGGATTATATCTGCGTGAAGGCAAAAGGGTTTTGTGAGGACAGATCAGCCCACCAACAGATTCTTCATCACATTACATTACAACTTTGGTATTCTGGGATTCTGACCTTATCCCAATGCGGTTTAAACACTTCAGTGTTGCAAGTGTTTGAGCAACCTGTCAGCATGGTGAGAAAATGACAGCACCACTCAAGAATGGGAGCGAGTGATGGAGCGACGACTCCGTCGCCAACCTCTGAGTGATCCGTGGTACTTACCCCAGAAAGTCAGTGAGGGCACCTCTTGTGTTGCAGCGCAGTCAAAGTGTTTCTCTGTGGTCGGGGGGGGTCGCAAACAAAGGCTGCTCTGACACAGGGCGTTCCCAGGAGCTCTGGAAAGAAATAAAGACAGTGAGCAACTTGTGTATATCTGAGAGTGAGAGATACTAAGATGGAGAGAGAAAGAAAGGGGAAAAAGGAGGAGGTTGAAGTTTCATGTGGCGAAAATACATCATTAAGATGACATTTAGATTTTATCATATTAAAATAGATATTTCCTACTGGTAAGCGTGCCAAAACAAAATGAATGGTTAACATGCCCAGCGATAGAGGAGAACCACTTTCCTGAGGAAACAGTTGCTTCTCTCTCCCTGTGTCCGTTCACGGAACAGTAACTGTGTTTTTCTTGGACCAGACTGAGTCATCTGAGCGTCTCTCTCCGAATCATCATTTCTCAATGATGTGAACTCACCACAGTGACTTTCAACATGCACGCTAAATTGGTTTTATGCTTTGTGTGCTGCTGGCCCTCTCACCAGCCTGCATGGGCATGGATTACTCATATACAGGAAATAATGACGCCATGGTCCATTAGGTACAATGGCAGGACATCATATCAGCATTAATCTCCCACTTAGGAGAGAAGCCCTGGAGAGAATGACAGAGAGAAGGAAAAAGAAACATCAGAGACGACGAGAATCTGATTTGCTGCCATTTCAGCTGTTATCAGTTGAGTCGTATTGTCACTAATAACTGGAACATCGTATATTAATGTACGTATCTTAGTTAGAAAAGCTTGCAAAATTATAATACAATGTACAGTGTTTTTGATTTCGTGCCAAAATGTACCACAATATTATGGTGTCTTGGTTTCTTAAACCAAAAAAAGGTTCTGTGAATGTGTGTATTTTAGTTAAATAAAAGGGAATATGAATATATATATATATAAATATATATATATATGCACACACACACATACATATAAACACACATATGTATAAATTCATTACAAACATATTAAATGTACTGTGTTGATAAAAGCACTTTGTATTATATTCAGTGAGTTATCGTTAGTATAATCTATTCAATGCTATTTTATTTGACTTTTTAACCCAACAGTAAATTAGGATTTGAGTTGAAATAATATTAAACAATTCACAACGGTTAAACGGTACAATTTTCTCAAAAAAACTGAATAAATCATATTACTATACACGCTTGGACAGGAAGGGTTATGCCGGAAAAAATTTCAACTCTTCGTTGCGGACTACAACATAGCATATAATCAAAATAAATATCGCGTTTATGTGGATGTAGATTTAATAGACGGAGTGGTTGCGCCATCTACTGTTGAAAGAAAGTACATCTACCAGCCATAGCTGACCAACAATATCCCTGAAGGACCGATTTAAAAATACATTTAACGTGTATTGAATATATATATATATATTACATTCGCTAATTTCGTAGTAAAATGTATATACACAGTTCTTTAAAAAATGACAATGGGATTAGATCAGTTTGCCTTCATTAAGAATAAGAGGTGCCCAATGGTCTGCCTGATCAAAAAAAACGTAGCGTTTGCTCCGATTCGGTTAGCTGACTTAAGTACCCGGCTGTCAGTATCTCACAGCGGTGACAACTGTTAGTGAATTGATTAATCCCGGCTGCTGGGTTAGACACAACCGCCAACATGTTTGAGGAGGCGAGTGAAGTCTTTGAAAACATGTTTAAATCGTCATTTCCCCTAACTTTTATCGTGTTTATACCTGCGGTGCTGATCTTGGTGTCCCCGCTCCCGGCCGAAGCTGCACACGAGTTCACGGTGTACCGCATGCAGCAGTACGACCTGCAGGGACAACCCTACGGTGAGTCACCACTTCTGTGCTTCGTCATTTGAGAAGTTGGCTAAAATAATTATTTTTATAGCTTCTTTTGGTTTTGCTTTTAAACCAAAATGATTGAATGGCAGCACAATGGGCAACGGCGGCTAACTAGCTACTGCTCTAGCTTAGCTTTCAGGACCTCAACGTCGTTGACGTGAATGGAGGTCAGTGTGAAAGTGATTGACGTTTAAATAGACGTGTTTAATTGAACTTTTTTTCAATTACTATTTTTTTCGCGTTAAATTGTTGGAATAAAGCCCCGTCTTGTTTTGCTCGGATATAATGACATAACGTAAATTAATGATGTTTCTACAATGTACATATCTTTATATATTTTGAATATACGTTTATAAGACTGCAATCTCGACAGGAAGTTGATTTAACAGCATATCCTCTTTTCATTTCCAAGCAAAGTTGAATGAATAAAATAGACTAACAGTAAAAGATGCTGAGGTTCTCTTTAGGGGTGACTAGGATGGACAGTATCAGGAGTCAGGTGATTAGGGGGACAACACAGACAGGAGGGTTTGGAGAAAAAGCTAGAGAAGACAGATTGAGATGGTTTTGACATGTTCTGAGGCAGGACAGTGGATACATTGGTAGAATAATGATCCTAGAGATGGAACTACCAGGTAGGAGACAATGAGGAGATTGATGGATGCATTGAGAGAAGACATGGAGGTAGTTGGAGTAAGTGTTGAAGATACAGAGGACAGGGGGAGGTGAAAGGTGTTGACTTCCTTTGGCAACCCCTGAAAAAAGGGACAAGCCAAAAGGAAAAGCAGAATAATTAGAAATAACCATAGAATGTTCAACTGCCCCTGTGTTTCCTCATTATATATTTATATATACATATATATGTGTATATATATGTATTTATGTATATATATATATATATATGTATATATGTGTATATATGTATATATGTGTGTATATATATATATATATATGTGTGTGTATATATATATATGTGTATATATATATGTATATATATGTTCAGTTATTTTTTTTTTACTGTTCATTTGGTCTTGAAATACGTCACACATCAAAACATGTCTAATTGCAATTATCTGAAGACATATAGCCCATTAATATGATGAATAATATATGATCAATAGTGGTGATGGTTTACTTCGTCGTCTGCAGGTACTAGAAATGCCATCCTGAACACTGAGGCTCGCACCGTGGAGGCTGAGGTATTAAGTCGTCGCTGTGTCATCATGCGACTGGCAGACTTCTCCTACGATAAGTACCAAAAAGCCTTGCGGCAATCAGCAGGAGCTGTGGTCATCACTCTGCCCAAGAACATGTCTGCTGTGCCGCAAGATATAGTGCAGGTAAGACAGTGATGCACATGCATTTTTTTAACTAAGTAAAATCTCCTGCTTCTGTTCACATACTGGAAATACCTGAACTTAGCATTGATTGATTGTATTTTGACTTTGTTTGTTTTTTATAAACTGAAACTTATAAATTAAATGAAGACTCTTGTCGCAGTATGTTGCTGAAGTTTTTTTTTTTCTTTCTTGTCCATCAGCAATTTATGGAGCTGGAGCCAGAGATGTTGGCCACTGAGACCATCGTTCCTGTTTACTTTGCTGTGGAGGATGATGAGTTGATGTCTATCTACACCCAAACGCAGACATCATCATCCTCACAGGGCTCCCTGTCAGCAGCTGAAGGTAGGGGTTTTGGTCTGGAATAGAGGGATAGGAGAGTAGATGGGACTAGGACAAGGACATGGTCAGAAGATGCAAATCTAACCAATTTATTTATTACTTTCATATTTTAATTGTGTTTTTTCTTTGTTTTCAGTGCTACTGCACACAGCTACAGCTAATGGCTTTCAGATGGTCACCAGTGGAGCTCAGAGCAAAGCCGTCAATGACTGGACCATCACCAGTTTGGAGGTAAAGCACTGAGCACTACCTTCAGTTCAGATGCCATTATTTCCATGGTGGTAATGTGGAACAAGGGGAAGATTGTGATTTGCTATTAATTGTGTTTACTTCGTTTGTTGCAAATAATAATTTGGTAGGTTTTAAACCAGGTTGGAAGTATTCAAACACAGCTTCATAAACTGAAGTACATTTTTCCAAAAGGGACACTTTGCATTTTATTTTATTTTTTTTTTTCGCTTTTTCTGTTGCACTCAGAAATCTGTTCCAGTGCATGTCAACCCTAGAAGGCAAATCCAAGACCTAATTGTTCTTTCTCATAACGTGCATGTCACACCCTTTCATACAGTTTCCCCAGTCTGTTGGAGTCAATTCACTCAACAACAATACTACTCTGTAGAAAGGTTAGAGTTGTGGTGCGTTTGCTACAGTGTTAGTCACTGCCAGAAAAAAAAAATCAGATTATTCACACTGCAATGGATCAAAGAATAAACTGAGAGTTCGTGGTCAGAAGGTTTAGCTGTGACTTGTTCAGCTTTGTGCAACACCTGATTAACACAGTGACTCCGGTTTAGCTCAGTCTTGAGAAACAGATTAACGTTTCTGTTCTGTCATTATTTCCCTGCGTCGTCGGCTAAGCTTTTGTTGTTACTGCTGTAAATCCCCAGGGTCGGTTAGCTGGAGCGGGTGGAGAAGACCTGCCCACCATAGTTGTGGTGGCTCACTATGACTCCTTCGGTGTTGCCCCAGTAAGTTGACTAATTTAATTTCCTCTTTCTAACTTACAAAAAAAACTTCTGGTGACGAGTGTAGAAATCCTGTTTTTGTCTTTTTTTTAGAGGACACTCTAAAACAATTCTTGATTATTTTTTTTTCTGTTATCTAACTATACATTTTATTTTGTAGTGGCTCTCATACGGAGCTGACTCCAACGGCAGTGGCGTGTCCATGTTACTGGAGCTGGCTCGTCTCTTCTCCAAACTTTACACTTACAAGAGGACACACGCTGGGTGAGGAAACCCAGAGGCGAAAATGCTAGAATAATAGCTTTTTTAAATGTCATCTATTGGGGAAAATGTGCAAAACAGACCAATTCTATAATTTGGACAAACATGGCGGGTCGGTTTGTGACGGGTCACGTGCGGCCCCCGGGCCTTAGTTTGCCCATGTCTGCTGTAAAGCTGAACAGAACTCATATTCTTGCTTCTTGTTTTTCAGGTACAATCTGCTGTTCTTTTTGTCTGGGGGTGGGAAGTTCAACTACCAGGGCACCAAACGCTGGCTGGAGGAGAATCTAGATCACACAGGTACGGCGCTAGTACTGTCTTCACAATGACTGTACAACAAAGACTAGTCCAGTTGTAACCACAGTAGACGACAGATGTCAAACAGTTTTACTTCAGACACACCTGGTTTTGTGTTTATATGAAGCAATATTTCTTCTACTTTCAGACTCCAGTCTGCTGCAGGACAACGTAGCCTTTGTCCTGTGTCTGGACACTCTAGGAAACGGAGACTCTCTGCACCTCCATGTGTCCAAACCTCCTAAAGAGGGAACACCTCAGTACACTCTGCTGAAGGAGCTGGAAACTGTACGTACTGTTACGTTAAATTGAATTGACGTTGTTGCCAGAGTCAGAACCATTTTTATTGGCGAAATTCAAAGTACATACAAGGAAATTTAGTTTTTATTTTTAAAAAATTGAGTTTGTAGAGACCAATTTTGCAATAACGTTGTTTTGGCATTTGTGCCAGGAAATGTTTCAGAAAAGACAAGCCACTTCTTGTTCAGTGTTAGGGCCTCTGTAAAATAAAATCCTGCTCCACATCTGGACTACAACTCTTCCCATCCCCCCAGGTGATTAGCAGTCAGTTCCCAGACACTAAGTTCTCCATGGTCCATAAGAAAATCAACCTGGCCGACGACGTGCTAGCCTGGGAGCACGAGCGTTTCGGGATCCGCCGCCTGCCGGCCTTCACTCTGTCCCACCTGCCTTCACACCGCCTGGCTCAGCGCTCCAGCATCATGGATGTGCGGTCAGTGTCCCCCTTCTCTCGCCATGGAGCAGGAGAGCCCCCTGCTGGGTGGGTTCACTACTGCAAGCGTCCGAGTACTAACAAGTGTGCCGTCGTCTTTCGCTAATGCATTCTGTCCATTGTCAGTTACGGTATTTCTGCAATTCCATTAACTCTGCCGTGTCCAGCTTTGGTTGGTTTCTGTCCAAGTCTGGTTTGTAAGAAAGCATTTGTTCTCTTCAGGCATAAACATGTTTGTAGCTCTGTCCTTTGTTCTTGTTTCTCAGTTGAGTCACAATAGTTTATCTTGAAACTTTTTCTTTTTCTCTGCTCCACTTTGTGTTTCTTTGGCTTGTGCGTCCTTGTGTTTGGTCTCAATTCCGACCGTAGTTTTTCGTCTTTGTCTCTTGTTTTATTCCCAGCCTGTTCCTTAACACTCTGTCAATGTTACAGGCCGCACGTCGATGTAAGTAAACTCAGCAGAAACACAAAGGTTGTGGCTGAAGCACTGGCCAGAGTCATATACAACCTCACAGAAAAGGTAAAAACAGAGGAAAACATCATTTTAGACACCTGTGTTTTACTGACTTTTGTCTGGTTTTATGATTAATGTTTGTTCTGCACCACAGGGCGGTCCTGGAGACCTGGAGATCTTCACTGAACAAATGGTGAGATACATGCTCGGCCTATAGCAGGGGTCTCAAACTCTAATAAGTTGAGGGCCACCACCTACACTATCATTTCACCAAAGGGCTGCGAATGTTCAATACAAAAGAAAAAAAATGGAATAAAAAAATCCCATAGATTCTGTGTAATACAACACTCAACCAGAAGGAGACTGTGGATCAGGGTTTTGAGAACTATAGGATTTACCATAAAATGTGGAGAACAAATCTATAAAATATTGCTTTCATCTTGCACATCAAGGTTGGGGGCACAAAATATCGTTAAATGGCTAATGGAGACCCCGGGTCTATAGTAACTGTAAAGTGAGGATACATTTATCAAGAAAAAAACAGCTAAAACAAAACAGCGTTGTCAGGTCTAAAAGGAAACCTTCAATCTTATAATAATTATAATCATCTTTTTTATCGGAAATGTCCAGATGTGGACTATACTGTCAGACCAAAGTAGAACAGGATGAGTGTATCACATCTCTGCAGCATGAGGAGAAAAGAGGAAGATCTCCCCAACAGATCCAGACTCCAGCAGAGTTTCACACTGAGATTCTAATGTTTAACCCTCAGCAGGTTCAGGAGGAACATTTGTCTGCTGTGGTCGACTGGCTCACAGCGCAGCCCCGAGCCGCCCAGCTGCTGGACAAAGACAGCAGCGTGGTGTCCACACTGGAGTATCACCTCACACGCTACCTCAAAGACGTCAAGAGACACTATGTAAAAGCTGACAAAAGGTAAACACGAGGACGTGGACTAAAATTAATTTATTTTTATTATCACAAAAACTAAACATTAATGTTTCTGACTTTCTGTTCCTCAGAGACCCAGAGTTTGTCTTCTATGATCAGCTCAAACAAACCATGAATGCTTACAGGTGAAGATTTTACTCTTTTATGTAGTTTATGCTTTTTCTTTTTTTCCCCCGCCCAGAAAATAATTTGATAAATTAATTTGCTCTGTTTTCCTCAGAGTCAAACCTGCTATTTTTGACCTGCTGCTGGCTGTCTGCATCTCCTCCTATCTGGGACTGATGTATTTCACAATCCAGGTACGTCACTGTGTTCCTTCCTGCTGCTGCTGCTCGTCAACAACATGTTCCTTTATTTACAACATAACTGTAACATTGTCAAAAAGTACCAAAAGAAGTGATGACTGATTAGAATTGGTAATTATCAATGCCTTGCTTAGTCGATTATTTATTGTTGTGTAAGACAAACTCAAAGATTGGTTGAGTTTTTTTTTTATATAAGATGTTCTGCAATACATCTCCAGGCCACATGGTGGAGTATAACCCCACCACTATGGGTTATCGTTGCCACATTCTTAAATTCAACAAGCAGATGTCACTCATTAACTTAAAAGAATCTCTTCAAATACATGGTATCAGTTCACTGATTAGATGTGTGTGTGTGTCTCAAAGTCAAGGTCAGGTTAGAATGAACTGAATAAATAACAACAATAACAGTGAGATTTTGACTTGTGTTAAGTAGAATTTAAAACAAACTGAAGTTGAAACAAAATTAATTTAAGTCACACATTTATTCCCACAAGGGGAGCAACAATTATAGTGTGACACACACACTACAGTGGGGCTGGAACCCTTCAAGCATCGGTCATGGAAAAAAAAAACTTAGGCTCATATTTTCTAAAGAGCTAATATTAAGCCATTTTTCTAAGTTTTCCTGGTTGTAACCAAAATCACTCCAGTTAATTACATCACTTACATCAGTAGGTATGACATTGTTCTGCCATAAACAGTGCAATTTTTCCTTGTTTGTTTATCAGATAATGTTCCATGTATCAGATAATGTTCCATGTTCCAACAACAATGATAAAACATGTTTTCCACGACTGTATAACTGTTGAGCAATGTTGAATGAATAGCTGAAATACCTAGATGTAAAACAAAAACAGGAAGACTCACTTCCTCTGTCGTAACCGAGCTCTGACAAGACACAAAGTCCACTTCCACTTTTTCTTCTGTGTACCGTCTTCATCACATCAATGTGTGAAGACCTTTAAATAAATTAACTTAATTCAGATAATAGAAACGTGGTCATGATCTTCCACATTTTCACCAGAAAACAATGCATTGTGTATGTATATGTGTATGTATATATGTGTGTGTG
>JAFBJS010057680.1:2449-18518 GCA_016785265.1 Paraplagusia blochii
ATATACTACATATGTGTGTGAATATATATATATATATATATATATATATATACATTTCTCATTCTCCTCAAAGCGCCCCCTGTCTGCCAACTACAAGATAAAATCTTCTGTTTCCATCAATTTTGTAACAAAAAGTTGAAAAAAATTTTTTTGTGACTAAGATGAAGTAACAGTTCAAGTTCTCTAATCATCGCAATACTTCTGCCAAGGTACCAGTACTATGGTATCGTAATGTACTTGATAGATTTATACTTTTGGAGAAAAAGCTAGAGAAGACAGATTGAGATGGTATGGACAGGGGGGACAGTGACACTTAGGAATAGGTAGCAGACAGGAGACAGAGCTGGAGGTGGAGGAGTTAAAGATGCTGAGATTCTCTTTAGGAGAGACAAGGATGGACAGGATCAGGAATGAGGTGATTAGAGGGACAACAGAGAAAAGGCTAGAGAAGACAGATTGAGATGGTTTGGACATGTTCAGAGGAGGGACAGTGGAGACATTGGTAGAAGAATGATCCTTGAGATGGAGCTAGTTTAAGGTAGGAGACAAAGAGGAGATTGATGGATGCAGTGAGGGAGGACGTGGAGGTAGTTGGAGTCAAAGAAGAAGATACAGAGGACAGGGTGATGTCCATATTACCCTGTATACATTGTCCATTTAAAGAAACCTCAGGAGATGGAAAGTGTTGACTCGCTGTGGAAACCCCTGAAAAAAGGGACAAGCTGAAAGAAGAAGAAGAAGAAGAAGATCATGCACTGGTTGCCTTTCCTCACTGGATGTCGTAGGTTCCATTCCCAGAAGTGGAGGTTGCTCTGAGGTTGTTCTCCCTCTGACGGACTGTATCACTGTGTTGCGTTTCCATTTTTAGTCACGGGACTGAAGATATTATGACCTGTTTTTCTTTTTTAGGCCGGACATTAATCTCTAAATAGGAAACGTAATCGCAGCCTCAGAACTGCAGGATCATTGGGACGAAACAAGGAGACGAAGACAGTCAACACAGTCTGCAGCAAAGTCAAAAGTTTCACAAGGTTTTCTGTTATTTCTGTAGAAATATTGTTGAACACCTTTTGTCCCCTCAGGGGTCAGGCAGACGTCCAGAGAAGTCTTTAAGTCTCCCAGAGAAAAAAAAACACAATCTACCTACTGGAGGTAGAAGATCGAATCCTTGAAAAGTGGGAGTTGATTGTGCTGAAAAGTTATGGCCTTATTATTTCTTTAATTACAAAAATGTCATCACTTCCTTCTCAAAGATACAGGAAGACTAATAATGTTTTGATGAAGTTTCAGCTCAAGATTTATAGCAGAGGAGGACTCTGCTGCAGAGTCATTTTTTATATTCGATTTACATAATTATAGTGGATATGATGTATATTTATACATATATATTTATATATATACTAGTTACATCTTGAAGATCAGTTTATTTTAGGCCATTTATTACACTGGCTGGAGGTGAAAAAAACCAAAGCACTAAAGAAGATGTGACGGAAAAAAGTCTGCGTCTGTAGAAGCTTGGAGAACATCAACATTATTCCATTTGACTGTGGCAGAGTTTTATCAGACAGTAATTCACTGTATTTAATTAAATCATTACTAATGACTGTGTGGTAGGAAACAACTAGAAGATGAACCTACAGAGGTGGAGGTTTGGACTGTGGAGAAGAGGAATGAAGGTCAGACGTGGCAACACAGAGGACATGTGTGTGAATGAAGGGGAGAACAGTGGAATGGTGAGGTTACAAGGAGCAGAGGTGGAGAAGGTGGAGGAGTTTAGATGCTGACAATCAACTGTTCAGAGCAGTGGAGACTGTGGAGGAGACTGAGGAGAAGAATAGAGTGGAGTCAGGATGGAACAACTGGAGGAAAGTGTAGAGAAGAAGAGAGTCAGCTAAGGTGAAGAGAGAGGGTTACAGGTGAGGTGGTGAGACCAGCCATGATGGATGGGTTAGAGACACTATGGGTAGGTAGAAGACAGGAGGAGGTGGAGGAGTTGAAGATGCTGAGGTTTTCTTTAGGGGAGACAAAGATGGACAGGATCAGGAATGAGGTGATTAGAGGAACAACACAGACAGTGAGGGAGGACATGGAGGTAGTTAGAGTCAGAGTAGAAGATACAGAGGACAGGGGGAGACAGAGAAGTCAATCTTCTGTGGGATGTCAGAGTTGAAGATACAGAGGATGGACCAGACCAGGGATCAAGGACCAGGACTGAGGTGATTAGAGGGACAACACAGACAGGAAGGTTTGGACAAAAAGCTAGAGAAGACAGATTGAGATGGTTTGGACATGTTCAGAGGAGGGACAGTGGTAGAAGAATGATCCTAGAGATGGAGCTACCAGGTAGGAGACAAAGAGGAGATTGATGGATGCAGTGAGGGAGGACATGGAGGTAGTTGGAGTCAGAGTAGAAGATGGACACTATCTGTGTCAAGCTAAAAGAAGAAAAAGACTAATACTTGTATATTTCCACCCGTTGATTAGAATCAAATGTCCACAGCAGACGGTCTTCAGTCTTCAGTCTTTCTTCTCTTCTTCTCTACACTTTAATCATCACTCACTCCGTGTCAAAACCCTGACATGGACATTGTTTGCAGTGAAGTCAATTAAATCAAACCGTATTCACCGCAGCCTAACGTGGATGGATAAGAACTCAGGGAACAAAGGCTCTAATTACCGCCTCCTGCTGTTCAAACAGGGGCAACATCACACACACAGAGGTCAACGAACTCTTCTCTGCACTGATAGGTGTGTGTTTTGCCTACACAGGTCTGCAGATCTATTCATATGTAATGAACACAAACCAGGACTAATCACACAAACACATTCATTTCTGTGCAGTGGGAATCAGCTGTGAGTTCTGATACTGGAGGACAAAGCTGACGAGAGACGGAACAGATGTTCGGGGTTGACAACCAACTCAGTGGACTCATATGTTTGTTTATCTCTGCTTCCAAAAGGCGGCGCGGTGACTTGAAGATGTGAAAAAAAAAACGTGTTCCTCCGCCCTGTGAGGGTCCAACCAGGAGCGGGGGGGTAAGTAGAGCAGAGGTGGAGAACCTGATGAGAAGACGCAGCAGAGTTTACTGGAGGAGCAAGCAGATGCAGAGTTGAGAAGTTGGTGGGCGGCGTCACCCCAGAGAATACTGTTTATTTATATTTTCATGTTTATGCATTTTTTTTTCCTTCCTCCCACTTCTCCACCAGTGTCTCCTCTCTCCTTCTCTCGCTCCTTGCATCCAGAAAATAAAACCAGAGGCTCTCATCTGCACCATCAGCAGCAGCGCCGGCAGAGGAGCGCTCCGTCACTTTGACAGGACGCAGCGTTACTGTACAGAAGAAATATGGGGGGGCTATTATCTCCAGTCACAGCACACACCACCTCACAGTAGATGCAATTTCATACATGAAGATATAGTGTAACCCAGATCCATTTATTCCCCCACGTGGAAGCGCGGCAGGAACAAGCGTCCCATTCATCTGAGGACCTGCCACAACAATGGAAAAGAGAGACAACGCCGTCCTCTTCTGAGGAAAACACAGGCCTTGAGACCGGAGCACGTACAGCGCCTCCTTTCTGCGGAGACGGTTACTGCTCCGAGGGACAAGACGGGGGGTTCTGACTGGCTAAACGGCAGCAGCAGAGGGTTTTTTTTTACTCACGTTCTCTCAGAACATCTGCCGATTTACACCAACAGTAAACAGAACAGATACAAAGAGAAAACACAAAACCAAAAAACCCGAATTCTGGGAGTTTTCCAGAACATTTTACAGCAGATATGTATTACATCATATCCCGAAAGTATTGTAATGAAAGTTTACAGTTGGAGTTTTCTAGCTGTGCATACATACATATTTTATTCATTTACAGTCAAGACACAGACACGTCCTCCATGTCTGGGACAGACGACATTAACAAGCCATGGTCTGAAAAGACGATAAATTTAACCAAATTAAAAGTATTTATGTATCTTTTCTTCTACTCTGACTCCAACTACCTCCATGTCCTCCCTCACTGCATCCATCCAATCTCCTTTCCATCTCCTACCTGGTAGCTCCATCTCTAGGATCATTCTTCTACCAATGTGTCCACTGTCCCTCTGAACATGTCCAAACCATCTCAATCTGTCTTCTCTAGCTTTTTCTCCAAACCTTCCTGTCTGTGTTGTCCCTCTAATCACCTCATTCCTGATCCTGTCCATCCTTGTCTCTCCTAAAGAGAATCCTACTTATGTTCGTGGAATATGAAACAATGGTAATCAACTGGTGGCCCGTGGACCAACTGGATTCCAAGACATTAACTAATATCTAAACTCCTACAAATATAGTTGGAGACCCTCAATATAAAGCCAAGGTGCACCGGCAGATTGCAAATGTGGCGTTGGCAAATCATTAATATTAAAATATTACAATAAAATCTCAATAGAGGGCAGTAGTGGCCAAATAAAACATTTTTTTACTGTCTTAAGTCTATTGAGACCCTAAATGTCTTGAACATAAATATTATATTTGTCCTCTGGGGTCCAGAGTGTTTGACTTCATCTGACCATGAAGATAATTCTTCGTCGACTCACGGACGTTCCTGCAGAATCAATACCAGTGGATGCAGCGCCGCGAGGCCGCGTTAATGTTTCCACGGTCGGAGCGATACCTGCTGACGTGAGAAAAGGAAAATCTTCTCCACAAAGATCCTCCACTGTGCTTTAAAAATTTAAGTGAATTATCACAGTAGTCTGGAGCCGTTCTCAAAAATAGACACAGGAGGGAAGGAGCCGCCCAGAGGACGGGGGTGAAATTCCCCAAACTATATCATTATTATTAATTTATCAGATTCCTGCTGCCCTGAGACGTAAAGGGAACACGGAGCAGAAATGCTCCAGTCGGGATTATATCCTCCAAACCTTTTTTTTCCTCTGACTGAACCGTTTTAGAAAAAGAGGACGACGCTAAAATAAAACTCACGGATCTTTGCTCCACCCAGAAGAGCAGCGAGAAGCTTTGATGTTGTTGAACGCGTGGGTTGTTCACGTGCGACTGTGCAGGCGCCCTTCAAGACCCCGTCACAGAAAAGAGAGGAAACAAACTGGTTTCTCTGAAGTTCTCACTCTGCATGAGAAGGTTTTAAGGACCTACCAGGTCCGACTGGATTCCCCCAAAACCCTGGTTTCATAATTCTCTTTCATTCTTATTAAACAAACTAAAGTGAACAGGACAAGGTGGTGAGACAAGCCATGATGGATGGATTAGAGACACTAGGAATGAGGGAAGACAGGAGGTGGAGGTGGAAGTGGAGGAGTTAAAGGTACTGAGATTGTCTTTAGGAGAGACAAGGATGGACAGGTTTAGGAATGAGGTGATTAGAGGGACAACACAGACAGGAAGGTTTGGAGAAAAAGCTAGAGAAGACAGATTGAGATGGTTTGGACATGTTCAGAGGAGGGACAGTGGATATATTGGTAGAAGAATGACCAGGTAGGAGACAAAGAGGAGATTGATGGATGCAGTGATGGAGGACATGGAGGTAGTTGGAGTCAGAGTAGAAGATACAGAGGACAGGGGGAGATGGACATTGTTGGCTCGCTTTGGCAACCCCTGAGAAAGGGACAAGCCAAAAGGACAAGGAGACTTGAGTTTTTTTCAAATTTTTTGCGACAATATATTTGAAAATGCATTTCTCGTCTCACTGTCTTTGCCGAGTGCAGACGTTAACAGACTCTAAGAGACAGCAGGGTTAAAACATCACACTGGAAAGACAAGTGTTTACAGTAGTTGGTGCGATCATGTCCTTGGACTAGAAGACAAATCTCCCTGAGCAGAGAACAAGACAGTGTGGTTGTAAAGAGTGAATTCAGATGAAGCCACAGAGTGGAATGTTGTACAAACAGAGGTAAAAAAAAAATGTTGAAAAATGTGTCTCAGTCCTAAACTGTCCTTCACACAATAATTTAAAATTGGACCTGATAAAGATTCATGGCCTCATCAAATAAAGCAACAATAAAACTACACTAACATGAGCTGCAGAGAAGTCTGACTAATGGGTTTCGTCCCAAAAGTGTCCCAGGATACAAGTACTGGACTGCTGATGGGACAAAACCATAAACGTCAGCTTTGTTTATCTCACGGCAAGTCGATTAATTAAGATTTGGATTTATATTTTGCACAACTTTGATGTGTTTTTACTGCATTGTATTTGTATATATATATATATATATATATATATATATATATAAATAAGAATTTTCGAATAAGGTGATGACAAAAGAGCTGTGATATTGGAATTTTCATATCCAGTTGTGGGCCAAATGTATGGATATCATGGTCCGAAAATGGCCCTCGAGCCACAGGTTTGACACACGTGTTTTCAATATCTTTACATATAAAGAAAACTAAAGGCGTATAGTCAATGTTCACGTCCTTTGTTAATGTTTTTACAGTAGTAAACAGGAATACACTGAATATATAGGACAGGAGTGATCACCAGGAGTTCCCCCAGCAGTCTAGGCCTGCAACTAGAACCATTTGTTTACTTTGCTTCATTTTTTAAAAAATAAAAAAGTATTTCTCGACATGGAAAAACACACATGTAAAGCAAAAACACCCCGAGAGAACAGCAGAACAGCAGGAAGTCAGGGTTGGAGGAGCGAAACCTCCACCTTCAGCAGATTCAATCAGGACACTCCATCACACTAACGTAAAAAGTGACAAAACTCCGATACTGCCTTGAAGCACTTCCACTCATTAATTTGTAACACTGCCCCACAGTGTTGGGAAGGATACGGAAAAATCATTGTGGGACGTATAATTCCTCACGGTCGGAACCTCGCGTTGCCCCATTAGGACAAACGCGTCAACGGCTGCACTTTTAAAGTTTCTTCGGAATTTATAGCGACCTTAAAGCGATCTGTTGGACAAGGAGGACGCAGGAGGACGTTTTTTTTATCTTTTTTTGTGCAGAGATAAACAGCAGAGTTAGAGCACAGTGTGTTCTGTCATTATCATAAAACCTACTAAACTCTGGGTTTATAAAAACCCGTGAACGGACAGAGGATCAATACATAACCATAACAGAGAACATGCAGCACTCGGGCTTTTATGGACGCCATAACTCCACCGATAATTTGCCGAAAGAATCCCAGGAGGACGAAGATAAAGGATCTCCCAGATTCACGTCTAACGGCAGAGAATATGAATCCAGGTCTTGTCTCGTCATCTCAGCGTCTTCAATAATTTAAGAGACGGCGTCTCTCTCTGTCAGAGGGGAGTTTGTGTAACAGTGCAGGCATTAAACAGGAACAAATGTGACCTCTGTCTGCCAGAGCTGCCACTGCGGCTCAGCTAAGTAGTGATAATGGATGATTAAAATCCAACATGTTTACCGAGGGGGGGCGCGCGCGGGGGGACTCGCTCTGAAACCAGGACAAAAGGATACAGACTGAGAGTGAATCCTGGGTGGATTACGAGCCCAGGTGGGAACACTCAGCCTCAGCACGTGGACGGGTGGAGGAAAAAAAGGAGGTCGATGATGATGATGATGATGATGAGAGGAACGTGTGTTTGAACTATATCTGGTCCCAGAGTCAAGGGCGGGGAGTCTTGAAACGCAGTTATCAAAAACCATAGACACAGAAGCAGCGCTGAGGGACAACCAGCCTGGTCTTTTCACAATAAAAGTATGGAATGACTCAACCGTGGTCAACACCAAACTGGTTCTACCAAAACAAAATGCTTTTCAGAGCTTTATGTGAGTGAAGACTCTCATTCATCCAGGTCCTCTTGGAGTTGAAAGACGTTTCATTCCTCAACTGAGGAACTTCTAACATCTAGAGGAGTAGAACTACTAGAGTTCCCTCTGACATTAACCAGAAACTGATGAAGTTCCTCAGTTGAGGAATGAAACGTCTAGACTCCAAGAAGTCTAGTTGATTACAACTACACCTTTTTTTTTTGGTTTTCATCTCAATCTGTCTTCTCCAGCCTTTTCTCCAAACCTTCCTGTCTGTGTTGTCCCTCTAATCACCTCATTCCTGATCCTGTCCATCCTTGTCTCTCCTAAAGAGAACCTCCAGCTCTGTCTCCTGTCTTCTACCTATTCCTAGTGTCTCCATCCATCATGGCTGGTCTCACGACTGTCCCGCAATATGTGTCCTGATAATTTTTTTGTGTAAAGGTGACGTAGCTCAGTATTGGAATGGTTGGGATTTTTCCAACGGAAACTCCTGAAACAAACTTCACCGTGAGAAGAGATCTGTGGAGTGGACGTCATTTGTGATTCAAAATACTCCTGAACCACTGGGGTTTGGGAGAAAGAAAATGAAAAATTCACAAATCTGAAAGTGACAAGGAGGAAGCAACGAACATCTGGGAGGCAGAGAAGCCGAGGAGACGGAGGAGATGAGTTTGGATTCCACCCAGGAATTCCCGTCTGACTGCAGGGAAAGCTGGAGGTGACAAAACCTCACAAAGTTTCTTACTGACAGAGACGCTGCTGGGACACGGCCTTCAACCACAGATGACAACCACGATGAAAGACAGAGCGTCTCAGAAGTCTGTGAGACACAAGACTTTCTCCTTCGTAATGAAGTCTAATTTCCATCTTCACTGATGCTTTTGTCTGAGCTGCTCTCACCTGGTTCTCCCCTCAGTAGCACTTCTCTAATATAACAATAATAAATCATTGATTGACAGAATACCTCGGCGCCCCCTATCCCTGACTTAATATCTTCATCCTTCAGACAGAGTTCGGAGCTGGGATTTCATCGTGTTAATCTAAATTTATGACCTTAATTACAGACAAATCCACAGGAAGCACTGAGTGACGTCGCAGCAGGAGAACGTGTTGCCAGCAAGTCAATAGTCAATAACTGGTGGTTCGTACCATCTTGTCTTCGTAAACGAGAGCTAACAATGATCGTAAATGAAAGCTAACAATGATCGTAAACGAAAGCTAACAATGATCGGAAACGAGAGCTAACAATGATCGTAAACGGAAGCTAACAATGATCGTAAACGAGAGCTAACAATGATCGGAAACGAAAGCTAACAATGATCGTAAACGAAAGCTAACAATGACCGTAAACGAAAGCTAACAATGATCGTAAACGAAGGCTAACAATGATCGTAAACGAGAGCTAACAATGATCGGAAACGAAAGCTAACAATGATCGGAAACGAAAGCTAACAATGATCGTAAACGAAAGCTAACAATGATCGTAAACGAAAGCTAACAATGATCGGAAACGAGAGCTAACAATGATCGGAAACGAAAGCTAACAATGATCGTAAACAAATGTCCTCATCTCAATATCATTCTAGGTAGAATTATCTTTAATGGCTTGCAAGGTTTCAGGTTCGAATCCACCAGCTGCCAGGTTGCCACTGAGGTGCTGTGAACATAGCAACGTCCCGACCTACATAACTTGGCTGACAAGATGGTGCGGTGCAATTTGGGCGTCATTTGTGGAGACTGTAGGCCTGAGGACTACAGTGAAAGCCAAAAGGTGACGTAGAGAGTTTGTTCAAGGAAATGAGTGAGGAAAAGGCAATGTGATTAGGCAATGAGATGGACAGACAGACAGACAGACAGGTCGGTAGATAGACCGACGGACAGATGGACAGACAGATAAATAGGTAGGGAGGTAGACCAACAGACAGACAGACAGATAGATAGATAGGGAGGTAGATAGACCACTAGGTAGATAAACTGATGGACAGACAAACGGACAAACAGACAGATATATAGCCAGTATATAGACCGACAGACAGACAGACACAGACAGACAGATTGATAGGTTGGTAAATAGATACAGTAGACTGATGGACAGACAGCCAGACAGATAGGTCGGTAGATAAACTGATGGACAGACAGACAGGCAGACAGATGGACTGACGGACAGACAGATAGATCAGTAGATAGACCGATGGACAGATGGACAGACAGATAGATAGACACACAGACCTACAGACAGAGACTTTTTGATGGACTTTTTTGTCCTCCGACACCTCTTCTGAGGTTCAACCGCTACCTCGTGTTAATGTTTGGGGACGTGTCCGTCAAAAGAATTCCAGCATTATCACTCATGTTATATTTGCAGCTAAATGTGCAGGTCTCACTGTGAGCTCTCTGTAGAACAACAGTCTGATGTGGTCAAGAAAAAAAAAAAGAATTATTTTGGTCTTAACGTTGTCCCCCGACTGTTACCTGGACTCCATTTCACCTCCGTTCCTTGCAGCGGTTCTCGAAGAACGCTGCAGCTCCACCTCCAACTCCACCTCCACCTCTGCCAGAGACCCAGTTCATCAGCTGCTGCAGTCATTTCCTCTGGTTCTCCTGCTCCTCCCCTGTGAACCGGGACTTTTTAATTATCCAAGCTTTACATTGTGAATATAAATCAGCCATGTTTATGTGACTCCTTCAAACTTTCCCCCCGTTTTTATACACAGTGTTTCTTCGCCACCAGAGGGAGGGACGTGATGGACACGTACATCGCTGACCAACGTTTTTATTAAATGTATAAGTGTATATTCTTGCAGGGTGAGTGTTAACAGCACGTTATTATCCCCTCATTCCCATTCCACGCCACGTCTGAGTGAACCATCAACTGGATGATCCCCGAGAGCCCCAGAAAAACCCTTCCCTGGTGATGGGAGGGAGACATGGTGCTTGAGAAAGATTGTCTTTCTGAATCTTTATTAGACCCAGTGTGTGTGTGTGTGTGTGTGTGTGTGTGTGTGTATGCAGATGTGCACTGTAAAGACATACAGTTCTGATGAAACCATATGGGAATCTCCACATCTCCGCTGTAACAGAGCATCGTCTACGGACCCTGAGTCGGACATTTTTTCTGCGATTCATTATAAGAATTCTATTATAATCATGTTATTAATAATAACATTGTGGGTTGCGCTCACATCTCAAGGTTCCATATTGAATAAGTATCACACTGAGATGCGATGAGCCAATCACCACGAGCAATAAAAGAGCATACGCTATTGGCTGATAGCAGCCAGACTATGCGTCGTATTGGGCGATAACATCCAATGTCCAATCACAATTTGACAAAATTGTGATTAAAAAGTTGCCAAAGAACTGAGGGAACGGAAAAAGATCTGCCATATTATCAACCGAAGAAAAACAACAACCAATACTTGATGTACCACTCATGTTTTTAAAACCACGGGTGTCAAACATGTGGCCCGTGGGCCATTTGCAGCCCGTGGAATGACATTTCGTGGTCCCCACCTTGATAGTGCAGTTTGTTAGTGCAGCCCCCAGCATTGATAGAGAGGTTTCACTGTAAGTCAACAATGTCGAGATGGTCACGTGGGATGCACACAACGGTAAAGTGGACAGATTGATGTACTGTACTGTACTGTACTACAGTACAACAATCTGTGCTTCACCGATAAATATATGGTACGTTTTTTATATTTTATGGATTTTTTTTCTCCACATTTTTTGATAAATCCTTTCATTTTCATAACCCTGGTCCTCAGACCTCTTTGGATTAATTTGCTGCTGATTTGTTTTTTGTTTTCTAAAATCGATGAAAAACCTGACGAAATGACAGTGCAAACTTGGAAAATCCTTCTGGACAAACTAGAGTCCAGATGAAGAACCAAACCTTTACAAATAATACTAGAAATTTACACTATAATTAAAATTCTGACTTTTCTGTCCAACGGCTGCATTTGTCCATTATGTGGCATCGAAGGAGCTCAAAGCCAGGGTCAAATTCTAGTCCACCTGTCCACCTACTGCTTTAGAACAAAAACACACCACGTTCTCACACTATACTCAACCATACAACATTAACAAAACTCCAATCTGAAAGGTAGATCAGGGTGAAAACCAGGGGAGGACCTGGGGGCCATCTTTTGGGTCCATCCCCCCCCACAGGTGCTTAAAGGCAGCTGGAGGGCAGGTTCAGAATGCCAGGTCTGGATTAAACGATGAGGAGCGAAATTAATCAGGGCAGAGAGATGAGGAGCAGCTGTCTCCATGACAGCAAGGTGCTTTAATGAACAGACTTTCTTCTCTGTGGATGAACTCCAACACCGAGTGTTTTTTTTTTTTTAAAGAAAGAAATCATCGAGGACTTGTTGAATGTAATTGCTAACATACTCGCTCAGAACGGAACACTTCCAACTCAGAGCTGGAAAATCTGAGATTAAAACATTGTTTTGCTCCTAGTTTTCAGCCCGACTCTGAGCTCATTTGTGTTTTGACCCAGTATTTGTGCCTAAAAACTCCCAGGACCACGTGACTAGAGGCTCAAACTGTGATAAATGACATCTGTGTCGCGCGTCATCACAGATTTTCCATCCTTCACTCCCTCGTCCTCTACGGTCCAGATTGAGGCCGTGTGCTCCCACAGCAGGAGACACTGAGTCAGGTGGAGTTGGCAGGTGTCGAGCTCAGAGTTCAGGTTGGGACAACAGTGTTTATTGAAAACTATACGCAAAGAATTACTGGAAAAGGCAAAGACCTGGAAGACTAGAGGTCTGTAGATGTAACAGAAGAAAGGTGGAGGAGGAAGAGATGAGGGAAGAGGGTGAGATGGAGGAAGTTGTTCTGCTGGAGCAACCACTGATGGAGACATTTACTTCAATATAAAAAAATAGAAGGAAAAATACTTAAAATTACTGAATATGATGAAGAATGTTCTTTTACAGAGATCCCTCTCTCTGTGGCTCAACGCCATGATTTAGATGCAATATTATATATTATAATATATTATATAACTTGACAAAACAACTTCATTACCATTTCCCGCACTATTATATGACTATTAATTATCAATTATTATATTAGCCAATAAGATGCTGCTTCCAGAAATCATCCACAAATGTATCTCTCTCAATCTCAAATCCAGAATCCACATTTTCAAGCCAAATATTCTGTATTTTTTATTATTTTTCTGGCTTTTTGTTCATTTTATGCTTTATTTTGTGTTTTTTTTTCTTTTTTTTAACGTTTTTTAACTGCAATATACAATGGGAGCCAAAGTAGAACAGCAGTGTATAAGTGGAAAACTGTGAAACGGCGTATAACCAGCGACCTTCTCTAATTACATGTACATTACAGTTAATTGCACTCCCAGGTCTGACTGTATCTACACACCAGGTTATACATCAACTGACCCTGATGAAAACCACTTCCCATGGTCAGATCTGATTAAACCCACCTCCTCTAATTCACTTTCAATTATTTCCGCCTCTCACTGCAAATGTGTTTTTTTTTTTTTTCTCCTCCAAACCACTTTTTTCCTCCATCACGTTACTGTTTCCTCCACCTCCAGTCGCTCATAACTGCTCATGTTCCCCAGCCTTCCCATAATTTCCGACCAGGACGTAATGGAAGTGAAGTCGAGGGGGGATTATGACGTGATTTTAGCAGAGAGGAAAAACGTGAAGGTGTGAGGTCACATAAAGGACAGATGTGGCCCAGTGGGTCTGATATGGGACCCACGAGGTGGCAACAGCGTCCTGTAACACTGCAGTCACTGAAGGCAACAGACTGGTTTAATGGCTGAACATTTTTTCACGGATCTTTAATAAATGATAGAAAAATGCCAGGAAAACTGGTCACGTCTAAATTTAACAAACATTTATCCTCTGTGTTTGCAACTTTAATCGTGAAATCGTCACAACATCAACATTCAGTCGTTCACCATGTATTATGCAACGTTGGCTTGGAGCAGGGACGTAGTCTGTCCCTTAATTCCCATTATTAATAAAATAAAATACATTTCAACTTAATCTTTTCAATTAATCCGAGAAATAAAGCTGCTTTTTCCAGGTAATTCCAGGAATTTTTATTCTGATTCCTGGAATTGTCTGGAAAATGCAGCTTTATTTCTCCAGATCTCTGCAAACAATGGCCCGAGGGCCGGATGTGGCCCATTTGGCATTTTAATTTGGCCTGTCCAAATTATACATTTCATTCAATCCTTTTCATCCTCTTATCCTCAGTAAAGGATAAGTCTCCATGACTGCCACCCAAATCACACTGCACCACACTGTGAGCTGTCCTGCAGCGGTACCAAGACATTGTGTCACAAGGATGGACAGGATCAGGAATGAGGTGATTAGAGGGACAACACAGACAGGAAGGTTTGAAGAAAAAGCTAGAGAAGACAGATTGAGATGGTTTGGACATGTTCACAGGAGGGAAGAAGAATGATCCTAGAGATGGAGCTACCAGGTAGGAGACAAAGAGGAGATTGATGGATGCAGTGATGGAGGACATGGAGGTAGTTGGAGTCAGAGTAGAAGATACACAGGACATCATTGAACTAAGATCATTCATCTTAGTTCACACAAATGCTCCTTAAATGGAGCCTTGTCAAACCTTAGTACCAACTGTCCATACCTGTCTAAACTCTTTTCTGTCTCCTCACTGTCTCTTTCCAAACTTTCCAAAGACTTCTTCATTTTCCAAAGGTTTATTTGTTTGTTCATTCTGCCAACTCAGGGTCACAGACTTAGGGCTGAGGCAACATCTCCACATGCATCCAAAAAACATCTTTCAGAATCAGTTAATAAAAAGGAAATCATCTGACTTATGCATTCTTTTTGTGCAGCCCACATCAACAAACCGACAGAACCGCGGAGACCCAGGTCGTGGCGTGACAGGGTTCAGGGACCAGAGTCCTCACAGACACAGACTTGATAGATACGGCAAACGAAGAGGAATAAGGGAGCGTCTGCAGCGTCTGTGATTCATATGGTAAACAGCCGCAGCATTGAGATTAATGTGAGAACACGGATCCACACAGGCCATTAAACCTGGAGACGTTACAGCCCAGATCCAACACACTCCTCCAAGAGATCTGTCATCATCAAAGGACAAAAAGTGGACGGTAACGACAACAACACGCTGCGGACGATCGTCTTCTCCGAAAACTCTAGCTCCGGTCGGAAGGTGACGCCACGGTGTAGCCTACACCGCCGATCATCACCGAACACCTCGTCCATCTGTGGACGCTGTGGACAGACCAGGCCTGTTATACGGCCTGTTATAATCCTGTCTGCAGGGCACAGCGCTCATATTTAATCACACTAAAGCGCGGACGCACATGCGAGTGAGACGCGATCATGCATGATGGTGAGACAGGTCAGAGATTAAAAAGACCAGTGGAGTTCAGTTTATATACAGTAGGAGAAGATGAGAGGAAATTACAGAGACTCCATTGATTATTATACATCTCTGAGTAGAGACGAGAAGAAGAGGGAATCAAATTTGTTCCCCATCTACTGTATATATATTGCCCATTGACTTTTGTCCATCAAAACGTAGAAACCATTTTTATGTGACCTTGTAAAATGTCCTCGATACGCATGAAAGTTTTGGCTTTAGTCTGCGATCAATCACACGAGATCGTAAACAGCGACTATTGACTTTTACAATGGAGACTTGGTACGATCGGGTGTATGAGCGTGATCTTCTGTTCCTCATGCTGATTGACTCATGCATCATAGCATATCTCAGTGTCTCTTATTATATAACATTTCATCACGTGTGTCCTCTGCTGTGGAACCTGGAGATGTTGCAGGATCTCACACAAAAACTTCCAAAACGTTCCTGTGGAACTAACTTCCATCCTCGAGAGTCAGATTCTGTCTCTTTTAAGTGAAAGTCAAAACCCACCTCTTTAGCGCAACCTATAGGCTGAACTAGATCAGGCAGGTCCTGATTAGAATAGTCTAAACATACACTGCTATAGGCCTAGACTGCTGGGGGGCATTCTTCACCCTGCACCTAGAATGAGCACACAAACCTTGTGGCCTTTACTTCATCTACACTGTCCTCAAGTCACATCCAGTTCCCAATGTCCCCTCATGACATGGATCTAACTGATTTCATTCTTTCACAGTTTTGCTGCCAAACGGCGAACTGGACGAGGACAATGACAAGCCCAGTGATCCAGATGGACCCTGGTACTTGAACACTTTACGTATATGATCTCTAGGATCATTTTTCTACCAATGTATCCACTGTCCCTCCTCTGAACATGTCCAAACCATCTCAATCTGTCTTCTCTAGCTTTTTCTCCAAACCTTCCTGTCT
>JAFBJS010057680.1:23658-35467 GCA_016785265.1 Paraplagusia blochii
TACCTCCATGTCCTCCCTCACTGCATCCATCAATCTCCTCTTTGTCTCCTACCTGGTAGCTCCATCGCTAGGATCATTCTTCTACCAATGTATCCACTGTCCCTCCTATTTACATGTCCAAACCATCTCAATCTGTCTCTTAGCTTTTTCTCCAAACCTTATTGTCTGTGTTGTCCCTCTAATCACCTCATTCCTGATCCTGTCCATCCTTGTCTCTCCTGAAGAGAATCTCAGCATCTTTAACGTTAAATGTCTGACCAACACAGTGATACAGAATATTTTATATTACCCACACTAACAGAAGTTCTTAGTTCTCGATTCTCCAGCAGATCCTGAAGTATCAGGTCCGCCCACTTGTTTAATAAGTATTTCACTGATCCTGTGTTTACTGTGGTAAAGTCCAGGTGTTTGGACACTGTCTTCTGACCCCAGTCTGTTCACAGTCGTGGGCTAACGCATTCGTCCAACACACTTGGTAAATCGTACTGGAGCAAAGCCGGAGGCTGCAGGCAGAGTAGAAAGGGAAAAAAAAAAAAAAAAATCAAAGCCCTCGCAGTACATGCTTGACCTCGCTCGTCTCTGCTCACATGCTCTGCCTTATTCGCAGTTATTTTAAGCTCCGATGAGTGATGAGCTGCTGCGGACCAGACAGTGGTGCCTGCGGTTTTATTGATTGTTTTTAAACAACTTGTGTAACACCACCACCCCAAAAAACACACTCCTGTCTATGATCATGGGCCAAGAGCAGCAATTAGGAGGTGATGTAACGATGAAGGAGAAACTCTGGAGGAATCAAAATCACTGAAAGACGAATGGAAGGATTCTAAACCCAGGAAGAAGCGAAGAGAGCAGGAGGAACCAGACACTAATGAGAGTGGTAAAGATCTGCAGATAATCCAGAGGCATTTCTGTGCCTGTGACTGCAGACGGTACCATCTGCTATGTAAACATGTCAATCTGCCAGGAGAACAATCCTCACAACCTCACCAACAAGCTACAACGCCAATATCTTCAGGACAAACAAACAAACAAACAAACAAACAAACAAACAAACCATCCACAGACATGTAAACCGCAGAGCTAATCCGCTGAAGAAACACAATTTTCAGAGGAGGCCAACGTGAAGATGTTAAATAATTTGATTTTCGTGGGAAGAGACAGCGCGGTCTTCTGGATTCTATGCAGGTGCAGCCAAGAGACGCCGTCAGGGACAGCGTGTGGCTGAGTCAGGACTGGGGTTGACAGCATGTGAGACACCCTTGAGGACCAGCGTGCTGCTCTCTCTTCAGCTGCTGCCAGGGCGGGTTTCTATCATTTTTCATACGCATGATCGCAAAACCGCGACCCAAACTATACTTCACTTTAACACAAAATAAAAAAGTACTTTGCCTTGTCAGAATGGGGTTTTAGTCATTTATTATTCATATCAGGACTGCATAAATAAACTCTGCGAGTTTGGACTAAAGATTTTCTTTCCTCTTCTAAAGTCTTTATTTATTCACATGTAATACAAGATTTGACGTACATTCTGAACAGAACTATAGTTCGGCTGCAGGCTATTTAAGCTAATTATTGTCTGGATGAGTTAAAATAAATGAAACAATATTGTTACTATCATTAGTGTGGAGCAGATCCCAAGATCCAATCCCTAGGGACGTTAGTGCCTTCTAGAAGGCTCAGCATCTTGTTAGAAGGCCCAGCGTCTAGTAGGAAACTAAAATATTTGTCTATAAAAGAAACACACCCCAAGCCACAAGGCTGATTGTGGCATTCCAATCCCGGTAAAGGACGTTAGCGCCTTCTAGAAGGCTCACCACCTGGAAGAAGGTTCATGGCTGGGATGGTGCAGTGAGATTTGGGTGGAGACTGCTGCCCGTAGCAACTCGAAAGTGGATAAGTGGATGAATATGGATGGTTTGGAAACCAAACCAATAAAACCCAACTTGTTTGAGTGACATTCAGAGACAGGCACAAAGTAAACAAACATTTATCCCCAAATCGGTCACAGACAGTCTGTCACATGATTCACTGCACCTGTTTATTCAGTTGCTGCAATAGAAGTGACATCGTAAACACAAGTGATGTTTACGTCTTGTTAGAAACTAAAAACATCTGCCTAGAAGAAGCAAACGCCCCCAAGGCACAAAGCTGATTGTGGCATTGGTGCAAAGCCAATCCCAAGATCCAATCCCTAGGGACGTTAGTGCCTTCTAGAAGGCCCAGCGTCTTATTAGAAGGCCCAGCATCTAGTTAGGAACTAAAACACCTGTCTATAAATTAAACAAACGCCCCAAGCCACAAGGCTGATTGTGGTGGAGCCAATCCCAAGATCGAATCCCTAGGGACATTAACGCCTTCTAGAAGGTCCATGGCTGGGATGGTTCAGCGAGATTTGGGTTGTGGACATGGAGACTGCTGCCCACAAACAGCCGAAAGTGGATAAGTAGATGAATATAGATGGTTTGGAAACCAACTCAGTCAGAGACAATCTGCTGCATGATCCACTGCACCTGTTTATACAGTTGCTACATTAGAGGTGACATCGTAAACACATTTATAAGTGACGTTAGCGTCTTGTTAGGAACTAAGAACATCTGTCCATAAAAGAAACAAACGTCCCCAAGGGTCCCAGTGTTGCACAGATGGTCTCTCATCCATGGACCGTGTCTCTGAGTGACTGTGGTCTAATGGTACTGATGACCAACACGGTCAAACTCTCTTTCACGCGTCACATTACTGATAATGACACGACTCATTTAACCAAAAGGCTTTGAGTAACCATGGTAACAAACGACTGAACAGTTACAAAATCATTTGCAAACTCCTGTCCAATGATTTGTCATAAACGACTCATCGTTGAGTCAGGGAGTGTTTTTCCCATCAGGTGTGAAGCAACCAAGACTTTCATCCTTGAATCCATGTTTTCATTCTTTGTCTCTGAAGTCAAGGAAACCACTTCTTCTCACAGACAAACTCCAAACAGCTGCTATGTAGGCAGATAACATAGTTCATACAACAACAACACGGACAATTCACAATTCACTGGAATCCTTTCAGCTTGTCCTCTTTGCAGGGGTTGACAAAGCAAGACAACAATTTCCATCTCCCCTGTCCTCTGTATCTTCTACTCTGACTCCAACTACCTCCATGTCCTCCATCACTGCATCCATCAATCTCCTCTTTGTCTCCAACCTGGTAGCTTCATCTCTAGGATCATTCTTCTACCAATACATCCACTGTCCCTCCTCTGAACATGTCCAAACCATCTCAATCTGTCTTCTCTAGCTTTTCCTCCAAACCTTCCTGTCTGTGTTGTACTAACATAGTCTCACTGTTATTTTTTTTCTGTTTCACTGAACTGTTGTCTTGATTAATGTGATTCTTCACAATTAAACAGTTTTTATTCATTATCATCAAAATCCTCCAACATCCTTACTATCTTCTTCTTCAGAGCAAAGACGCCCAGAATCCCTGCATTCAAGAAAAACAACAGAGAGAGACGGAGAGAGAGAGACAACAGCAACAGGAGAACAAAGTGTCCAAGGTTATGAAACGCCTCTGGTCACGATGGTTTTCATCTGCCTCATTTCACATATGTGCCTGTGTGTCTGCATTAAATCAATAAAATGAGGAGGATAATGATCAAAGCTGATAGAAAATTTATGTAACGCTGAAAACACGCAGCCCACACTGATGCTAAGTGAATGTAAAGTGTCAGCGAGGTCGGCCTCTATTCTCCGGTCTCCACATTGTTAGCTCTCAGCTGAGAGGCTGACCATCCTCCAGCGGTCAGCAGAAAAACTTCTGACCCCGGCCTTTTCTCTCTCTCTCTGCAGCTCTTCTCGGACTTTCTTCAGATGTGGAGCCCAGAGAAAACTCCGCCGTAATATATTTCCTCTCTCATATCTTTCCCCCACATCCACTAACGATCTCTGCTCCCTCCGGGCTGCAAATTACCAGGGAACGCCGAAGACCAGCCGAGCGGTAATTTGTGGTGAAGTGCACTTTGATCCCCTTGACCTTCTCTCCGTTCTCCACCCGACGCGTCGAGTCCCTTCCCCATCAATTCTTCTATTTAATTTTTTTCTCCAACTGCTGAATGTCATCACCTTTTCTTTCTTTTCACTTCTCCCTCCCCTCCCTCTGTCGTTAGACTCTCCTGTCATGATTTACACACGGGCTCAACAATAAGGAGGGGAACTGGGGCATTGGGTAAAGGCCGACCTTAAATAACAAAATGAATTTTTCATCAGTGGTGAATTGATTGATAATTCAGTGGAAAAAAGGCTCTGCCGCTCCACCGATTGCGGATTTAAGGGAGGAGGAAAAAAAAAAAAAAAAACACGGCTTCAGTGGCTTCCTGTCTGAACTCACAGCTGCGCTGGATCATCAATCTGCAGCTCTGTTCCTTCGCCACCGAAGAAATACGTGGCAGGAGGTCACATGACCCAGTGTGTTCCCTCTGAAAAGAGGAGCACAGAGTTGGAGGCGCAGCGTGGCTGTGAGAGAGTGAACAGATTGCGATAATTTAATCTGAAGCAACACAAACTCATCTTCGCTGAGTTTCTCTCTGTCACTTGGCACCGGTGCAGTTTAGCAGCTGCAGGACGAGGAGGAGAAGAGGGAGAAGAAGGAGAAGGTGGAGGAGGAGGAGGAGGAATGGTGTGATAAGAATGAGTCAAGTTCATCCTGTAGATCCATTAGATGGTGAGAACAGGCCATTCTTACTGTGACACCCACAGCTTTGACACAAACACCTGCAGTGGGCGCCAGTGTTCCAGACTGGTCAGGGTGAAAAAATACAACAAACTTCTAAAAGTTGATACACACCTTCTATAAAAAAAATTACACAAGAATGCACATTCAACTTCTTCAGGGTTGCAGGAATAACTAGAGCCAATCCCAGCATGCACTGGGACAAACGTTTTAACTCGTGGACCACACCTGAAATTTGACATCTAAATTGCAAAATTGCTTTTCTCCATCATCCACCCGCTTATCTGTTACCAGGTCACGTGACCAGCAGTCTCCACCACAGCCATCCAAGTCTTATTGCCCTGCAGGTGCTTGACCACACGAAGCCAACTTCCCTTGACCATGATTCAATCTGACCAAGGAGGTTAATCCTGGAGTTTCACACCAATGACTGAGCCAAAGTGAAGGCCTTTAACACCTATTGGGGACATACAGGAGTATAATGAGGACAATAAAGTGAAGACATCATCAGGACAAGTTTGCCCGGCCGGATTAAAAAGCTAAAAGGGGCGCATCTGGCCCCCAAGCCCTACTTTGTCCATGCCTGGTATAACACCTACATTCACAAGGGACAATAAGAGAAAATTGGGGAAATTAAGACAATGTTTTTTCCCTTTTTCAGGAGTTTTCAGGAGCGAGTCAACAACTTCCATCCCCTGTCCTTTGTATCTTCTACTCTGACTCCAACTATGTCCATGTCCTCAATCTCATCTTCATCTCCTACCTGGTAACTCCATCTCTAGGATCATTCTTGTACCAATGTATCCACTGTCCCTCCTCTGAACATGTCCAAACCATCTCACTCTGTCTTCTTTAGCTTTTTCTCCAAACTTTCATGTCTGTCTTGTCCCTCTAATCACCTCATTCCTGATCCTGTCCATCCTTGTCTCTCCTAAAGAGAATCTCAGCATCTTTAACTCCTCCACCTCCAGCTCTGTCTTCTGTCTTCTGTCTATTCCTAGTGTCTCTAATCCATCCATCACAAAATGGTAAAATAAAAAAAAAAGGTAATTTTCTTGTTTATTTATACTGTGTTTGTTTGTCTGGAAACCTAAGGCCCGTGGCCCACAGGAGACCTGCTGTATCCTTCTCTGTGGTCCATGGCCTTTGAAAGTATTTGTTTTATAATACAGTCCTGAAGAGCTGCTGAATCTTTTAACCTAAAAATCATTTTTTACAACTTAACAAATAATAATCAGTTACACAAGCTATATTTATACATTAGCAGTTCCATCCATGTCAAGTCTACCTGCAGTCAGGTTAGGGTTGACTGCTGATGTCCCCCTCCCCTCCCAGTGATCCAAGAAGGATTGTCAATAGATTAGCTGTCATGACTAATTGACAGTTACATTTATGCATTTAGCCGACGCTTTAATCCACACTGATTTAGAAGAGGATTAGCAATTAGAGTGAATGAGAGTCTCTAGTGGACAGGAGGACACTGGTGAGGAAACAGAGGTTCCAGGGATTGTGAGTGGACACAGTGGATTAGTCCAGATATGGATTCATTATGGAAAATCAAGATTAATTAATAGAGATGAATAAAAATTGTTATATATTTATATTAGTACATTTGACAAAGTGTTCTTCTTTTTTACGGCTTGTCCTTTTTTTCAGGACAAGTCAACAATTTCTATCTCTCCCTGTCCTCTATATCTGTCTCTTATACACATCTGCCGCTCCACCGATTGCGGATTTAAGGGAGGAGGAAAAAAAAAAAAAAACACGGCTTCAGTGGCTTCCTGTCTGAACTCACAGCTGCGCTGGGTCATCAATCTGCAGCTCTGTTCCTTCGCCACCGAAGAAATACGTGGCAGGAGGTCACATGACCCAGTGTGTTCCCTCTGAAAAGAGGAGCACAGAGTTGGAGGCGCAGCGTGGCTGTGAGAGAGTGAACAGATTGCGATAATTTAATCTGAAGCAACACAAACTCATCTTCGCTGAGTTTCTCTCTGTCACTTGGCACCGGTGCAGTTCAGCAGCTGCAGGACGAGGAGGCCTCACTGCATCCATCAATCTCCTCTTTGTCTCCTACTTGGTAGCTCCATCTCTAGGATCATTCTTCTACCAATGTATCCACTGTCCCTCCTTTGAACATGTCCAAACCATCTCAATCTGTCGTCCTTGGCTTTTTCTCCAAACCTTCCTGTCTGTCTTGTCCCTCTAATCACCTCATTCCTGATCCTGTCCATCCTTGTCTCTCCTAAAGAGAATCTCAGCATATTTAACTCCTCCACCTCCAGCTCTGTCTCCTGTCTTCTACCTATTCCTAGTGTCTCTAATCCATTCATTATGGCTGGTCTTACAACTGTCCTGTAAACTAAAAAAATATTTTGTCTCTTTGATTTCGCCCTTCCTGACGCAGCCCTCACCATTTATCCGTGTTTGGGATAGACACTAAAAAAACACTGTCTTGTGCCCCCTAGTGGCTAGATTTCAATATATTTAACAATCAGTCAACATTGTCTCACAGGATCGATGCTGTCAGTCAGCCTTGTTCTCCTAAATCCTACTTTTAAATGTCCAATACTGAGCTGCTGTGTCTCCTGGTGATTGGTGCTAAAGACACTTCTTGTCAGCGGTAATGAAACACCAAACTGGTCCATCTGACTGAAGATCACAGCTCCTGGTGACAGCAGGAACTGAGAGTTACGTAAATGCCAAGACAAAGGACTATGAAGAATTGTCTTCGGTGTCCCTGATCATGAAGCCCAGCGACATCGTTACATAAGCTGTGAGGTGAGTATTAAAGTGATTTTACTGCTGCCGCATACGTTTTTTTTTGTTTTTTTTTTCAGATTGTCAACTGTGAAGCCCGTCGGTATATTTTTGTCTCCTGAAGATAATTGACATTCTAATCAATTAAAGCAGAGAGTTGGCGTCTCAGCCTTGAGACTGTGATCAACTTCTGGCCTTCACTTTACCGTCGGAACAAAACGAGGTGTCTGAGTCGAGACTATCGCGCAACAAGAGCGTCTTTATGTGACCAGTATTTTTCATGCTGTCACAGCAGAAGGAAAGTTACAGAAAACGAACGCCTCTCTCTTCTGCAGCCACACCAGCTCTGAATGAAACACTGTTTTCTTCAGATATTGGTTTTCAAATCACAAGGTTATGAGAAATTCCAGGTTGCTAATGGCAAGTGTCTAGACTCTATATGGGTTAAAGAAACACAGAGCAATTTTTTTTTCACCAAATACGCCGAAGAAGTGAGGGATGTAAGAGGGACCAGAGGAATAAAGACAACATGAAGAAACAGCATGACCTGCAGAGCCGTGTCAGCTCTGCATCGTGACTGTGGGTAAACACCATCACACTCTGAATACTGCGTGGATGACTGGAGCCGTGGGTGGAATGAAAAGCGTTGTGGAACTTGTCATCTGATGTGCACGGAAACTGCAACCGGCGAAACACCGCCAGTGCAAACGCCACTCTGATTCACGGGCCGCTTCTTCTCAAGTTTCCAAATAATGATTAGACTGGGCAGAAGTTTGGCGTTTGTTCCGCCTCCAGCTGGATGTGCAACAGAGATGAAGGAGGTGATGGAGAGGCGTTTGCTTGACTGCATCTCAGAGGATAAGCAGCACAGAGCCCACACTCAGTGATGTGCTGACAAGGAGATCCCTTCACTAATAACACAAGGCCGGGCGGCGATTTAAGGGCAGACGTAGCAGAGATGGAGAAACAGAAGATCTCTCTGTCTTCACTGTGCAGTCGCTCAAATCCACTTTCCCTTTTGAACTTTGCTGCCTGTTATGCATTATTCATATGTAGGTTCTCCAAAAGAGGGTTTAGTTGTCAGCAACTGGACTTCTTCTTGGAGTTGAAAGACGTTTTATTCCTCAACTGGTTGAGTTTCAATCAGTTTGTTTGGTTGATGTCAGAGGGAACTCTAGAAGTTCTCCTCTAGACCAGAACCTTCACCACTGGACAAAGGTATGAAGAGTTGTTTTGGTCTCACACATGTCCACATGTGAATGGGAGTCGTTGAGGAGACACCCGTCTAGAGAAGACTTCCTAGGATGGGATCTCAAGACAGAACGGTCTGTGGAAGACAATTGATGACGAAGACCTCCGCCCTCTCATCAAGGTTGGTTGTTCCAGTTGGGTATAGACGGCTTCCCTGACTCCTCTCTCAAACCACTTGTCCTCCTTGTCCAAAATATGGACATCTAAGTCCTTAAAAGAGTGTCCCCTTCCTTTGAGATAGTCGCCCTCCTGTGGCAGGCCATGCATTTGCCGACATGTGACAAGAAAGTTCTGGTCTGGAGGAGAACTACTGGAGTTCCCTCTGACATCAACCTGAAACTGATGAAGTTCCTCAGTTGAGGAACATCTTTCAGCTCCAAGAAGACGTCCAGTTGCTGAGAACTAAACCCTTTTTGGACATCATGTCCTGGATGAATGAGAATCTTCACAGACAGAACTCAGTGTTAATGGAAATAACATGTAAACAGGAATAAAATCTATCGGAGTGTGAGGCTGTCAGAGCTTATCGTCCACACCAGCGTTTGGATATTTGTTCTCAGCTACTTGCGAGGCTTGAGAACAGCTTTAAGTTCTGCTCCTGCTTCAAGGTCTAGAAAAAGCTGCACAGGTTTATCGACGACCTTCTGTCGATATTTAATTGATTCATTTGTATCAAATTTTGCTCACTGTGCACACGGCGTCATGTTGAATCAGCTCCTATCGACGTGTTCCGGCTCCCAGGCCTGTTCTTTCACCGAGGTTACCTGGACGCTTCCTAAAGCTGCTACGGATACAGGTTTTCTTTTTTTTTTAATTCTAAAATGTATAAAACTCCTCCTGACTTCTCAGAAGGTGTCAGAAATCTCCGGCCGGTGGAGTTTTTTTTACATCTGTATGAAACAATAATCTTAACCTCCAACACATGAGGCTATTTCAGGCTCAGGATTCAAGTGTGTGTGAGCTCGGCACAGAGAGGAACAACAGCGTCAGTTGGTGAGGACAGCAGAGTCGTGAAGTCCAACCCAGGGTGATTTATGTCAAGATCTGTCCTAAAAAAAATACAAACGGCAAGAACTTTCTTGGCAGCTGAGATTTTACCCAAACTTTCTGCTGACAAAAGAGTCTGTGCATCACAGAGTTTTTACTAGTTTACAATCTGGGTGAATTTCTACCACTGGGCCTCATGTGATGGTGGAAGTAGAGTCATTATTGGGGGCTTGAGTGTTACCAAAGGAGACAGATCTGGACCGCAGGCAGGCCAAGGAACTACACAACTAAACTACGTATTAAAATAAAAGTTTACAAATACTTTTGTCATTCACACAACGAAAAATCCCAACACAAAACACAATAAATGAAGCAAAATCCAAGAAAGGACGTACAGTATAAACCAGTGTAGATAAGACTGTCGTCTGTGTATACAGTGATTTGAAGACGCACTTGTCTTCAGCGCTAGCTAACTATTCCCTGTGCAAAAGTAATTTTAACTAAGAAAGCAGACTTGAGTCGCCAAGGCTTCAGGTTCTAATGCACCAGCTGCCAGGTTGCCACTGAGGTGCTCTGAGCATAGCGCCACCCACAGTAAGGCTCACAATATGGTGCAGTGTGATTTGGGTGGTAGTTGTGGAGACTGCTGTCCCTGAGATCTGGTTACCAAGCAGATGTGGATGAATGAGAATTTTCTCTATAATTTCTTGGAAGACGATGTCGTAGATCGATGATGCGATATATACAGAATTTTATAGATTATTACGTTTTTCAGATCAAATCAATTTGATTTGGTTAATAAACATGATGTTGAAGTGAATTTCTATGTATTTTCATGTGTTTTTTTCATTTTTATACATAGAAGACCGTCATATTCAACATTTTTAGACTTGTGTTCCTTGTAATTCTGTCTTTTGTGTCTCACGTGGCGAAGGTTGAAACGTCTCCACATTCCCTCTTTGTCAATTATTCCTTTATTTGTTAAAGCTTCTTTCTTTTTTGTTTTCGTCAACACAGCAGAAACGTTTCTCATAAAACTACGGTAGTGCGGCGGCATGAATCAAGACTGATTGATCGTAACGTGATTCCTCCACCCCAACATAGACCAGAGGGAGGCGCTGACAATTAGATTCCCTCTGAGTGCAGAGCTGGCTCAGAGCTTTGTGTTACAGCGAGGAGCGTTTTTATTTCACTCAGTTTATGTTTGTTTTTTTTTATTTAATGTAAAAAAAAAAGCACATTCAAGCTCTTTCCGATAACAGTCAATTACTAAACTCTCATAATGAGGCGCCGTGACTCTGATTGGCAGAGTGAGTCAATAAATGATTAGAGCCGGGCAGACAATCACTCACATGAACATATGGATTTTTTTTTTTTTTTAATTATGTGTATTTGCTTTGGGCAACTTTAGGCCTTTTCTGTGTTTCCCTTTAATTAGAGATGGACCATATGTTTCAAGGACTCTTCGCTTGTGCTGCCAGGAGGTAAAAACACCAGATTCACCACATACAGTCAGGAATCTGCTTTGTCCAATAACAGAAAGACCTTTACGGACCAGGGAAAAACAAAGGTCACAGGTAATGAACTCATAATCGTCCTCGTTCTTGTTTAAATTCCCCCAGTTTTTTAATCTGGAATGGGAGCGGAATTCAAATACTTTGAAAGATCAGGAAAGGTCTATAGGACCAGCCATGATGTATGGTTTAGCATGGGCAAACTAAGGCCCGGGGGCCGGATGTGGTCCGATAAACTTTTTAATGCGGCCCCCCAACCTTGTTCAAATTAAATAATTATATATATTTTCATTATAGCGCTGCCTTTTCGCTGCAATACTGCATTTCCCCAGTAGGATTTCAGGTTTAAAACATGACTTTTACGTGCCATTTATCTTAGTTCAAATGAACGATTCACCTTTCTGCTCTGGACTCGACCAATTGTGGCCTGCGAGCCACAAAGTTTGACCAAACCTGGTTCAGAGACACTAGGAATAGGTAGAAGACAGGAGACAGAGCTGGAGGTGGAGGAGTTAAAGATGTGTATAAGAGACAGCTCCATAGATCAGTAGGTGACATCTGGAGGTGAGGCATGAGAGGGACAA
>JAFBJS010057680.1:35501-57849 GCA_016785265.1 Paraplagusia blochii
ATTGAGATGGTTTGGACATGTTCAGAGGAGGGACAGTGGTAGAAGAATGATCCTAGAGATGGCGCTACCAGGTGGGAGACAAAGAGGAGATTGATGGATGCAGTGAGGGAGGACATGGAGGTGGGACGGAAATTGGGCCGAAAAAAGAAGAAGAAGAAGAAGAAGAACAAGGCCTCTTGTTTAAGGTTCAGAGCAAAAAAAGTCACCCAACCATTAACACTTGTCTTAAAAGAAAACTTCCTGATTCCAAATGGCCACAGTGAGCAGGAGAAAGTCTTCCTGAGAGTCGGGCCAAGTCCAGGTCAGATAAACAAACAGCAGGAAGGCGGCGCAAATCAATAGGTTGCGATGGGGCAGCGTAAGTGGGTGACAGAGAAAGCCAGGGTGGGTCAGAGCGCAGAGGAGCTCCACTTAATAGTCTTCACAGCAAGCCACACATTTGCTATTTGTCTGCACTTTAAATTGAAAATATTCAGACTTTCTCTTTTCCTGTTCCTGTGAAACAGCCAGGAAGTCTCGGGAAAAGGATTTAAACACATTATGTTGCAATCTCGGAAAAGAAACTTCTTCTTTCAACCTCACGTTTGAACGGAAAGATCATTGTCAGGAAACGGTTTCATCCCAGACACGTCAACTGCCGATTTTAAAGAGCGAGACCTTCACCAGAACTTCCTGATCCGGCTGAGATCAGAGCTGCACAGCAGGACATGCACTGTGACACCGCGCTGCCTTAAAATAGCAGACACAGATACCTGCTCGCAGAGTGAGTCACTGCAGCATCCAGCAGTCGGACGAAAAAGTATCTTCTACTGATACTTCTTTTTTTAAGTTTTACTTTTCTGGACCTGACAACCATGTGAGGTTTTTTCCAGCCTGTTTCTTGCATCAAGTATTCATCAGTGAATTAAAGATTTATGAGCAGACAAGCCTACAGCTGATCCAGAGGATACAGGATACATATGCTAATGTTGTTTATCATTTTTGTCTTGGAAATAATACAAAGTAATCCTGCAGACGCTGCAATGATACCTGTCGCGTTAATATCAATGTCGTGTCACAAGACATTCTAGAGGGAAATCCCTGGATTTTTATAAGGATAGGAATGATCCCAGACCTTCAACAGGGCTTCTGCAAAAACATTGTGGTGAATAATGGGTTTTTTAATTAGAGATAAAGATAATAGTGGAATGAACAGTACTTTTTTGCTCAGTATTCGATACCAAGTACAATTTTATCAATATCTAATGTATTACGACCTTTTATTGCGCCACAGACCAGTTAAATGTCTTGTACTATTTTCACGGACCAGTCGTTAAGTTGTGACAGATAAATACCCCTAAGTAAAATTTAATTTCCGGTGTTCTGAGATATTTTCCTACCTATAAAATCTTCCTACCCCAATTAACTGTGCATGGGCACAACAAGGATTTCTCACGTGCAAACAGCCTATAAATTTCTGCTACCAGAAAAGTTAGAATCTTGTATCAATGACTCTGCGTCATTTCGAGTTTATTGTTGTTGTCTTCACTGAGAAAATATTTCCAATCAAATATAGTTGCGTTATTGATGATGGAATCCTAGCCATTCTATTGGTCAGTTCTTTTGTTGAAATGGGTATGGATCAAATGGAAGTAATAGACAGATGGGGACAAAAGGAAACATTATTTCTCTGCGGCCCGGCACCAATTCACCCACGGACCAGTGTCGGCCCCCGGCCCAGTGGTTGGGAACCACTGCACAGACATGCATAAAGTGTCCAACATCTTCACCTTAAGCGTCTTACCTCTGAACCTTCAGCTGAACAATCTGACTTCCGACACAAAAATCCACAACTTGCATTTATAATCTTAGTCAGGTGGTTCAACCTGATCTCAGCACAAAGCACAAAGTATGAGGAACCGAGCGGCACCGACACTGACACCTGTGAGAAACGCCTCATCGGAATTGACAGTCGCTGAGCTCCAGGGACGTGTCTCCACTGAAGGCAGAGAGATATAACCCTTAAAATGACGTTCTGTGCCCAGAACGGTATTAAATTAACCCCAGTGAGGCTGAACCTTTTTCGCTTGGTACAACATTAAATATGGACAAGGTAGAAAAGTAAGAGTGGAGCCTCAGATATAAAACTTCTTCTGCAGTGAGTGGGGTGTGTCAGTAAACAAGAGGCCATTTCCCAAAATAGAGGGAACATTTAGTAAGAGTTCTCTTAAAGGAGACGCCTGGTCTCCTCCTGGTCTCCTCCAACTCCTGAAGCTTCCTGAATGTGGAATGAAGAAGGCTTTTAAAGAGTAAATATAGAGGCAGTGCTTTATGAGCTGGTGAAGGCATCTACGGGGGGATATGGGCTGCGAGGGTCTCCTCTCCAACTGGCTTTTAGCATTCACCAAAGCACAAGCACCCGGGACGTCTAAGTAATGAAATTCCTCTTGTGTAAGATCCCACAACTGCTGATGTAATTGAAGTTGGAGTTGAGCAGATGTAGAAGGAACGCCCGGAATAACAGGCACCGCGTCTGCATGCTGATCTAATTCAGCTGCTGCGAATACGAGGTTTAGCCACAGTGGAAACTCATGCGTACAGTGAAAAATTGAAACTCCGTCTTCGCGTCGCGAGCTTAAACACTTTTATACCGAGCTGTTGATTGAACATTGGCTGGAGAAGATGGAGAACGTGAGCGCGGGGAAGTGACAGAGGTAAACAGAGCAGTGCAGATCGAAGGGAGGAGGAGGAGGAGGAAGTAAGTAAGTGAGGATGTCCAGCGATGATGGATCTCCATCTGACCTTGTCTTACATTGAGTTACTTCCTGCTCTGACCACCGGGGGCCCAGAAATCAGTGAGACATTAGTGCGAACGGACATACACTTGTTCCCTGACTGCTGCGATCAATGGCCGCTGATCGCACCCCCCCCACTGGCTGTTAAGGCCATTACCAGTGTTGTCTCCATCGATCGACGGAGAAGTGTGTGTCCTGTAGCCCCTGCTGACTATCCTGTGTCGAAGGTCTGCAGTCTTCACGTCTCCCACGCATCTCATGCAGCAAAACTGGACCACAGAACAGGACAGGGTTCGATAACCGTCAAGGGACGGGACAGAGAAAGAGACAGGAGGTAGAAGGTTTTCTTTTTTCATGTTACATTTTCACCAACGGTTTTGAGGAACAATAAGACTGTGAAGAATGAATTGAAGCTAGTGAAGACAGGAAGCCAACCCTCCAAACTGGAGTTTCACACCAGAAACATCACCTCTGGGCTTAAGTGAAGACAATGGTTTGGATCAGATATGGACAAAGTTTTTGACTAGCAGGCCTCAGTTGGTCCTAAAATTGGACACAGGGACGAGTCAAGAGCAGAAGGATGGAGTGTTTAGTAGAGTCTAGTAGAAAGAGGCAAAATTATTGTAATAATCACATTGCACCGTATTGTGAGCCTTCCTGTGGGTGGTGAGCCCACAAGAATGTGTGTTGGGAAGGTGCAAAGCTCAGAGCACCTCAGTGGCAACCTGGCAACCAAGCTGGTGGATTCAAACCTAAAGCCTTGCAGACCCAAGACCATGTCCTTAACCACTAGGCCACCACTTTCCTTAATAATAAAATGTAGATCAAAAATTTAATTTGTACAAGCTTGGCGGGCCTATCAAAAAGCTCAACGGACCACATCTGGTCCCCGGGCCTTACTTTGCCTATGCCCGGTTTAGATTTTTTAAAAGAATTTACAAAAATAATTGTCAACAAACTGAGCCAGAATCAGCATCATCTCATCACCTCATCTGAGGCCAATAAGAATAAGAAAGGTCCAATCTGGTGGTTCGCCGCTGGTATCAAGAATTGTTAGCGAGTCAACGAGTAAATATTTACAGGTCCATAAAATAAAGCAACTGGCAAAACAGACAGACTCAAATAACTACGAGTATCATTCACAACTTTGTGAATTTGTTTGACCGCATGTCAAAAAAGAAAGTTAGTAACTGTTGAAGAGGACAAGAGGGGAGTAGGAGGATGAAGAAAATGGAAAATGTTTTTGAGCTTTAGCTAATTGTTTAGCTGAAGATGCTGAAACAATAGTGTTTATTGTTGCTGTTTAACGAGGCCTCAGCTCCGTGTTCCGTGTTGCTGTGTGGGCCGTAAAGAGCTGATTACTTGGAAACAAACAACTGGAAATTATACAGACAGAAGCTCAAACAGCATCAATGTTGAGGAGTCCGAGTCCAAGTCCGAGTCCAAGTCCAAGTCATCAAAAAGGAATAGGTGCAACATGTATATTGTGTTCAAAATATCCTCAAAAAGAGGCCAACTGAGGTGGGACTGGAATCTGTCCATTCCTTGGACGTAATCCCGGCATCAAGATTAGGTTTGATTCCGGGGGAAACACAGTTGTCCAGCAGATATTCTCCCTGAGTCTCAGATATCGAGGCTGTCTTTACAATCTTCTTTTGCTATCAGACCTATCTGAGGCAAAGTAAAGAAAAAAAAAAAAAAAATAAAAGTTCAAAAGAAAAGTTCAATCTTCTAATACCGCAGGGCTTTTCACAGTGATTGATTTTAGAGTAGGTAGACAAGATTGAGCTTCTTCTGAAAATTCACTGCCGCCATCATGAACCTTTAGGTGCATCGCTGATATTTTTTTTTTTTTTATTCCTGGCGGACAAAACTTTAGAAATACTCGTTTGTGTACTTCCAGCACGAAGAGAACTGCTACAGTCATTTGGATAATGAAGATTTTCCTCCGGACATTACTGTGTTTTAGTTACATAACAAACACATCTTACTCTGTTTTCATCTGACGCTGAAATTAGGATTCAGTGAAGCGTTTGATTGCAAACATGATCCGGGCAGTAATAACACAAACGCACACATTAAGATGTAACTCAGGTAAAGTGTGAGCCAAGTCCGCGGCCGCTGTACAAACGGCGCCCTCGCCGTAATCCATTTACATGCCTCATTACGCCGGAGACCGTGGAACTATTTTCCCAAACATAACCTCCGAGAGATTTATGAGGCTACAACAATGAGGATAAATTCCTCGTACGCTATTGTCTGAAGCTAATGTATCTGTGCGAGAAGCTGAAGTGAAATGAATAATGAGCGAAGGTAGGAGCCAAAGTCAACAAACAGAAGCGTTGACTGTCTTCATCACTAATTAAAAAAAGAGGAACAAAAGACGGTTCATTCTGTCGCTGAATTCACCACGGACGACGATTGAGAACTTTTATCTCCCGGCTTCTTTGACATAACTTCACATGGACAAAAGACACCCTGCAGTCCCTGTGTACCGTGTATTGTAATTACTATATAGTCACTGCAATTGTGAAGTCCTCTTTTTATTTCAGCTTGTCCCTTTTTTCAGAGGTTGCCACATTGAATCAACTATGTCCATCTCCCCGTGTCCTCTGTATCTTCAACTCTGACTCCAACTACCTCCATGTCCTCCCTCTCTGCATCCAGCAATCTCCTCTTTGTCTCCTGCCAGTCTCCTTCTACCAATGTATACTGTATCTCCTCTGAACATGTCCAAACCATCTCAATCTGTCTTCTCTGGCTTTTTCTCCAAACCTTCCTGTCTGTGTTGTCCCTCTAATCACCTCATTCCTGATCCTGTCCATCCTTGTCTCTCCTAAAGAGAATCTCTCCTAAAGAGAGCATCTTTAACTCCTCCACCTCCAGCTCTGTCTCCTGTCTTCTACCTATTCCTAGTGTCTCTAATCCATCTATCATGGCTGGTCTCACAACTGTCCAGTAAACACTACAATACTGTAGTATACTGTAATACCACGCTGAAAAAGAGGCGTGTCTTTCTTAGGCAAACACAAGTAAACAGCTGAAGTAGTGAGTTGTTACTGTAGCACAACATTAGTTGTGGAGAAGGTTTTTAACCGTACTCTGGAGATGACTAAACATTTCACCCGAAAATATATTTAAAAACAGTCTGTACCTAAATGTACCTGGAGCAGCAACCAACTGAGTCAGAGCAACAACAAAAAAAAAGTTCTGTAAATAAAGTTTTCCTACAAAATCTGTGTTACTGTTCCTGATTAATGAACCAGGAACAGAGAGGATGAAGTAACACGTTATTCACACCTTAGTTATCTTGGAGTGGTGTTCCATGGAGCGTGAGATTGACAGGCGGATTGGTGCAGCGGCTACAGAAATGTTGACAATGTTGTGACAACTGAGCCAAGACGAAAAAATGAAGCTCTCAATTTACCAATCTACATTCCTACCCCAACTTATTGTGACAAGGTTTGACGAAATGGACACGATTCCACATACAAGTGGCCAAAATTAGATTCTTCTGCGGGGTATTTACAGTATGTGCCCCAACGGACGCCTACCTTGGGAGGTGCTTGGGTCCCACTGGGAGGACACCCAGAGGAAGATACGTGGAAGACTCTCTTGGCACTACAGGGGGTGCTTGAAGTGTCTCTTTGGTTCAAAGAGGTTGGTGTCCCCTGGTCTAGGGAGAGGAAAGTCTGGGAATTACACATGCGACTGTTGCTCAGTGCACGTCCCCAGGTAAGTGGACGAAGATGGATCGCTGGATAGACGGTTATTAATTACTGTACAACAGGCTAACAAGGGTGATAATGATGAAGGATCATCCACGAGCAATCGGTACCATGGATAAAATCTAATCACTGGTCCAACCAATCCTGCCATACACCAGGAAATGCTCCAGAGACAAAAAGATTGTAATGAGTAAGAAATATTGCATCAAATTCTCACAAGTTGGTGATTTACCATGGACCGGATTAGATCGATCGGTCAATATCTTTGACCGACAACCACCGATGTTTGGTCTTTAAACCCTTTGCATGCCTAACAACACCAACTAGTCCAATAGCGCCCCCATTTGCAGCTGATTTTTTGCAGACGTTGCCCCACTGTACACTCAAATAGGTCAGGTGGCAGTTCCTCGACTTTATCTCGTCTTTTACTTTGTGCTTGTGAAAAGTCCAGACACAGAAGAAGAAGAGGAGGAGGAGGAGGAGGAGGTTCACGAGTCACAGACACGACAAAAAATAAATAAATAAAAACAAGTTTTAAAAAAAAAAAAAATCCAGCATCTGTTACGACTGAACTCCACCACCGCTAAAATCACTGCCTACGTGCTGAGGAAACTCCTATCTGCTGGGTGGAAAGGGAGTCCTTTATGAAAATATACAGAGCTGGGTTGAATACGTGATGCACGATTTCACTGAGATCGATCCAGCGTGAAGAATGTCATGTTTAAGGACGTAGGAGAAAAGAAATTCCTGTAGTGCGTGCAGTTCACACATCTGAAGTTTACGAAAAGCACCAAGTAAAACAAGGATTCATTTTCACGGACCGCTCGTTAAGTTATGACAGATAAATAACAAAATTACATTTCCAGTCCACTGAAATATTTTCCTACCTATAAAATCTTCCTACCCGAATTAACACTGCATGGGCACAACAAGGATTTCTCAAGTGCACACAGCCTATAATTTTCTGCTACCAGACCAGTAAAAAAAATTAGAATCTTGTATCAATGACTCTGCGTCATTTTGAGTTTATTGTTGTTGTCTTCACTGAGAAAATATTTCCTAATCAAATATAGTTGCATTATTGATGATGGAATCCTAGCCATTCTATTGGTCAGTTCTTTTGGTGATATGGGTATGGATCAAGTGGAAGTAATAGACAGATGACAGTAATAGACAAAAGGAAAGATTATTTCTCTGCGGCCTGGCACCAACTCACCCATGGACCGGTACAGGTCCCCGGTCCAGTAGTTGAGAACCACTACTTTAAGCTTTGCACCTAATGGCGTAATCGGTCAAAAAGTATTTAAATATATTGACAGATATGACACACTTTGTGGTAAAATGGATCAGTTTTAAGTGTGACCTATGGTCCGGAAAATACGGCACTATCGCTGTACTAAAGGTGCGAGGTGTTCAGATTGTTTAATGTTCAAGCTTTTTGTCCCCATTTAGACAACAACCAACATGAGAAATTAGAAGACGAAACAACAGAAATCGAAGAAGACAGACTTAAATATTAAAGAATAAAAGTCTATTTTTAGATGGCGGTGCAGGGCGGAGGCTTCAGATTTATTATTGATGTTGCTTCGTAAGTGGGGACTTTGTTTCTTGCCTGAGAGGAAAGTGTGAGGTAGGTGTGTGTGTTTGTGCTAGAGTGTGTGTGTGTGTGTGTTGGTCACTGCACAAAAAAGAGAAAGAGATAAAAGACAACAAGCCTGTTCTCAGATGGGAGGCAGCAGAGCGGCGATTGAACCATCGACAGGCGCCACAGTCTGTTTCAACATCATCTCTGTAACCAGATTTTTTTAATTCTTTGGAACAATTCCACACAGATGCCATTTTTGGTTGTTTTCCTCCCTAAGTTCATTGAAGGATCCTTGGTGTGGAGGCAGACGTTCTCGCCATATTCTCGACACACACACACACACAGCGAGTGAGACACACACTCTTCTTCAGACTGAGTTCCAAAGTTCACAGAGTGAAAGAAGAGAATTTTCACAAAGCAGTGATTTCTAAAGTCTTGCAGCATTTCACAGAGAGGCTGACGATGACTGTCACCTTCCAACACCAGAGCATCTTTAAACTTTAAAGATCTTCTTCTAAATGCAGTTCCATAAATAATCCACACGTTGGTGTACGACAAACTTCCACGGTGGAAAAAAAAAACAAAAAACAAAAAGAAAAACATAAGGAAATTAAAATTGTGTTGTGTTTCTCAGAGACACAGCTGATGATTGGATTCTGCTTCGCTTCAACAAACACACTGCTCACTGTGAGGATCTGAAATGAATGCTACCCTGAGCTGAAGACACACAATTCCACACTGGAAGGAGTGAAGTTTTTCATGTGCTCTGATGCAACTGCTCTGATTTTTTACCGAATGCAGAATTGGGGAGATTTAAAGCAGAAAAAGTGAAGAGTAAAACATTGAAGAAGCCGTATGGATGTCGTATTCTTCAGAAAAAAAAAACACGTCTTTACAGTTTAGATCATGTGTGTCAAACTCAAGGTCTGGGGGCCGAATGCGGCCCACAAAGCCATCTTATATGGCCCACAGGAGTTTGCAAAGCATTTTATAAAGTCAATGCAGCAGAGTTTCCTAAACTAATGAATGAAAAATGGCTTTATTACACATCAATTAACAAATTTAAGTAAAGTAAATAGATATTAAAAAATGATGGTAACGTGTATTTTTTTTATATAGAATAGTTACATCTAACAACCAAGTAAATTGTATTGCTGATGTTGCCCTCTGTTAAAATTAGTTTGTCACCAACGGTTTACATCATGCATGGACAAACTAAGGCCTGTGGGCCAGATGCAGCCCGTTCAGCCTTGTTATCTGGTCCGTAAAACTTGTTCAAATAATATAATTGGTCTGCATTGTGATTACTCTCTGAATTATTTCTGCAATGCACACATTTAACCTACAGATGGCGCAGAGATGGTTGAAGGCATTGAGCATTCTAGCCTTTGGCATGACTTGCAAGCTAATAGCTGTCTGTGTTGTCTTCACCTCAGCAACTTTAGATATCAAAGTGTTTAACTGTACGTATATCTGTGACCTTTAGGCTTTAAAAATGTCCAGCTACATAATCCTCGTCCACATCATGTCAGAACAAACGCTGGAGGATTTGTGTCACTTTTTCAGCCTTGACGACAAACACCTGACGTCACGTATGGATCAAAGACTCAACTGCCGTCGATGCCAGATTGACAGAAATGGATTAGAAAGAGTAATCAAATGCATCCAGTGGTCTGCTGGGTGAGACCACCAGACCAGGTCTGACATAACATGTCTGAGCAGACCATAAGAGGATGATGTCAATCTTTTAAACCACATTACATCAAGATCAAGCAGATCTACTCTATTTTTTTTTAGTCCGTCTGTTAAACCACTTCACCGCAGTGAAGCGTCACTGAAGGATGAGGGAGGAATAAACATGTAAATAAACCTAAATAGACGGATTGAAAGGCTTAAAGTTTAGCAAAAAGTTTTACTTACAAGTCACAATTAGTCCCTACATTTGACAGGGGGCAAATGCAATCAAAGCTAAAATTGTTTTAATCCTTTTTTACACTTTTGAAGAGATTAGGACATTGTAGGGAAATGGTTTGGACATGTCTAGAGGAGGGACAGTGGATACATTGGTAGAAGAATGATCCTAGAGATGGAGCTACCAGGTAGGAGACAAAGAGGAGATATTGGATGCAGTGAGGGAGGACATGGAGGTAGTTGGAGTTAGAATTGAAGATACAGAGGACATGGGGTGATTGAAAATGTTAACTCGCAGTGGCAACCCATGAAAAGGACGAAAAAGGAGAAGAAAAAGAAAATAATTATAATATTGAAGGAATAGTAAATAAATAAAAAAAAAATGTCAGGCCCAATTAAAATGACAAATGGGCCAAATTTAGACCTCGGGCCATATTTTTCCCGGGTCTGGTATAAGCCATCAGTGCAGAGGAACATGGTGGAAAAAAAAGACGTACAATGGTGAGCATCACCTGGTATCAAGGTAAAATTGAGCAGTTCGGCCTAATTCATTTGTTTGAGCAACACTGTGGATGAGTGGACAGCGCTAATGCCTTACAGCGGAAAGGTCACCTGTTCAATCCCTAGTGGATGCTGACTTGGTGTTTTAGTTAGAATGATTGTTTGGAATAAAAGTTGTCACTTCAACCTTCTCATTATCTTCTCTTTCCGTTCACTTCAAGTACATGTTTTGAATAAATACTACCCCAATAATGTCCTCTTCAACGTCAATACTGCTGAGATCTCAGGAGTTGGACTCCACGTCCAAGACAAACTTGGTCTCTGGCATCCCTTCTTTCCATTTTTTTTTTCTCTAGCCAAACCTGATCCACAGCAACATCACCCACCTCTCCAGCAGAGAGACGGTGGCAGACAGTGTCCTTGAACACATCACTCACTTCTCTTTTGTGTTTGCTCCACACAAACAGCACATGCCTTCATTAGACCACATCTCTTGACAGCGGTTCATGCTTCCACGGCTTCTTCTGACGAGAGAGCACCGTGCAAGCATCGGGTCTCCTCCTACACTCTGCTCACGCCTTGTTAGCTGCTCAGTGCCGTGAACATGTCAAGAACATATAGAAAACACATCACTCCCTATACTGCACTATGGAAACAAAGGGCTGAGAAGTAAAGTTGTTCAGACGACAAGTTCTGTCTAAAGGTGAGATAAGTTCTCCTGGCTATTTACTTTGTTTTTCACATTTGCATATTTATAAAAATAAAAACCTGGTAACTTTAGCAAATAGAGACAGGACATTATGGAGAAGTGGAATCCACGGGTGAATCAGCACAAAGCCATTACTGGAGGAGACAGAGTTTTGAATAGCTTTTTTTATCTCTGGATAAAATCATTTTCACCTTCTTTGAAAATAAATTTCAACAAACCATCAGGGAATCAGAATGTCAGAAAATACTTTATAATATCATAATACCTTATGCCAAAAATATTTTGGGGGTGTACAGCGCCACCAACAAACAAAGGCTCGCAGCAGGTATTGTAAACTAAGAGATAACAAACCACCTGCAACCTACTTTGGGGGCTGTGGTGGCCTAGTGTTTTAGGAACTGGGCTTGAGGCCAGAGTGTTCCAGGTTTGATTCCACCAAATGCCAGTTTACCACTGAGGTCCAATGAGCATGGCATCGTCACTGACTCACTGCTCCCCAGGCGCTCAAAGCTGCCTGTTCACAATGACTTCCCTCCTAGAGTCATGTTTGCTGGTCATGAGAAAGACAAAATTATTACACCACCCTTGTTTTCATCAATTTCGGGTTCATTTTAATGCCTGTTGTACAATCAATAGAAAAACAGTGGATGCTTAAAAACACAATTTTTGTCAGTAAAATACCGTAACTATAGATGTAAGGACTGAAAAGATCTTGGTTAATATCAACAAAACCATGGGGAATAGCTAAATATCGGCCCTGAAATTAAACTTGTATGCACTTTTGTTGTTGTTATCATTTTATTTGACCAAACAAATGTACCTTTTGTGGCACCAAGCAATAAAGTGAACAGAAAAATTGAAGAAAACACTAGAGTGGTCTTGTATTTATTCCATGAATGTATTTATATTCTGAAGCTAAATGCTTTTAGTAAAGCATATACTTCATCCTACTCTCTCAAAAAAATCTATAAAACAGCGTTAACAGCAGCCCCTGCAGAAGGACAACAAAACCTAGTGACAGTAAATTCCCCAATGCATCTACGCCCATATATCTACACCACAAAAATCCCGTGCATCCCGATCCTAAATTTGTATGCAAGGCAGGGAGCCTAACAAAATGTATAAAACATGCGGCGCAGCAGCTAAGGGTGTGTTGTTTTAATAATTCAGAGAAGTGACTGCATTTGTGCAATTACTGTAAAAATCATCAAACAACGTTTTTTTCTGCAAGAAAAATTTCCTGTGGGGAAGCAACAAGCCGCGATTTGATTGAAAGTAATAAATGTGAGCTTTGTAAAAACTGGCAGAGAGCTGAAGCCAGCCTTCCACGGCACTGAAGGAATCAGAACCGGAGGCTGAAATCAAATCTGCGAAGCTTGTGATGTTGGTCCTGAGAATACAGTATCTAATGCCTAATTCATGATGTAGCATTCCTTCAGGTAGTGAAAGGCTACTGCGTCGCTTACGCCTTAATACCAGAAAGAGTGGAGTGCAACAGCAAGGGCAACGAGAGGACAATCAATGCACTTTAGGAAGCAAGTTCTCTGACTTGATGATTGATGGGCCGAATAGGATCATGTCTTCTTAATGGGCTTTAAAAACTCCACGCTGACTTTTAGCATGGACATAACTAGCAGAACATCAGCCAATGTTGATTACTGGGACAACTGTGAAGACGAAATCAAACAGAAAAAAATTGCGTTGCCATATCTGAGTGGAATCAAGAAGATTTGCAAATGAAATCTGGGGGAATTGAGGAAACTGGAGTCCAAGCAGAAAAACACGGACTGGACTAAAAGTTATCGTCTCTCTGACGAAGACTATTTAACATTTGTCACCATGTGGTTCAGACTTGTCACAAGTCTCCTTCCTCCTACCCCTAGGAGGTTGCTTAAGGCCAAAAGGTAAAGGTAGGTGCAAAAATGTTGATGTCAACATTAAAGGACAAAGAGAGAGTCCAGGACAAGGACAAATACTTGATCCTTGTACTGGAAAGTCCTGAGTTTTGTCCCAGGGCGCCAGAGAAAACCTGTTCTGTACCAGGTGGCACATTTGCAGTTAAATTTCACATGATTCCTCAGTGAATGCAGAAGATTAAAAAAATAATAATCAAAACATGACCTATTATAGAAACAAGGCAGAAAAATATCCATCTGCAGTCCTGGAGGGAAATTAAAAAAAAATGTGATGAGTAAAAATGTCTTTGTCTTAATTAGCCTCTGTGGACTTTCTTTTTTTTCTACAAAAAAAAAAAAAACATAGCAGTTCCTGACATTTCCGTTGCTCAAACCAGACCATGCATGCTTAAAAAAACACGCTGACCCCTAAATTGCCGCTGTTTTACCTCAGCTTGTTAAAATGACTGTGGTCTGTTTCACACATCGAGGCCTAATTAGAGTTTTATTCGTTGAAATATAAAAAAAAAAAACCCTTCACTTCACGTTGTAGTCACTGACACACAGCCTTCGTTTCATTACTGAACAACCTGATATTTCAGTGTTAGACTTGTTTCACTGTAGGATGAGTAGAAGAGGTAAAATCCAATAGTACATTTTTACTGTAAAAAAAAAAGAATGTGGAAATAAAAGTTATTTGCCATGAAGAATAACAAATATTTTGTACATCAATTTTTTTTCTGTTCTGGCAATTGTAAATCATTGCTGGTGGTTTGGTTTACCTAGAAGAGATTGTACGCAACATATCATTGGCCAACACGATTTAAACTGGAGCATGCTGTTCTGTTCCTCTCTCTGATTGGCTCATGCATCAGAGCATCTCCTCCGTCAGCCACTCTTCTCTGTGCTTCACGTAATATTCCTTTTTAACTCTACTGTCATAGAACTGTGCGCTGTTGGGTGATACAGTCTTTGGAGGAGTGGTAAAGGTTTGGGGGAGGCTCATAAAGGGTTAATATACACTATAAGTAAGTCATGTAAATGTTATTTTGCGATCTTTCTCATCGCAATAGGTCCTGGAAAGCAAATACCGTGAAAGAGAGCGGTATCACTGTATTCTTACTGTAAAGCAAAGCTTTGTTTGTTTCTTAAAATGATTTCCATTCCTTTTTCATGTTCACTGTTATAATGCTCTAATACAGTGGTCCTCAACCTCTGGGCCAGGGACCGAAACCTGTCCATGGGTGAATTAGTGAAATAATGTTTCCTTTTGGTCCCATCTGTCTATTACTTCCACTTAATCCATACCCATATCAACAAAAGAACTGACCAATAGAATGGCTAGGATTCCATCATCAATAATGCAACTATATTTGATTAGGAAATATTTTCTCAGTGAAGACAACAATAAACTCAAGGAAGATTTAGGGTAGGGACAAGGGTAGGAAGATTTTATAAGTAGGAAAATATTTCGGAAAACTGGAAATTTTCTTTTATTAAGGGGTATTTATCTGCCACAACTTAATGACCGGTCCGTGAAAATAGTACGAGACAATTAACCGGTCTGTGGCGCAAAAAAAAGGTTGGAGAACACTGCTCTAATATAACTACCTGGTTCAGTGTACAATGATTTCTTAGAGAAAGCAGCATAAGGCTGTGGATAATGTTTTCTATGCTGACCACAGTATAACAGAAGGTGGGAAAGAACTCAGAGGGAGAAAGTGAGTGGAGGCAGAATGCCAATATGTGAAATTACAACTATTGATCTCCTGTGCTGCAGAAAGCATTTCCACTGAGTTTGAATGCATTATTAAGGAGATACCGCTGCCCACAACAGGTGGACAGCAGCGCCACTGCACAGAGCTGTAACACAACCGACAAAGAGAGAGAGAAAGAATGAGATTAGAATCTCTGCTGTGACAGAGTGCAACACTGTCACGTCGAGTGCAGCGACTCGGACGACAAATCATCATTTTCCCGCACAATTATTATTTCATGCACCCAGCAGCTAACGACGTAGCACATTTCACAGTTTTTGCTCTTTTAAAAAAAAAATCACAGCGCAGCTAAATGTGCATTACAGGCTGAACTCTTGGCATCTGAAAGGGAAAGAAATATGTTAATTTATGACTGAAAATGTTGTGAGATGACAAGCGTGCACTTGTAAGGAGGCAGGAGTCTGCTTGAGTGCGCGGAGGAAAGAGGGAGAGAGAGAGGAAGGAGGAAAGCACTCTTGCTGAGAATGGAGGAGTGAAGGTTGCTTTGCTGTAAGCATATATCTCTGAGAAGTGTTGGTGTGGGATGAACTGAATAATGAATTTTTAACGACAGCCAGACTTTGGACATTTGGCAATGCGGCTTTGGTTTCGGCAAGTTAAAGTGTTCTCTGCGTTTTAGTGAGGATTTTTTTTGGTTTTAGGTTTTAAAACAAGTGACGGTGGATTTTCCTCTTCAAGTCAGAGCATAAAAACACACCTGGTGATGTGGGGAGTGAAGCAGTTTAGAGTCTGCTTAAATAGTAATACTTTAGTTATATATGTTTGTAATTATACACTGTACATATACTGTATGTATGTGTATATATACACATATATGTATACACTATATATATACATACATATATACATATATACATATATAGACATATATACACACATATATACATATACATACATATACATATATATACATATACATACATATACATATATACATATATATACATATACATCCCCCCAGTCTCATCTTGATGCAGAGGGAAGCGGTTTCATTCGCAAAGAACATTTAGTGATACGTGAGCCGCTAGCGTTGGCAGGTTGATCAGTCGACTAATCTCCCGCACCGTCACAGGGGCGGCAGTCTCCACAACTGCCACCCAAACCACATTGCCATACTGTACCTTCCTGGAGGTGGTGAGCCCACTGGAAGTCAACCAACCTAACCGGGATTCAAACTTGCCCATGAGGTGAACCCTGGAGTTTCACACCAACGCCAGAGACATTGCCATTATGGTTGTCTTGGTAGGAACCAAAATCACTTCATCAGTAGCTAAAAACTGTGCTTCTGGGCGTTCCACATTTCCATGACCATTGTATTCTTCTAGTACCAGATACCTTTATTGGTACCATACAATAAAATGGCCAAATAAATGGAAGAAAACAAGGATGGTCTAATATTTTTCTCCATTTTCCTTGATGATACACTTAAGACCTCAGTGTAAATATATATATATATATATATCATTATAAAACTTTATTAAAGCACATTAAATGTCATTTTATCAGGCTGTAGCTCAAAACACCTAAAAGCACCATCTGTACAACAGTTTATAGTTTTCATAGAAAACCCCCACAGCTTGAGTAATACAGTGATATAACCACCTGTGACTACAGCCTGGGCTCCAATCCCAGATTGTGATGTTAAAAAAACATCCAGCACTAAGTCTGCCAAATCACAATGATGTTGTCATTTCACTCAAAGTTACAGAAGGATATCTCAACTCACAATCAAAATCAACAGACACTTAACAAGTCTCAAGTCTCACTCGTGTCTGTCTTTTCATAGATACAGTTTCACAAATAACCTATATATTTCCTATTATACGCAAGAATCAGTCAAATAATCATCCTATTCTATAGAGTAGTAGATACGATAAATACAGGAGATATTGTCTCCAGGAATCCAACCATACAGATGGTTAAAGCAGCAATGCTGAAGGTGGAGTAGATCACCACTGCAAGGACTGAAACTGTGAGAAAAGTGAAAAGTAGCAGCGGTGGCTGCAGCTACAGTTGGAGGAAGATGGTGGAGAGAAGGTGGTCCAGAACCTGTGTTTGTAGGTACAGTGTTTGTGCGCGCGCGGGTTAGAAAAGTAGGAAAAGACTGATTTCCGTGGACGGAGCTGTCCGTGGTGCTGAATCAGCGGACGCCACAAAGTGCCGCAACTTCTGATCTGCATCAAAGAGAGAAAAACAGAGAGGGAGGAGAGAGAGGGAGAGGAGGTGAGGAACGGAAGAAATAAGGGCGTTCTGAGTGTAAAAAACTAAGATTATATATAATATCGCCAAAAAAAATCTCCATCTTATCTAACCAGGGGTGGAGATGAATAGTCCAACCACCAAAGGTTTCACATGTGAGGAACCTGAATTGTGAATATGACGCTGTTACTGGAGCAGACTGAAGGGGGACAGCCCGCTCTCCCATCTCCTCCCTTCCCCTCCCCTCCTGTTAGTGATGCAGTGAAGCTGCTCTGCGCACAGAGACAGTGTCTCTGTATAAAAACAAGCTGCACTTCCTCACAGCGACTACAACACGAGGACAGGAGCGTCAAGTCCGAGCGGCCGCGGCGGGAAGGCAGCCCAGCACAGACACCGCCACCATGCAGGCGAAGAAAACCATCAGTTGGAGACTTTTCCTGTGTTCCTGCCTGGTCTTGGAGAGTTCATCCCAGCACTTTGGCGCACAGACGCAGTTCATTTGCACGTCCGTGCCCAAGGATATGGACATATGCGCAGCCACATTGCAGAACAGCGTGCCCGGGGAGGACTTGAAGACCACTGTCATGCATTTGCGGGAGACCGTACTGCAGCAGAAGGAGACCATCATGAACCAGAAGGAGACGATCAGAGAACTCACCTCAAAGTTGGCGCGTTGCGAGGGCCAGAGTGGAGAGCCCGGGGCCCGGAGGAAAGAGGCTGGGGGCAAGAACACCATGGGGGACGTGTCCAGGGGCCCCGCGGACACTTTGGCACAACTGTCACAGACTTTACAGTCGCTTAAGCAGAGACTAGAGAATCTGGAGGTAGGGTTCCGGGGATGAGGAGCGACAGGGCGCAGCACAACGAGGAATAGAATCAGAACCAATGTTACCGTAATACATTCCACAAACACCTGGACTCAAACTGTTCATTATCGCAGTCTTAATCGTTCATTTCTTTCTTCCTTTTTTTTTCCGACAGCAATTCAGTAGAAGTAACAACTCGGTGCAGGCGAACAGCCTGAAGGACCTGCTCCAAAGTAAAATCGACGACTTGGAGAGACAGGTGTTGTCCCGGGTGAACAGCATAGAGGAGGGAAAACCGGGACTGAGTCGGAACGAGACCGAGCAGCGTGGGAGAGTCGAGTCCACGCTCACATCACTTCACCAGAGGATCACGGACTTGGAGAAAGGTGGATTTTTGTCTTTATGCGCAGATAAACTGGAATTGAGGCGCGATACCGAGGGTGAGGGTAAAGATGAGGCTCTGGGACGATCAGATAAGACAGGCAACGAAATTCTGCTTGAAATATCAGCATGTTGAGAACCCTTTACTAGTTCTAAGGATTTTTTGGGAGGTTTCCAATAGATTTATTATTGTATTGCGTTTATTAAATATATTTTGCAGGGTTTTTTGTATAGAAATAAGCTCTAAATGTAGGAAAGGCAAGATATGGTTGTTGGGAATGTTGGTTCTTTCCTGTTTCCTGGATTAACATGTTGGATTAGAGCAAATCTGGAGGTTTATGGACGTGCTTTTGTCGAGTAATACGCAGTTCTTGTGAAATCCCCTGAACGGTTGAGCTGAGAAACACAGCACAGTGTCAGACACACACACACTCACACACACACACACACACACACCCATAGTGCACTGTGCAAAGCAGCCAACTGTCTTCCCCTGTCTGTTCCTCCTTACAGGTCAGAGAGAAAACAGGCCCCTGGATAAATTCCAGCTCACCTTCCCACTGAGAACCAACTACATGTACGCCAAAGTGAAGAAGAGTTTGCCGGAGATGTACGCGCTCACCGTGTGCATGTGGCTCAAGTCCAACGCCTCTCCTGGAGTAGGCACACCGTTCTCCTACGCAGTCCCAGGCCAGGCTAATGAGCTGGTCCTCATCGAGTGGGGAAACAATCCCATGGAGATACTGATAAATGACAAGGTAGATGTATGGGAGGAGATGGGGGAAGGGGTTTGGATCAGGTGATTACTCTAAATCACAAATGTGTGGGCAACTATTGGTCCAAAAATTTACAAGGGGGCAGAGTCTAGAACATAAAGATGAATTGATTGATTGATTGTTTGAACTAAGACAAATGGCATTTAAAAGTCATGTATAAAATTAAAATACACTTTACCCTTTGTACTATGTACCCTTTATGAATGTATGTACTACAGTATGCCCTTTATAAGGTCATCTACTGGGGGGTCATGTTATCGCAAGGAAATGGATCTAATTTAAACAAGGTTATCGGGCCGCATTTAAAAGCTATACCGGCCGTATCCGGTCCCCGGGCCTTAGTTTGCCCACGCCTGCTCTAAATACTCTGGTTTGTCAAAACTCCCCCAGGTTGCCAAGCTGCCTTTTCTCATCAACGACGGGAAGTGGCACCACATTTGTGTCACCTGGACGACACGCGACGGAGTTTGGGAAGCTTTCCAAGATGGTGTCAAGAGAGGGAGTGGAGAGAACCTGGCTCCATATCATCCTATCAAACCACAGGGCCTGCTGATCCTGGGTCAGGAGCAGGTAAAGACCACACCCTGTGTTTAATACACTCAACTTTCAGCCCCTAAAATCAATAGTTATTATGTAATCTCTTTATTCACATGACAACGTAACACAAGCTCAGATATTACCTTCTGAATATCCTATGAGTCACAACAATAATCAGCCAACAAGCTGCAGCTACGACCGTATATTAAAAACTAAACCAATTTACTAATCCCAGCTCTGCTGTGATTCATAAAAATAGATTTTCAGAAAGTTGTTTAACCTTTGAGCTGAACTCATAAAGTAATCCAAAGGATTAAAGATGTATATTCTCTCCTTCAGTTTAATCAGTGGGATTCTGGATAATCTAGTTTTGTTCCTTCCGCAAAGAAGCCCAATGGGAGAAACGTTCCCGTCAACTCCGATTAAATCCATTTGTCTCCACCGTAGGACATGCTCGGCGGTGGATTTGACGCCACACAAGCTTTCGTCGGAGACCTGGCCAACCTTCACATCTGGGATCGAAAGTTATCCGTGGGAGAGATTTACAATCTGGCGACTTGCAGCAGCAAGGCACAAGTGGGCAACGTTTTCGCATGGATGGAGACGAGCCTGGATATCTACGGAGGAGCCTCCAAGTGGACATTTGAAGCATGTCGACAGCTCAACTGAACCTGGACAATGGAGACCAGAGCGTTGAATTCCTTACTTCACTGCTGCTACGGCAACACGGTGTGAAGGACGAAGATGAGGGAGGTTCGAAACATAGCGTCTGGATTTGTTATAGATATTTGAAAAATGTCATCCGTGGACACATCAGTAGATTTTCACCAGATTTTTATGTGGGACACCTCTGTGGAGTTTGGCCCTGACCTGTCCTGCGGTGGCAGCTCGGTGGCACAGCCAGGTGGTGTTTGACAGAGCAGCCGAGGTCAGAGCAGGGAGGAGTGGAAGTTCTCTGGAGCCAAAGCATCAGGCCAGCTGTTCAAGGAGAGTCAGAGTTCAGGCAGTGAAAAAGTCAGCTGATGTCAAACTTTCCAAAAAAAAAAAACAAACTTCTTCAAAGGGTTCTCCGGTTGTCCTCGTCTTGACTGCCAGGGATTTTCACTGTGAAAAGGAACAAGGCGGAGCCCTTTGGAATGGGTTCCTCGAGAGGTCGACTCTTTCTCACTACTTTTTTCCTCCTCCATCAACACCTCCACCTGCTTGACGTGATTTCGTGTACAGAATGATATAGTTATTGCCAACATTTGAGCCTGAGTGCCTTGGGCTGTGGATTAAAGATACAAAAAAAAAAAAAAACTTCAGCACATTGGTTGATTTGCAGAGTCGTCGTGTTTATTTTTCTGTAATATATTTTCCAAGTCGGTGTTTCCTGTAAGACGTTGAATGGGGACGAATTAGGTTGTAATGTGTGAAATGCGATTCATCGATGACAACGGCGCATTTAGGCAGATGTCTGTATTTCTGCGGTTATGTTCTCTGTACAGTAACAGCATGTCTTAACTGTAAAAGCTGCGTCGGCAAATATGATCTTTGCTCTTAACTTCCTACTTGTGGGTAGGGATTTTTTACTGTATTGTTATATGCTTAAAGCATGGCAGCACCAACAGATGAAAAAAGTTCTAGTTTTTCTAATAAATTGTGATACTTGAATCATAAAACCATGTCTTAACACCTTTATTTTTCTGGTAAGAAAGAACCACCACCAGGTCCAGAACTTGGAGGAAAGAACTGGACGTCTGGACACCACTCCAGCAACAATGAATTGATCTGATTGGATTACAAGCTAAGAGGTTTAGTTGCGACGGTGGTTAGGGAAGCGGACTTGGGTCTGCAAGGCTTCAGTTCGAATCCCCCAGCTGCCAGGCTCTGATCATAGCACCCTTCCAACCCACATAACTTCTTGTGGGCTCACCACCCACAGGAAGGCTTACAGTGTTGTGCAATGTGATTTGGGTGGTGCCCACTGCCCCTGCAATCCAGCAACGGCCAAGCAGAAGAAGGTGGATGGATGAATGATGCTGCAATAAGGAAAGCTTATTCTAAAGTTTCCCAAAGTCCAGTAAGAATCATCAAACGCAGCAACATTTTTGCCCCGAACTTAGACAAAGGATGAAACAGAAATGATCTCCAAAAAGAGATCTCCACATCAACATCTCTACCTCCATTAAATGCCTGTTGTTTTCCCTTCATTGATTTCTTTGACTGACACACCTTCAAACCCTGTTCAGAGCCTCTTTAAACATCGTCCTTCACCAGATCATGACTCTCTTCTGGGATCCTCACTCCTCCCTCACTCGGCTCTAAGAATCTTTACCAAATAAATCAACCTATCATAGCTCCTCAAAAGACAAACTCTAAGCGACTTTCATTCATTCATCTTCTGCCACTCAATCATTTCCGAGACTGGAGCCAAATCAGTCATTCAGAAAAACAGTCACTATTTGACTAGAGGAAGGAACCAGAGTAAAGTAGCTACAGAAAAACTACAGTCTTCTTCTTCTTCTTTTCGGCTTGTCCCTTTTTCAGGGGGTTGCTACAGAGTGTCAACAATATTCATCTCACCCTGTCCTATGTTTCCTCAACTCTACCTCCATGTCCTCCTTCACTGCATCCATCAATCTCCTCTTTGTCTCCTACCTGGTAGCTCCACCTCTAAGATCATTCCTCTACTAATGTATCCACTGTCCCTCCTCTGAACATGTCCAAACCATCTCAATCTGTCTTCTCTAGCTTTTTCTCCAAACCTTCCTGTCTGTGTTGTCCCT
>JAFBJS010057680.1:66516-96452 GCA_016785265.1 Paraplagusia blochii
GTGGATACATTGGTAGAAGAATGATCCTGGAGATGGAGCTACCAGGTAGGAGACAAAGAGGAGATTGATGGATGCAGTGAAGGAGGACATGGAAGGTAAATGGAGAAGATGGCGAGAACAGGAGGAGATGGAAAATGTTGACTTGCTCTTGGCACCCCTTGAAAATGAGACAAGCCAAAAGGGAAGGGAGATTGCCCCTGCTGGTTCGATATTGCAACTGCAGTTGCAACAGTTGGTCCACATCACAAGTTCAGACTTTGTCAGCGTTTGACATTATATTCAAAAATGAGAAATATGGAACAGGCAGAGAATTTCTGTCTTGGAACCAGGAAATATTGTTACGAAGGAAAGTAATAACAAATGTCTGTTCCAGAGACACTGCCACGATATCACAGACAGTGGCAGATTCGCCAGAAATGCCTCGGTCGATCTCACATCGCTAATCAGACTGTCAATGTGCTCTATGGGATGGAAAATGCTCTCCCGCTGTTGGACTGATGGCCTTTAACAGCAGATGCTAATTGGTCATGTGGACGTAGCCGCTGGGCTCTGAGATGGACTCTGTCTCCAGCCTTGGTGCTGAGGAAATGAAGCGCAGAAGCAGAGAAGTCAATAAGCAGAGTTTAATCTTTGGCACAGATTGCGGGAAAGATGCGAGAAGAAAAAAAAACTTTCATCATATTCAAGGAGGTGTACTATAATAGATCTGCTGCATGTCCTCTGACATGGGTTGTCTCATCCTTCCTCCACCCTCAGTGGCAGGAGCAGGGTTTACCCTCACCTCATTCCCCTCACCTCCCCTCGCCTTAATGAGCAACCTGCAGAGTGTGCATGTGTATATGGCAACTTTCAACTTTCCCTACGACTCCTAGCCTCCCCTCTTCTCCGGCTTCGGCGTCACCTGCTGGCTGTTTGCCCACACCTGCACTGTCATACCATGTGCTCCAGCTCTCATCAGGCTCTTTACACGCCGTCGGTGGAGCAACCCTGACAGAATCAGCCTGGTTTAGAATTAATGAGTGTAGGCTCAGGGAGAGAGGGAGAGAGGGAGAGATAGAGGGGGAGGAGGATAATATGCTTGGCAGGTATTCTGCTCTACTCTCGTCTAAAACCTTTATCTTCGACTTCTGCATATTCTAATGTATGCAGATAACAGGTCCAGGCTTTTATACCGTTTAAATCCTAAGTAGGAAACTGATGAGAAGAGCAGAACCATCGCCCAAGACGAGGGTAAAAGTGGCCACATCCAGGTAATTCGTGAATGAGTAAATGTTTGTTATTAAAATGCAATAACAACTAGTCACCAAAACATTTATTTTTGCTCACTGCAAAAGCCCTGGTGCTTTTATTTTGACTTTTACCAGGTGATTAAAAAATAAGATCCTGCCTGGATGGTCCAGGTTTGGGTTCTGAGGATTAGTCCAAACGCCAGGAACTGTTTACAAAGGTTTTATTTTATTGCAGTGTTATGGTTTTATTTTGGTTTTTTTTTTCCTTGTCATGGTGACATTTTGATTCACACTATTCACACCAATGCATAAGCAAAGTGAATAGAAGGTAAATGCGCAGTTTTGGATTTAAACCTGGAGCCCAATGGACTCCAGACCGGTTCCTTAACCACAAAGGCCACCATTGCCATGTGTTCCGCAACCTTTTTTGCGCCATAGACCACTGAATAAATTAGATTTCCGTTATTCTGAAATATTTTCCTACCTATAAAATCTTCCTACCCAAAATTAACTAATTTCTTAAGTGCACACAGCCTATAACTTTCTGCTACCAGACCAGGCCAAAAGAAACATTATTTCTCTGCGGCCTGACACAAATTCACCCATGGACCATTACTAGTCCCTGCCCCACGGGTTGGGGACCACTGCTCTAACCGAGGGACACTAAAAACATGCAGTATTACAAGCTCTGTCATTTCTATGGTGTAGTAGTAGTAATTTTAGAAGTAGAAAGCCAAGGTTATTGCATTTCCTTTTACACTTTGCCTGAACTGTACGTCAATATCAACTCACTCTTACATGTTCAAATATAGTTTTAGTAGTTTTCCTAAAAGGTTTTTCTAACTTTTTATTTGAGCTCCTAATGGGAATTCCACAAACCGTGGATGTTTGTTATATGAGCTGCTCAGTATTATATAAAGTTTGTTTTTCTGCATGACCAGGAGCCCTCTTCTCTTTTTGTCCAAGGTTTTTTAGGATTTATGTAAAGACTCAAAACACAAAAATGCTCTTAAGAACTCCAACTAATGAAAAACAGCCATTAAGATGTCAAAGGTATAATGTGTCTTCAATTAGCCGCTGCCTGCACACCGTTGCCCAGGACATCTCTAAGCACCGGGGGTTAACTTGACTTGAAAATTAGTTTCTCTCAGGCGAAATAATAAATCGCAAAAACTGTTTTTTAAAAGCTGTCAGTTGGGCAGGTTTTTTTTTTCTGCAGGCCAATTTCCTACCGATATTAGTTGTTTATACATGAAATCCCAACAGAGAGTCTACAAAAACATCAATAATGGACACTGGTAGAAAAAAATGATTTTGAGGACAATGTAGTAATAATGAGATCCTGTCATTGACTTTCTAAGTTTAACCTTTAATCAGAATTGAAAATCTTTTACACAGACCTTTAACAAATCTCATAGAATAAGCCAGGGTGTCTGGGTCAACTAACCACTGAGATGAAATGATTTCACAGAAAGGACTGCGTTGATGAGGTCAACTTATGGTCAGAACAGATTTTAACTGAATCAGGAACAGCAGGAAAGGAAAGGAAAGAAACTCCTTGTCATTGTGATTCACACCACTGCACACAACGAAATGTCATCTCTGCATTTAACCCATCACCCAAGTGAACAGTGGGCAGATTTGAGTGGATTCGAACCCGGAGCCCTTCAGACCCGAGTCTGGTTCATTAACCACTAGGCCACCATTGCCCCAAGGGGGTCGTAAACATCTGGGTGAGGAGAGAGGGGTGAGAGCTATCCAAAAATATATACACTGAAGATTTCTGGATTTTCTTTTAACAATTTCTTACTTTCCTTTCCACAGTAGTTCCACAGTGTAGCTGTTACTGAGGCCCAGTGGGAATACTTTCCATTCATAATGCCAAATATAAGGATTTTCATAGTTCTCATATGATTTTTTTTCATCCCATATTGTATCTCATATTATTCCTGTTATGTACGCAGGTATAACAGAAGGAGCTGCCAAAGTCAACATGGATCAGGGGAGATGGGAACAAGAGATGTAAACTACCCAATATACTTCTGTGTGTATACATATATATTCATACACACACACACACACACTCTGAAATCCTGATAACATTGTCTCCATCTTCTTTGGTGACTTTCAGCTGCTCCTTCTGTCAACAGCGGATCTCAGTAAAAATCCCATTACTGTAGGCTGGGCGCCGACTCTTTAACTGCTGACCACCGCACGTCAGTCACGTCGACGTTCGACTCTTTTAAAAACACCACTTTCAATCCCGTCCGCCCTCAGGGCATGTACACACACTGTTGTTTTGTTGTTGTCATTTTGTCAAGCAACAGAGAAACAAGTCAATGTGGGCTGGTGCTGCCAACGATGTCGCCAAGACCAACGTCTGCAACGTGAAGTGACCTGATTAAGCATTGGCAAATATGGCCTGTACACTTACTGGTAAATTCTAGGTCACTAAGATCATCCTTAGGGACTGCTGTTGGACTAGTGCTGTAGATCTGGTAGAACTAGGTCTTCAACATCAATGCAAATGTAGGTCAAATAAAAGTTTCTACACCCTGTTCCCCTGACGCCACAGGGTTGACTATATGCTAGGATTGTAACACGGTTATGTTAAGAGGAAAAACAAGTGGCATAAAGTTTAATTTAAATGAGTAAACAACATAAAGATCTACAATTAGAATTAGGAAAGGTAATTATGACTGCTGCAGTGTGACAAGTAGATTTGGATCGCAATAAAAAAACATTAGAAAAACCAACAAAAGGCTGAAGGAGTTAATAATGAAAAATACTTGCAGCCGCTTCAGCTCTAATTATGATGTTTATTTACTTCGTGAACTAAACAATATCTGTCTTATTCTTTGGACTTAATAAACAATAGTGAGCAGCAGCTCTTTTGTTCTTCTTAGTCTACATTAATAGAGCAAAGGACTTTGTTTCCTGTGCTAGTTTGTTCACAAATAGGCCACAAAAACACTGAATGACTAAGAAAAGAAAAAGAACCTAAAGCAGGGTTTCGAACCAGCTCAAGGAACAGGAAGGAACAGAAACTTTTGGCATTAAGCTCGGAACAGAAACACAACCAGAAACAAAGTAAAAAATAATGGTAACCAGTTAATACTGGTTGTATTCAGTCCTTTAGAAATCCTGTGGAGGCTACATTCAAAGTTACTTGTCTCCTAAAAAAGCTCAAGGACTTTTATTCTGACCGGTTCAAGAACATCACTTTCATGGTGGAACCAAAACCAGGAATATTGTTTCTGTTTCAACCGATCTTGTTCACAGCCCTGACCATGGACTTGGACCCTGATTGTAGGCAACACAAGACATTGAAAGAACGAAATACAACCAGTATGAACTGGTCTTTTTTTATAATACACATTTCTGTTACTGACCAAAATATGATGTTTCAAGTTTTTGTTTTTGATGCTTAAACCTGTTCAAAGCCCAGCTCCAAAGTGAATATAAGCCCATTTATTACATAACATGCGGGAGAGGGGGGTGTAAAGGTGCAACAAAAAAAAAAAAAACACATTGTAATTATATGATTGTTAAAAAGTAGGACAGTCACATAATAAAACTGTTCCCAACAGTTAAGGGTACCTCACTGTGAACCCAGCAGCTCAACCCCCTCCTGCATGGATGAGTCAGACCTGAACACATCATATGAGGAGGCATCTGTCGAGACAGATGCACAGCATATTGGTTATATTGAACGCTAAACAATGAGCGTCTTAGACGCGATTGCTTATGTCACTCCGGACAAACTGACAGGTGACGCGTTAACGTTGACAGATTGCTGCGGCTAATTGAGGAAAGACAGGACGGTCGATCCAGGAGGAATCATCATTCTTTAAATCCGTGAGGCGACCAGACACAGAGGTGCAGGAGACAAGTCCACACTGGGTTTAGAAGTGGAGTCTGAAATGGAAAGGTCTTCTTCCGGGTCTTTTAGGTCAAAACTTGGAAGGTGGAACCGATTTGCATATCCTGGTCATTTAAGAGCAGTGGCGCCCAACCACCGGGCCGGGGACCGGTACCGGTCCGTGGGTGAATTGGTGTCGGGACGCAGAGAAATAATGTTTCCTTTTGGGCCCATGTGGCTATTACATAGACTTGATCCATAACCATATCAACAAAAGAACTGACCAATAGAATGGCTAGGATTCCATCATCAATAATGCAACTATATTGGATTAGTTAATATTTTCTCAGTGAAGACAACAACAATAAACAACAATAAAAAGGACGCAGAGTCATTGATACATAAGATTCTAACTTTTCATACCGGTCGGGTAGGAGAAAATTATAGGCTGGGTGCACTTGGGAAATCCTTGATGTGTGCATGCACAGTTCATTCAGGTAGGAAGACTTTATAGGTAGGAATATATTTCAGAACAGCGGAAATGTAATTTCATTAAGGAGTTTATCTGCCACAATGTAACAACCGATCCGTGAAACGAGTGCGAGACATTTGTCCAGTCCGTGACGCAAAGAAGGTTGAGGGCACAGTCTAATCCAAGGTCATCTGACAGACCACTTCAGTTCATGTTTTTTAAGAATACTGATTATATTAAATGACATAAATTTCCTAAGTGAATATAATGAAGTACTTCGGGCCTTGTAAATTATTCAGGTAAAGACTTTGCGATGTTTTATGGCCGTAAAAAAACAGGATGTTTAAAGAAGATTAAAAATCCTGTTTCAGCTTAGAGCAGTGCATCACTGTCATAGAGTGTACAAACATTAAACATGGCTATGAATATTTCATGCGTTTGCACAACAAGCCTTAGTTTTTACAACAGAGGAGCCTTTAAATTGCTGTGAGAAGATTTGGCTGCGCGAATAATTGTTTGCAACATTTTCAGGATTAAAGCGATTGAAAGACTCTTGTGCTGTGATGTGTAACCCTTTCCATCTGACTCACTCACTTATTGTTTCCCCCAAACTGTCGCTGCTAATGAGAACATGCAATTTCTTTTTTTTTTTTCCCCTGCTCTCATGTGCATATTAGAAAATCCTAACAAGATTGTGGCTTCCTAACCCTGACTCTCTCTCTCTCTTTTACGTCTCATTCATTGCTAAATTGCTTTTTGAATTAGTTTATTCAAACATTCACCTCATCACGTGTTTGTCAACAAACACGTCGCCTCCTGGAAGCAAACCATGCTCGGCAGAGTGACTGCAATTTAGGGAAGGCAGGAGCTTGAACAGGACCACAGTTATTGGATTTATCAGATGCAAATCTTCCTTCAAAGCAGCCGTAATAAACGCCGGCTGTGACAGATTCATACGTAAAGAGGAGACGAGATGCTGCAGTTTTACGGCAAAACGTGGAAGCTGCATCCATTTGGTTGATGGAGTAAAATAATTAATGAGACTAAATTAATAATACAGGGAAAAAACGTAATGACAATAAAATCTCCTAAATCTTATGCTGGATGTGAAGCTGGAGGATTCACTTTATTTTAATATTAAAACATTCAAATGTTGTTTGGCCTGTTTATAGAGACAAGAAGAGAATCAAACGTTGATTTTCTTTTGGAAGTCAGTCACCATTGGACTGCAGAAGGAGGCTAAAACTATGGAGCAGCGTGATTGTTAAGGCCATGATGCAATCATAAAAAAAAAAATTTTTTTTTTTTCATCAAAGTGAATAGATTAGTAAATAAATCACAGTTTGAATCCAAGTCCACTTCTTTAACCACTAGGCCACCACTGCCGACTGAAACCAAAATACATCACTGGTGAAAAAAACTAAAACAAGGAAGGAATCTCTATCCGATCCCATAAACATGACGACAGGCTTCACTAGAAGAAAAACGTATGTTATCTATAAAGTGTGAGTAATGCCACTGGTCATGTGACTCACCCCATCCCATTCCTGTATCGCCTAAATCATAGGTGAAACAAATTTTTACCAGCGGGCCACATCAACAACAGTTTAGATATCACTAGTCCATATTACGTACAGTTAATCATTTCTAAATAATAGTTACAAGTAACAATTTATTATTGCTGTGTAATAAAACGACTTTTAATTCATCAGGTTAAGAAACTCTGCTTTATAGACAATTTATAGGCCCGCGGGCCACACTAAATTATTTTGTGTGCCGGATTTGGCCCACGGGCCTTGAGTTTGACACAAATCATCCCAAAATAAATCATCACTCGGTCTGGTTCATATCAACAAGGTTGCACCGAGTGCACCAATCATATGGTACCAACAGGACGTTTTTTCCACAACAAAAACAAGGTCACATTGTGCTGCCTCACAATACCTTATCTGTCCAACCATACTCTCTGTGCCTAGAATATACAAAACTCTCTCGACCTAAAAAAAAAAACAAAAAAACACTCTATGACAAAGGACTTCTCTGTAAAAATGTAGGGCTCATAATTCCAGGAAACACAAAAGCGTGGAACCCTTCACCTTTAGACAAACACTGGCGCAGCTCAGCGATGAACGCCTATAAAACACCCCTGCTCACAAACACTTCAAACGCCCTTTATCGACTGGCATCATCTGAAGTTGTCTGCCTCGACTCCCGCTCCAAATAAAAACTCTTGGCCATGTTTTAACAAATGATTCCATGAGCAGCGTGAATCACACAGGAGCCCACACACAAAAACACACACAGATGAGACAAACAAACAAGGTACCCTTTAGAAAAGCACTCTGGTACACACTCGGAAAAAGAGCAATGGGCCGTCCTCTGGAAAGCGGGCCAACGCCGCTTTTGTGGCTCTTATTCAACACATGACTCAATACTCATGAATACGCTGTCGATATGTGAGCTGATCATCAACATCACTGCACTGATGCCTGCAGGGATGATGGGTAGAACTACTGAACTCTGCCTCAGGCTTGCAGTGCCGTATACAGTATATATGTGTACTACCTAAAGAATTCCATGCACAGGAAAACAAGAAAATACCAAAAAGCCCTGTCCAGGTCATGGTTAAGGTAAAGGGTTTCGCCCAGTGTCCTTAACCTTGCCTGAAGCACTGTTTTTGGCAGTACATCATAGCTATTGAGGCAACATCTTCAGTAATTTTGTGTACAAACAAGACAACCATAAAAAAGAGCTAGAGATCAGCTCATAAATCAAAAGCTATTTTTGTTGGTCTCATTATATTTGTGCAAACATTTGTACCTTTACTGCACAGGTGTCAAACTCAGGCCCAGGGGCCAAATATAGCCAATATTGTGATTATATTTGGCCCGCAAGATCATGTCAAATGTGTTCTACAGTGGGCCCCCCTATATATTTAGCCCATATATAGTGGGAAAATTCGTAGTATTAGCGAAGTATGCTCTTTGTTATGAAACATTAAAATTAAAAAGGAAATCTTGAAAGACAACAGAATAAAAGACCGATTAAGCAACGATTACTACTGATGTGGGTTTCATTTCAACATCTTATATCTGGAGAGCAGGTAAAACATGTATATTTACAGTTAGTTTTTCAATAAATATTGAGTTTGGTTTTTAATTTTTGCCCAAAGTGAGACCACTGCTTTATTGGTACCAGACTTGGGAACAAGAATTGGAAGAAAACAAGAGGAAAGTGTATCAATAATTATTATTCATGCAACTAATGCTTCAATAACAAAGAGTAATGTTTCTACTGAAGTTACTTACCCAGAAATAAAAGTAAGTCGTACGTTCATATAGAAATAAAAGTAAGTAAGTATGTTTTCTGTGCCGAGGAAGTCAAAAGAATTGAAAAATCTAATTTTGACTGACTTGTTACCAAAATAAAACTAAAAACTAAACAGAGAACAGTCCCTAACATGTTTAGGAAGCTGTGTCCATTCCTGTGCATGCATTTCCTGTTTGTCCAGAATCATCTGCGAAACCCCTTACATAAATGCTATGAATGTTGTCCAGGAAGAGTTAAATTCAATCTCATTCCTCTCCCTATTTCCAGCTGTCACTTCGTCTCCGGTCTATTCAGACTCACTACCATTGTTCTATTGTCACAAAAGGCTCTGATGCAATTTTATTCTCTCGTGGCCCCTTGAATGGATGCGGTGGAGCTGACAGCTTTCATCTTTAAATCACTCTAAGGCTCGCTACTTCTTTCACACCAGCGCCGCAGACGTCAGGGGTTCAACTCTGGGTTTTTGTTGGGAAGGAAAACATATGCGTGGCTTTAAGATGCCTATTTCTTTCGCACTTTGAAGGAGGAGGAAAAACATCAGGTGAGTTTGGGTGAAAACTTCAACAGCCGTATAGGTGCTTCACCAAGAAGTTCTTGTGTTCTCATCAGACAGGACAAAACATTTGAAGATTTGATGAGAACTTGAACAACTGAGAATTAATGCATCACAGCCGTGAGCTCATTATGATGTTGGATTCTATACAGTACAGTCATTATTTGAAACTACCTTGTATATGAGTCTGGTAGCAGAAAATTATAGGCTGTGTGCAATTGAGAAAACCTTGTTGTGCCCATGCATATTTAATTGGGGTAGGAAGATTTTATAGGTAGGAAAATATTTCAGAACTACGAACATTTAATTTTATCAAGGGGTAATTATCTGCCACATCTTAAAGACATTTAACTTGTCCATGACGCAACACTGATGTACATTACTTTAATAATTTGTTTAATGAAACTATTTCATATTCTGCTTCTTGAGAGAACACGCCCCCTGCAGGGAAGGAGAGGCTTAGAAAACGGTAAGTAAAACCCGTGCATATTTTGCCAGAAGCTGTTATGAGAACTGTTGACCTTCTGCCTGTAAGGCATGGGCACTACACTGTGGAAAAATTACCACCTAATGAAATTAGCATGTCTTGGATCAAGCAGGGCTGGTGGGCAGGCCTTGAAAAAAAACAGCAGGATCTGAAGGTGATCTTCAATAAAAAACTCCCTTCTCTGGGCTCGGCTTTAAATCTTCATCCATTCTTCAAACCCTGTCACCTTCAGCTGCATTTCTCTACCACGGTTCCCTTTAATATCCAACCTCTTCATCTTTGTCCCCTGTTTCTCCCTAATGCCTATATCCTACGCACACGACCTGCCTCTAATGGCACCTGCAGTGTATACGGAGAAAAATACCAGTGCATTGTATCTGAACCAATTATTTGACAAAGGAACAAGGTGAGAATGAGTTCCACTGCTGTGAGGCAACAGCCTTTTCCCTCTGTAGTTACCCGAGCCGTGGAGAGAAGAGAGAAGGAAACCTGCACGCTGCTACAGTATGGATGTAAATTCAGCAGAGATCTGGTGGATCTATAAAATTACACCCAACCTCAGGTTTATTATGCAATATTCAGAGAGAATTTGGTGTTTGAGGCCACGAGGAGCTGTTAATCGATCTGATAACAGCTCAAAATGTGATGAATAATAGAAGGAAACGGAAAAGAAACGTGTAAACGTGAGCTAAACGATCGACACAGCCAGCAAATAATAATATAACAAACTGCAGAGGTGCAGAATAATTACCTCCCCAAAAAAAACAACAACAACGCTGTGAAGGGGAGAAATATGCAACAGCTTTGACGAATCATTTTGTTATAGGAAATCTCATTTACAGAGCAAATATGTCTGGATGTTTAATCAATGTTGTGGAAACTGCTTCTTCCTACTGAGGCAGCTCTCGTGTTCAGTACATTACAGTGTAAAACCCACAGTATCACTGCTAATCTGGGCTGCAGGACTCAAACCTATTCATCACAGTTTTCTATGTTCAGGTATTAATATGACAAGGAAAACACTTTCCTGCACTCGCTGCAGTTTACCGTGTCACTTTCCTGAATACGCAATGAGGAGTGGGTTAAATTCTCCATTTTTCAAGAAGTGGAAAAACAAATATTTAATTTGGTAAAGAAGTTAGAATGCTGTCTCACCTGCAGCTGTTATAGTCAACTTACAAACAAAAAATAAAACAAATTTACACTGTAAGTCATTTAATTGTTTACCTCAACTGTTTTAAACAAAAAGAGTTCCTTCTACATCAGCAGGCAAGTGTTGCCAGGGAGTGAAAACCGACAGATGAGGGGCATCTCTGATTGGTCAGGTCCTTCTCAACTGTCGCTGTTCTGTCTTCTTTCAATTGGTTTTACACAAAGAAGTTCTGAACGTATAAGAAATCTTTTCAAATTAAGAGAATGTTCGTATTGTAAAATTTTCCCCTATTTTTTACATTTATACAACTGAATGTAATTGGCACTGAGGCCCATTTTACTTAGGCATCCTTTGTCATCAAGTCCTTTCAGACTCTGAGCCCTAATTAGGTTTTCAGGGGTTTCAATTAACAGCTGACAGAGGCTGAGGATCAATTGACCATTGAAATCAGTGCTTGAATTCAGCAGGACATTCTGTCAAAGCTGCTGTGGCCAACAGTCAATGTATACGACTGTGGGAAAACATTGATATTTCATCTGTACCCGGGGCCGGATTAACATTTTTTGAGGCCCTGGGGCTAATTACCAGGAGGAGGCGCTCTATATCTATCCTGATCACAGCAGGTGAACTGACAAGCTCAGAAGTCCACGGAACCAAACAGAATAAAATGAAGGTGTAATTAACCAGTATTGAAATGCATCATGTTGTAATTCCTAAGAAAACTGAAAATTGTCATCTCTATGTTGACAGTGGGTCAACACAAAGTGTGGCTGCCGTTGTTCTGAAGTATTTTCCTACCTATAATATTTTCCTACTTTCTGTTTTTAAGTAGGTTACATGTTTTCGTATATGTTAAGCACCCATAGTATATTCCTATCTTCTCACTTAAGTGGTGGTAGTAATTTTTTATAGGTATTTACCCCCATAATATCATCCTACCACATATTTATGTTAAACAACCAAAATATTTATCCAGCACCTTTAAAGGAGAGGGTAGGGAAATATTATGGATGTTTAAAGTAGAGTAAAATTAGTATGAGTAGATCCTTTACATCAGCAACCTGTGGGACCCCTGGTGGCAAGGCCCGGGGCTGCAGCCCATTCTGTAAGCCCCGCCTAGTCTGTAGCATATTCACGTAGACCAGATTTTCTTGCTTATGTTTTTCTTATGGCCAGACATGACAGAGTTCTGTGGTTGATCCAGAGGAGTGAAAACATCTACGGCAGAAATCCTGCTCTGCTACACAGCAAACTGTCATGAAAGACATATCTTATACGTGACAGCTGAAAAATAAAACACTCCACATCAAAAATATTGAGATATGCCAGCTGGCTCATATGTAACTGCAGTACATAAGACCCAACCACACAGGACTGTGGGATGGGAAATAAATCTAAATTAAATTCTGCTCATTGATGTAGCCTGGAGAACGTAGGAATAAATTCTGCACATATTCAGCAATCACCTGGGGCTAAAGAATAATACATTTTTATTACTTGTCTCAAATACAACAGAAGGCAGGGTTTATACCAGTTGATAGTTTTTAAAGGTTTTATTAACAAGGCAATGGTTTAAGGGTGTCAAAAACCTGCAGATCAGTGACTAAATCAGTGGTCCCCAACCACTGGGCCGGGGACCGGTACCAGTCCGTGGGTGAATTGGTGTCGGGACGCAGAGAAATTATGTTTCCTTTTGGCCCCATCTCAACAAAAGAACTGACCAATAGAATGGCTAGGATTCCATCATCAATATTGCAACTATATTTGATTAGGAAATATTTTCTCAGTGAAGACAACAACAATAAACTCTAAATGATGCAGAGTCATTCATACAAAGACTAACCTTTTATACTGGTCTGGTAGCAAGAAATTGTGTGAGAGAAACCCTTGTTGTGTCAATGCAACGTTAATTTAGGTAGGAAGATTTTATAGGTAGGAAGATATTTCAGAACACTGGAAATTTACCTTCAATAAGGGGTATTTAATGACCGGTCCGTGAAAATAGTACGAGACATTTAACCGGTCTGCAAAAAAGTGGAACTCTGGACTTAAGGTACAGGATGAATGCAATTAAATCCTCAATGAAACCTAATTTAACAAAAATGTCTATACAGATAACTTGCAGTTTAACGCCAGGCACCGGGTTCTTGACTTTGAATCCTAGACTTTATGTCAGAGCTGAGGATGAAGATACAGCCTCTCTCCCTGCCTAAACATCTGAATCCATGAACCTTCAGAAATCAATATTTACAGATATTCACAAAACCGACATGTTGATTTGCAGTTAACTTTATCCGCTTCCATCCACTGAAAAAATAAAATCAGTTTATGAAACTGTATCAGTGCAGCCACTTTACAAGCGATCAAATCTTTAACTGCCAGGCTGTAAGAGCTGATCTCAAACACAATTAGTTTTTTATTACCACGTCCACGCAGGTTACAGGGGCGATAATCTAGTCTTCAAGTCCCAGAGAGTGAATGGAAATCTTAAGGTCATCTCTTTATTACACTCACGCTTCTTGTCTCAGCCAGTTTCGTGCTTCAACATTGATTTTCACACTGAATAGAATGATTTCAGAGTTTAAAGGTTTGTGATGTGCATTAATAAATCCCACTGCTTTAATTCACGAAAATTGTGTTCGTCCTGATCTTACCTCGACAGTTCGAAGACTGTTCACAAATGAGACGAACATATATAGAGCTTAGAAGAGCCAGCAGAATTATGGAAAGATGTAAAATAAGCAGTAAAAGATCTAAAGTTCAATTTGGTCAGAATAAATGTCTCTTGTTGGACTGTTTCACACTCCATTTACACCAACATTCACTTCTGTGAATCTACAACTTTTTATACCGGTCTTATAGCAGAAAAGAATAAGTTATGTGCACTTGAGAAATCCTTGTTGTGCCCATGCACAGTTAATTCGAATAGGAAGATTTTATAGGTAGGAAAATATTTTTAGAAGTCCGGAAATTTAATTTTATCAAGGGGTATTTATCTGCCACAACTTAATGACCTGGTCCTTGAAAAAATTACCAGACATTGAACTGGTTCGTGGCGCAAAAAACTTTTAATTGATTCTATTTTTTTTTTCATAAAATGCATCTATTTATCTGTTAAGATGGACGTTAAAATTCAATATACCAACATGTAAAATACATTTGCCATTATCAAAAATAACATATTGAAAACCAGGGCTTTGAAGCAGTTCATGGAACGAAAAAACAGAAACTTGGGGCATTTTTCTTGGAACAGAATCGAAACCAGAAATATAATTGTCTTTTGTTCTGGAACTGAAACACTAATACAGGTTATATTTCGTTCTTTAGAAATCCTGTGCAGTCTCCAATCAAAGTCAATTGTCTCATAAATAGCCCAAGGAACAATAGTTTGTTCCACCTTCATGGTGGAACCCAAAAGCCAGAAATGTTGAAATATCGTAGGATTTTAAAAGAATCAAATAAAACCAATATAAACTGCAAAATCAATACCATTAGATTCAACGAGTTCTCCACCTGGAGGAGGCGCTGTAGATGAGAAATATGTCAGGCATTGACAATAAGCTTGACCTGTTCCTCAAAAACCCTCCAACAACTCTTCCAAAAGGCCAAAGGCCATAAATCACTTGTTTACACCCAGACACACTCTCCCGTGCATCCATAAACCGTGTGCTGACATTTATCCCCACTTCATATTAACTTCCTGACAACTGTCAGGACTACAGCACCAGTGTTGAGGGACTCGTAAACAGATGCAAAATCCTGCAGGACACTTTATCCTTGCAGATGACACACTCCACTTACAAGACAAGTAAACACATCCGGCCCCCGCCTCATATCCTCCGTCTTGTTTTTTACTGTAGGCTATTTACTGCAGACCGACAGAGAATACTGTATTTTATTAATCTGTCGACTCATTTTCCTGCCTCCTGTACGTGTCTGCGTCGTCATGGAAACAGCACAATGAGCAGCTTAAGTGTACTTTCTGACAAGAGCTTACTATGCATCCACAGTGAATGTGGCCATGAAGATGTCTGGCTGAATCTTGAAACTGCATCAGCCAGTTGTAAGGAACAGCAGAAACAGCAGGAGCAGGAGGAGCAGGAGGAGAGGCTCTCCTGGTTTCTAATCCGTGGATACAGCCGTGAAGGTTGACAGACAGAACAGCAGTGTGTCAGAGAACTTTGACAGGTCTCAGAAAAACAGGACATCCACACAGAGGAGAGGGAGTTCAACAAAGACAACTTGTCTTTCTTTCTTCTTTATTTTTTCTTCCCAAATCTGCCTCACATCACAAAGTGTTGGATCAAAGCACACAGCAGGTTCACCTCACCTGAAGGCACCAAGGCTTCTCTATAACCTCTGACAATTAGGCCAAAAAAGACGTTCATCTGACTGTCAAATCGCTGCAGCAGGTAAACGACTAAACTAGTTTAAAACGATGGCGACCAAACACTGAGTCCAATAGGAGTCAGGACTAGTGACATTATCTGTGCATAATGTTCCAGCTGTCAGTTACACACTGTGACCAATCACGTCCCAAGCCAAATGTCTCCTTACTATGCAGCCTGCAAGGAAGAAGCTCAGCCCATTATATTCAGAGTGCAGTGCAGGGCTGTCCTCATACCATCGAAGACAGGGTCTCATTTTAACAACAGTACAGTTTAAAATAAAGGACCAGTTATAACTTTAACACTTTATAAATGTTTCTACTTATTAAAATAATACATTTTCTGCAATTAATTGTAGTTTATTGAAGTTGCGTTGATGTGCATTAAAAAAAAAACAGGTTGAAAATTTACTTTTGATTCTGTAAAAAGGCAAATACAGTCCTGTAGGCTAAACAAAATGACTCGTTAGGCCACATTTGGTATCAAACTCATGGTGCGGGGACCAAATTTTGCCTGGCAAGTCATTTTCTATAATACTTTTGCCCTAAAAGTTCCATCAGCAGTCTCCACAACTGCCACCCAAATCACACTGCACCACATCGTACCTTCCTGCAGGTGGTGAACCCACTGGAAGCTGGGATTTGAACCTGCCTCTGGGCCAACGTGAAAGTCGCCCTACGGCTGAACTTGAGATCTTCATATACGTAAGGACTTAAAGGCAGGGTACGCAAGGCTCAGCTCTGATAGACAAAGCTGCTGGAATATGGACAGATCTTCCCGTAGAAGTCAAAGAATTGGTTGGCCAACAAAAACCTTCCATAAAATAATCTGTGAAGATTCTAATTCATCTAGGTACTGAGGAACTTCACCAGATTGTCATTGATGAAAAGGCAACATTATTGGTTGTACCTCCCAAAACCAGCCACTAGGGGGCACAAGCCAGTGTTTATTTAAAGTGCTGGTCCAAAGCCTGGATAAATCAGGAAGGGCATCCAAAACTTTGGCCAAATCAAAGATGAGAGAAAACAAAATCACACCGATCTAAAGGGTATTGTTGGAAATTGTTGACTCGCTGTGGCTACCCCTGAAAAATGGACAAGCCAAAGGAAAAGACGAACTTCTCAAAACCACTCCCTTCTCCACTGGACAATGGTTTGAAGAGTTTTTCTGGTCACACCTTTTTGAGACTTCTTCCCCAAAATCAGTACAGACCAAGAACAAGTGACCAACAGCCAAAACCAACGTTTTTGGCTGTCACACATACATCACAGTCAATTCAGATTCCCTAGCATTGAACACATCACCTGAAATCTTGCATCTTCATAGCAACTGTAACTATAATCTTCAGTGATGGTTGGTTTAACAGTTTCTAAGGAACTTTTTTTTTATCTTGACAAAGACAGTGTTCCCACTGACCACCAGAGAAACTGCCAGCTGATTGATGCTGGCCAACAGGCTGCTGTTTGAGGAACTGTCCAAACTGATTTACCACCACATTGCATCACAATGCGTCAGTCGTCAGACACAGGCTTTTTTTGTTCCAGCCAAATGTGCTCTCTGAATCATCACACCTACTTAGGGTTGCAAGTCACTGGTTAGAGAGTGGACACAGAGAAGACAGTTGGCGGTTAAATGTCCACATTTACAGCTCTGTCCTTTCATGATTTAGTGGGAAAGGATTGGAGGAGGTTGGAGATTTACTGTTGGGGTAAGATTAAAATTCCATGATGACAGTGCAATTAACGGGCTATTTTAGCTCCATTCAGAGGGCACCCAGGTTACAACCTTGGTTTTACTATTGGAAATCTTCAGACATGTTGGAATCTGTTGCCGAACCCGAATGTCAATGAGATGCAGTGATGCCAGAGCAAGTGGAGCAAAAAAAAAAAAAGGACTTGAATTTTTTTTTGTCTCTTTTATCCACACAGGATTGTGTGTCTTCATGCAACAAGGACGTAATAGGATTAACAGATCACAGCTGGAGGAGCCTCAGTCCACAGCTTAGACCAGTTCAAGACAATGACAAGCGCGGGGTCTTCAAGGAGCACGAGAAAGGGAGTGGACAAAGACAGGAGGATCAGGTAAGAGTGGGAAACTGACACTACAACCAGTTTAATCGAGTGCTTTTCAAATAGTGGGGGCGTGGTGAGTAGCATGGTCACTTCTGCCTGTTACACCAGGGCAAGGGTTCAATTCCTCGACAGGGAGAGTTACTTTGGGGACAGAGGTGGCCTAGTGGTTAACTAGGGGAACTGGACCTGAGTTTGGAGAGTTCCAGGTTTTAATCCACTAGCTGCCAAGTTACTCAAACTCGTGGCCCGTGGGCCATTGCGGCCTATGGAAATCATATTTTCCGGCCCCCACCTTGATCTGAAAGTTGAATTTATAATAATATTTTATAGATTTGTTCTCTGCATTTATGGTAAATCCTATAGATCTCCAAACCCTGATCCACAGTCTCCTACTGGTTTAGTGTTGTATTACACAGAAGCTATGGGAAACTGATTTTTTTTATCAAATATTTTCTTTTGTATTGAAAATTGAAAGCTGGCACGGCCTTTCATTGAAATGATAGTGTGGGTGTTGGCCCTCGACTTATTTGAGTTTGAGACCGCTGATTTATATGATAAAAAGCCACTAGGTGGCAGCAAATTCAACAGTGGTTTGTATATACTAATATATACAAACCACTATATATATATATATATATATATTTAATATATAATAAAATGTAAATGTTATCAGGTTCTTGAAGATTTTCACAAGATTTAGGTTGAACCCAATAAGAACCGCTAGTTCAGTTTGGCCAGTAACTGGTCTGAGGGTAAAAATAAAAGACTCAGTAAAGCACAAGGCACATTTTCAAGTATGAGAACGAGAGTTTGGATGACGATTTGTTTCTATTAGACTCCTTGTCTACAGCACTTTTTCATAAGGCATTTTATACACATGCCTTGTGAGAACAATAATAAAGAAACACATTTCTTAGTGGTAGGTATAAAGTATCATCTGGAGACATCGCAAAATAGTACAAATTCTGACACAGCCCTTAAGCCCATTATTATAAATTGAAAATGAATATTTCCCAGTTACCTTTTCATTAGTGGTTTTATGATATGTGATTATTGTAAATGAAACCAAGGACTGTCAGCCTCATGTAGCTGACTGAAAAAGAAGATTTTACAAATCAATTAGGATAGGAAGAGAAAGGACACATTTGAGGCAGTAGCCTGGTCGGAAAGTCATTCTTAACTCTGATGGGAGACTTCCCCTCAGGCACATTCAACTGACAGACCTGGAACTGTTCACGCCTCAGGTACAGTCAAGTGTCAGATCCACTCCATTCAACCATGGACGGGAAAAACGCAAACATTCCATGAATTCACACATACAGCTGCTTGTATTAACTCAGGCTGGTATTAATGCAAAGGAAGCTGAACGAACAAAAACATCTGCAAATTGAAAGTATTTCTGTGAAGTTTTCTTGACAAATTTTCCAGATCTGAATGGAATTCAATTTGAATGGAAATCTGAACACTTCCGATTCCGATATCAACCAATAAATGAAGCCATTTGCAGCTAAAAATCTAGGAACCCTATATACGATTCCAACAAAGCCTAAAAATATATAAATTGATAATTATATTTTTGATAAGACATTAATTTGATAATAACGCTGACCTATTATATCAAATGTCCACATTTATGATTATTAACAACATAAAATAATTCAAATTAACACATGGATAATAAAGATACGTACGATATATATACATATTTTTAAAACTTACCTGTCACTTTTTTTTCTTCTTTTCTGTTTTTTTATGGTTCTGTTCTGTCAATTTCTTTCTTTTGTAGCAATATCCTGTAGTCAAGAGGTAAAAACAAAAAATAACATGAATATCAATGTTATATCGTATTATTATATTATTTAAAGGTTAAAACAATAGAGCTGCCCGTGGCTACGAACCGTTACTGTTTCTCCGCGAGGATTTCTTTTAAGCTGAATTTCTGTGCTGAAAATACACACTCTTGGTGCCACATATCTACGTGGTTTTGTTTAATATGTTTTCTAAAACGATTCTACGAGAACTTTATTCACTTCTTTCTTCTCATCATTAGTTTTAAAAAATTAGTCGAAACACCTGCTGCGTACTGGACGTATGGGTGACGTAATCACGCTACAGCAACGCAGCGTGGGTTGCCAGGTCTTCCCTCTTCTTTAGTTGCCATTTTAACGAGCGTTATTCTCTTCTTCTACTCCTATTGTATCAGATGTGCTTGAACCAACCGACTGTTGTCTTTAAAATATTGATGGAAGAAAAGCCAAACTTGTTAAAACGAACTTGTTAAAGCGATGCGTGTAAATAGGACTGTTATATAAATAAAGCCAAATTTAGATAATTACAATTACATTTTAATAACGAAGTATCTTCTTTCACTTTCATAACTAACCACTGGACTATTTGATAATAGATTCAAAAACCAAAATGGCTGCAATGATTCCCAGCGCCCGGCTAGCTCAGTCGGTAGAGCATGAGACTCTTAATCTCAGGGTCGTGGGTTCGAGCCCCACGTTGGGCGATGATTTTTTTTTCTTTTTTTGGATTATTATTTGGACTCGCGGGACAAATTGGGTCCTTACCTTTTGTGACTGACATTTGTGATTGATGAATATCGATGTTCAAGAGTCATGAATCTTTTAGCCTTTCTCTGTTGGTTAAATGCTGCCATTGTAGAAAATGACAAATGGATGATGATAAGATAATATCTTACTTTTTTAATTACTAGCATAATTTTGGGGCCAGATAAAGAGCATAATGGGCCATGTCTGGCCCCTGGGCCATAGCTTGCCCAGGCCTGCTCTGACAAATGTGAGCATATTGTGTTGGAACACAAAATAACATCACATTGGCTTCACTTTTGCGTAGAACGCGTCATCAATTATTTATCAACAGCACGTCAAATTCTGACCAAAACCATAATTACCTCTTTATGGAATTTGACTGGATGTTCTGCTGGGTATGGAACCATTGGTAATCTGCTCCTCACCACTGACTCCATCTTTCCTCCTTCTGCTCAACCATCCCGTCCTTGCTGTTAGTTTAACATTCTCTCGCTCTTCTCTATTCTGCAGACACCAACATCACTCAAGTGCTTTGGGAATATCTGCCAGCTTCTCTACATACAAACAGGGAAAATCCGTTTTTGGAGAGACAGGAGCAGCGCAGCAGTGAAGACAAGTCTTCTCCAATAATAATTTTGGCTCTGTGTGTATCAACACTCAGCAGAGCCAGTTTGCTGCTAAGATCCAAGTTAGCCAATCAGCGCAGTGTTCCACCACCTTTTTTTACGTTAAATGTCTGAAACTATTTTCACGGGCTGGCCATTAAGTTGTGGTAGATAAAAACTCCCTAATACAATAAAATTTTCTGTGTTCTGAAATATTTTCCTACCTATAAAATCTTCCTACCCCAAATTGCATGCACACAACAAGGGTTTCTCCAGTGCAGCCTATAATTTTCTGCTACCAGACCGGTATAAAATGTTAGAATCTTGTATCAATGACTCACCGGTACCGGTCCCCAGCCCAGTGGTTGGTGACCAATGAGTTAGAGGAAGGCTAAACAGTAAATCTAGTAGTAAATCTACAGACAAGAAGTGCAGAATTTCTCATGTTGTCTTCAGGGAATGCTCTACCATAAGAAGCAGGATTCTATATGTTATGTGGAGAGTTGTTTCGTCTAGTTGTTTTAATAAACTTTAAACAGAATTTGTTTGAAGGTTGTTTCTTGGGAGATCTACATGAAACCCCGATGTATTCTGAAGAACGTTTGGTTAAATTAATGTGCATCTTCAAAACACCTTCAGAGTTTTTCCTTTACTTGTGAAAAAGAGAAACTGGATACACTCTCAATGACCTGCACCATCAGCGCTCATTTAAAGTGAGTGGAAATGAAAATGTCAACAACAGACTTCACCGAGGCGAACAAATGCCAGTACAAAGCACATCTGATGATCAGAGTCTGATGAAAACATTTGATTTAAACCGAGCCTTGACAGTTCATTTTAAACGAGGGCCGTGTTCAGAAAATTGGCTCAAATTGAAGGCAGATTGATGGTCGTTCTTGTATCAGGAAGGAAATAAAAATCAATGTTTGTAGATAGAAAAAACACATAAAACATCACAGATAAACTCAGGTACATTTGTCTCCGGCACAAATACTCCTTGGACCCAGCCGTACATCAAGTCAGAAAATGAATTTTCAACTCAACGCGGCTTAACGTGATTACTGATTGCGACAGGTCCGCAGTCCAGACAGGAGAAGCAATAAACCTTAACTGGTTTTACAGAGGACACAAGCTAATTCTCATAATGTGATGCAAAACTTGCCCTCCAGTGTGTCAAGCTTCATAAAACTAATTTAGGGCACACAATTAAGAGTTCTTTGTCTCAATTAGAAGGAAGGTCAGGATTGTCTAAAAGAGGAAAAATTAAACATGTGGCTCAGGTTTTAATGAGGAGCCGTGCTTTAATGTGATCAAAATGAGGCATTAAAAAAAAAAAAAAGAGATTTCATTGTCAGACCCGATGGGAAAACAGACAGTTGTGACTCGGACTGTTACCAACTGACCTTGACATCTAAGACACTTGAAATACAAAGGTCCAACTTGACAAGGGTCCTTGACAAGGTAAACAGGGCATTAATGGAGGACAAGGCACCGTCTTCACACATTCTGAGGTAGTTATGTTTACAATCACTCTTTAATAGGACGTCCAATGTTCCCTGTTGCAGATGTGACTGTAAATGAAACTGATTTGAACTGAAGATTCAAGTCTTCAAGCTGTTTAAAGCAGGCATCGGCAAACTAAGGCCCAGGGGCCGGATAATGCCCTTCAAGCTTTTTAAGGCGGCCTGTCAACCTCGTCTAAATTAAATTATTTATTCATATTATCACTTTACATCTGTCTTTTCACAGCAATAATGCGTTTTCCCAGTAAATGACACCATAAGGGTATTAGAGATGTAGGATTTAAGGATTTATACGTGACTTTTACATGACATTTATCTAAGTTTAAGCGAATAATCCATCTTTCCCCTCTGGACTCGGCCCCAATGTCCAGTTTTAGGACCAATAGTGGACCCCGAGTCAATAGTTTACCCATGCCTGGTTTACAATCTTGATACACAGACATGAGAAAACGCTGCCTTTGTCGAGGCATTTCAGAAACGTGGAATAATGACACGATTACTCTCAAGAATCCATGTGAATCCAACAAAAAACAAACTATAATGACTTGCCGATTCACCCACTTAATGTAAAACAGTATTAGCTTCAGTTCAATTTACCTACAGTATATGACACAGTTGAGTCAAACAATCAACAGTGCATCACAGTGAACAGTACAGAGCCATAATAGGTAAAAATACAGTTGATGTTCCTATGGCAGATCCAACTGTGTCGTGGGAGGTCATTAGAACAGGCTGAGCAATGGGGTAAACAAGCCTTTGGCAGAAAAACATTCTCTAACAACACACAAAGAGGAAGTCCGAGTTTTATCACCTCCGTTTTCCACAGAGGCAGAAAAACAGTTAGTGGATAAATGATGTTGATTTCCATAAATGCGGAATAGTTTGGTTAGTTTTGCCGTTCTAATTAGAGAAAAACAGAACTAGGACATATTAAAGTTATTTTATATAATCTATAATTATCCCTTTAAATCAAATCTAAATAAATACATCAGTTTAAGTTTTTATAATCATTAATTTATTTAGAAAACGCTGCTAGGGATTAATGTGAGGTTGGACAGAGTTAAAACAGTACTTGTGATAGACGTCCTTATAGAGTGCACTGACACCTGGTGGACAACTAGGAAATGACAACGATGCTTCATGGATGTTTTTCTTTGTGGTTTTTATGTTATTCTTTAATCGACTAATTAAGTCACGTTATTGTACAAACACTAGGAATATTCTCAAAATTCTATATACACATACAAGTTATTAAGGCACTGCCGGCTCATCGCTGCCTGGGTTTGAAGATGTCTGGTCGATGCTACCTTGAGATGGAGCTGGAATGTGATTGGCTAGAAGATGTTGTGGCCCCACTGAGCTGTGAGAAACCACTGTGAGAAGACTCCAGACTAGTCATGGACCCCCTGGAAATAACAATAGGCAGAGAAAAAAAAAGGATTCAAATTTTAAAAGATTCTTATTTTAAAAGATAATAATCAAAAACTTTATGTGAGGTCTTTTACAACAGTAGTCCTCAACCACTGGCCCGGGGACCGGTACCAATCCGGTGGTGAATTGGTGCCGGGCCCCATGAAAAAAAATAATGTTTCCTTTTGTCCCCATCTGTCTATTACTTCCACTTGATCCATACCCACATCAACAAAATAACTGACCAATAGAATGGCTAGGATTCCATCATCAATAATGCAACTATATTTGATTAGGAAATATTTTCTCAGTGAAGACAAAAACAATAAACTCAAAATGAGTCGTTGATACAAGATTCTAACTTTTTATACCAGTCTGGTAGGAGAAAATTATAGGCTGTGCGCACTTGGGATATCCTTGTAGTGTCAATGCACAGTTAATTTGGGTAGGAAGATTTTATAGGTAGAAAAATATTTTAGAACAACAAAAAATTAATTTGAATTTTATCTGCCACAATTTATCCGTTGTGCAAAAAAGGTTAGGGAACACTGATTTACAGTATATTTTTAGTGGATATCTATGGAAGAAATCATGAGATTAAGTGAAAGCTCTGTGATTTGTGTACACTGACCTGAAGTCATGAGAGGCGAGCACCTCGGTGTAGTACATAACCTTGCACTTGTGGGAGGAGACCTGCAGCGAGGCCAGCACATCATCCACACGGGGCAGGCTGGAGGCGGTGCAGGCGGTGGAGCTGTGGAAACGCCACTGGAGGATGTAGAAACCCGGCCAGCGTGTTATGTGGGAGCCCTGTTTAAGCCAGAGAAGAGCTTTAGAGATTTAATAATGGCTTTAGAAAAGATCACCATTCACCACCGCTCTGCAGCCGAGCAAGAAAATGTCATTTTTCTCTTAGATCCCACCTGAACGCTCTCTCCTTCCCTGCACATCAGGGCTTTCTCCACCATGCTGTAGTCCTGGCCCAGAACCCAGTTCTTATCTATCAGCTGGACGTTGACAGGTCCAGCCAGGGAGGTGATGCCATGAGCTCCCAGAGGCTGAGGGGCGCGCTTGGAATGGTAGATGTTGAAAGTCACATCTCCTTTAAAAACATCAAAATCCCAGGTGATGACTGAGGAAGCCTCTGAAATCTCAATCAGCATCTATGGAGAGATGAATAAAAATATTAAGGAAAAAAAGAGATAGGAGGAAGGGGTGTTTGTCATGTTTCCTTCCAGCAGGTGGCACTACATCCCAGTCAGTAGGCAAAATAAGAGGCTTGTTCGGAAAAAAAACTAAACTTTGTATTGTACACAGACTGAAAAGTTTAGAACACCTCGTACGGAGCTCCCTTGAAGATACTGGCACTCTTATAGATGGAGTCAGTGAGGAGGCGGTTCTCCTCGCACTCCAGCTCCTCTGCCGTCCTGTACAGAGATTTAGGAACCGTGCCTCCTTCAGGGAAGTCAGACTTCAAGGGAAGAAGAAAATCTATTATCCTTTTCATCACTGCTTTCATCTTAAAAATGTTGGAGGCGTGACTCTCACCATACAGTCTCCTCCAAGGAAATGAGGAATAATATTTGTGTCGATGTAGTCCACCAGGCCTCCAGGACCCTGGTAGTCGTTTCCTGCATAAACAAGAAACTTCTTACGGGTGTTCTCGTCGATCAAGGGGCTGACCTGGAAACAGGAAGCATTCAAGAAAAAAAAAAAAAAAAAATCAAACAATGATTGTCTGTCATGAAGGCGTCGAAACACCAGCACAGTTCAATCAATATAATGTCATCCTAGAGAGGCTTAAAGAGAAATTTCACAGTGAACAAAGAACATCATGAACAGACACAGAGCTTTAGAGACACCATCTGGTCAAAAGAGTCATTGTTTAGTTTTACGTATACTGCAACATAAAAATAAACATTTTAAATAAGATTGTAGGCTGCAGGAAAGAATAACGTGTAAGATAGAAAAAATATGGAGCTGAAATCTTCAATGCCACAGTCCTTCCACATATACAGAACCCTTTTTTAATATAATTAGGCAGTAAACAGAGCGTTAAAACATCTCAGCTCAGATATTCATCTTCTCACCAGGGTCCAGAGCACTGGAAACACTCGAGGAGCCCTGAGGATGAGGAGGCAGCCCAGGGTCTCTGGGTAGTTGGCTTCCACCACCTCTATGATCCTCAGTAAAGCCTTGATGCCTGGTCTCCACAGGTGACGCATGTTCAGACCCTCCAGATCCACCAGACAAGTCCAACAGCTGAGACAGAGGCAAAAGACCAGTTGAAGAAACTTCTTACGGGTGTTCTCGTCGATCAAGGGACTGACCTGGAAACAGGAAGCATTCAAGAAAAAAAAAGAAAAAAAATCAAACAATGATTGTCTGTCATGAAGGCGTCGAAACACCAGCACAGTTCAATCAATATAATGTCGTCCTAGAGAGGCTTAAAGAGAAACTTCACAGTGAACAAAGAACATCATGAACAGACACAGAGCTTTAGAGACACCATCTGGTCAAAAGAGTCATTGTTTAGTTTTACGTATACTGCAACATAAAAATAAACGTTTTAAATAAGATTGCAGGCTGCAGGAAAGAATAACGTGTAAGATAGAAAAAATATGGAGCTGAAATCTTCAATGCCACAGTCCTTCCACATATACAGAACCCTTTTTTAATATAATTAGGCAGTAAACAGAGCGTTAAAACATCTCAGCTCAGATATTCATCTTCTCACCAGGGTCCAGAGCACTGGAAACACTCGGGGAGCCCTGAGGATGAGGAGGCAGCCCAGGGTCTCTGGGTAGTTGGCTTCCACCACCTCTATGATCCTCAGTAAAGCCTTGATGCCTGGTCTCCACAGGTGACGCATGTTCAGACCCTCCAGATCCACCAGACAAGTCCAACAGCTGAGACAGAGGCAAAAGACCAGTTGATTAAGAAATACCAGGTGCCAAACAGTTTCCATATTAATATATAACTATTACAATAACTACATTTGTCTGCAAAAACCATATATTTACAAAAATAATCAATAATCATTAGTAGTTTTTTACTAAAACTATGGTAGATTTAGTAAATACATTTACCTAATAGGTCTCCCAAAGACTTTAGTGTTTTCTTCACATCGCCTTAGTCCCTCCTCATTGATGGACAGGACCTGGAGTAAGAAAACATTACCAAATATTTTACAGATTCATGATCATTGCATGTTTTTTAATCAGTATTAGATACTGATTTGTTATTTGTTTCTGCATCACCTGTCTTAATAGAACTTCCTCTCCGAGAGCCCGTACCAGACCTTTAGTGTCCATTTGTCCTAGTCTCAAAATATAAAGAGGACGTCCATCTGAAGACACGGGGACACGGGTTATTCAATAACCGGCTCATTTATCAGGTAAATCAATCACACAGATGCAATAACTGATTTCACGACTTCACGACTCAAGACTCTGATTAGAATCAGCTGATGCTGCTTCAGGCTGGTGTTTGCCGTTCTGACAGGTATTTGCTTTAATATGTAAGCTATCAAAGGGTTCTCCTCTGAACTGTTAAAAACCCAGAGCTCATAAACAGTGGGGAGCTCCAACAGATGGTGCTCAGATGGTGCAGTCAATGTTTAGCTCAGAGCTAATTTAATCCAACGCACAAATAAATCCATTCTTGATCTTCTCTCTCACACATTCTAGTTCTGACAAACTCAGCCCAGGACAGTGAGCATCATCACCTTTGTCGTGGTGGTGCCAGCCACCGCTGTAATACTCCTGAAGCACGTGAGGTCTCTTCCATGTGTCCAACAGGAAGTCCACCTGATGCTGTTTCCTCCAGGTGAGAGACTGCCACAGGAGCTCTCTGGCTTTGTCCAGGTTGAAATCTCTGGCTCTCAGGAAACGCAGCACATGCTGATCCTTTGGAATCTGCGAGGACCAGACAGAATCAATATAAATAAAAGAGCGTAGGTTTAACTGAGTCTCTCTAACCTCCCTGCTTCTAAATTCCTGTTCTCGTTTTTTTGGTCAAAAATGTATCACTGAATGGTAAACTGTTTTAATGAGATATCAGGAGACATTTGTGAGGCGAGATGAAGCCTCAGCACAGGGGGAAAAAAAGCAGAAATGCATATTCTTATCATCACATAAATTGCTGTGAGTTTCAGTAAACTGTGTTGGTGTATGTGACCTTGCCCTTGAGGGTTTCCTGGAGCCACTGGCGTAGTCGGATAAGACAGCTCTCCTGCAGAGGCGTTAAATCGCCAAGGTAACGTCTGATGTAGTCAGCATCCAACTTGTCTTTAGGCAAAAAGACGAGTAAAACAAATTGCAACTTAGACGAGGCAGCGCAACTGGGCTTTAAAAAATCAACACTGTGAATGAAACATTAGTTTAAATTATACAGCTGCAGTTAGAGAAAACAAATATCACAAATTGTGTTATTTTATTCTGACTTTGTGTGATTGTTGAAAAATCACTGACCGTCTGGTGAACCAGCCACAGGCTCAGTGGGACAGAGAGGGTCTTTGCAGGACACTCTGTCCTTCACGCTGTTCCCTGGGACGTCTTTGGGAGTAGAGGTAGGCGGCAGTGAAAGCTTGGCAACAGTCTTGCCAATGAGCGCAGGAGGGTTTGGTTCCCACCGAGGTAGAAATGTTACTCCTTCTTCATCCAACTCTCTAAGGTAGTGCTCAATGATTTCCTTGCCCTGTGGCATAATCATGAATTAATGTAAAAGAAAATACGGCTGTGAATATATTTAATAAATCATTTTGTTTCTGATTAATTAGAAAAATAAATTTATTATTATTTTATTATTTTCATATTATTTAGAGTTGACTTGGACATCAGACAACCACAGAAGTCAGAGATATAAATTTATCTAATTGATATTTAATGTATAACTGATTAAGATTAACAGGACAGTGGTGAGATCAGCCATGTTGGACGCATTAGAGACACTAGAAATAGGTAGAAGACAGGAGACAGAGCTGGAGGTGGAGGAGTTAAAGATGCTGAGGTTCTCTTTAGGAGAGACAAGGATGGACAGGCTCAGGAATGATGTGATTAGAGGGACAGCACAGACAGGAAGGTTTGGAGAAAAAGCTAGAGAAGACAGATTGAGATGGTTTGGACATGTTCAGAGAAGGGACAGTGGATACATTGGTAGAAGAATGATCCTAGAGATGCAGCTACCAGGTTGGAGACAAAGAGGAGATTGATGGATGCACTGAGGGAGGACATGGAGGTAGTTGGAGTTAGAGTAGAAGATACAGAGGACATGGGGAGATGGAAATTGTTACTTCGCTAAGGCAACCCCTGAAAAAGGCACAAGCCAAAAGGAGAAGAAGAAGTGTGGTGTCTCCACATCAACGTGGTACAGACCTTTTTTATACTGGCAGCGTACTGTTTCATGGCGATCTTCTCTGCTGTGCTCTCAAAGCCAAAGAACGACTTGATGTCCAGACTCGCTGTCTGTTCGAAACACGTCCAGTCCTCGTTCTCTGGATGAACCTTAAAGAGTCAGAGAAAATACCATTGGATTCGTAATACTACAGCATTACAACTATAATGATGGTGTAAACACAGTGAAATTGACTGTGGGCCACATCAGGCAGTTGTGTTTACTGCTGAATGATACAGTTTAGTGCTGCAACTGTCACGCATCTCGCATGACTGTCTTCTGATGTACTGGACGTCAAGGATTAGTGTAGTTTATCGACTGAAAAGTCTGAGAAAATGATTTTATTATGACTTTTTATGATATTTTATAAGGAAAAAAAAATCCTTTTGAGTCAAGATTGGGTGTATAGTTTCAAAAAGCCATAGAACTCTGTGCTATGTTTAGGCAACAAGTTAACTGTGACAGACCAATCATCTTGAAACATTTGTGTGAACGTACAGTCCTTCAACAATCCATCATACAGTCCAAACAAACCATTAAAAATTATTAAAAATATAAAGGAAACTCATGATAACAAGAATCAGACATGATAATTTCAGAAACAAATAAAATGTATGTAATGACACAAACAAAACATCCAGTATTGGAAATTTGGAGCAAACTACTGCAAAACTTTTCTGACCACTTTTCTTTTTGGCTTGTCCTTTTTTTCAGAGGTTGCCACAGCGAATCAACAATTTCCATCTCCCCCTGTCCTCTGTATCTTCTTCTCTGACTCCAACTACCTCCATGTCCCCCCTCACTGCATCCATCAATCTCCTCTTTGTCTCCCACCTGGTAGCTCCATCTCTAGGATCATTCTTCTACCAATGTATCCACTGTCCCTCCTCTGAACATGTCCAA
>JAFBJS010057680.1:106317-156407 GCA_016785265.1 Paraplagusia blochii
GTTTTATATCGACCCTGGTCTCAGTGTGAGACAGACAGTCATTCCAACCCAGGAGAAGAGCACACAAGGAGGCGTAAACAAATGGACCGAAAGAAATAATTTGACAAACTCTGAGCAACAGATAAAAGTTTCTACTGCTTATATGGAATATTTCTTCAATTTGAAAATTTAAAAATTTTCAAATTATACTTTAGGTCAGTGGTCCTCAACCACTGGGCCGGGGACCGGTACTGGTCCGTAGGTGAATGGGTGCTGGGCCGCAGAGAAATAATGTTTTCTTATGGCCTCATCTGTCTATTACTTCCACTTGATCCATACACATATCAACAAAAGAACTGACCAATAGAATGGCTAGGATTCCATCATCAATAATGCAACTATATTTGATTAGGGAAATATTTTCTCAGTGAAGACAACAACAATAAACTCAAAATGACGCAGAGTCATTGATACAAGATTCTAACTCTTTATACCGGTTTGGTAGCAGAAAATTATAGGCTGGGTGCACTGGAGAAACCCTTGTTGTGTGCATGCAATTGGGGTAGGAAGATTTTATAGGTAGGAAAATATTTCAGAACACCGGAAATTTACTTTATCTGGTGTATTTATCTGCCACAACTTATCGACCGGTCCATGAAAATAGTAGGAGACATTTAACCGGTCTGTGGCGCAAAAAAAGGTTGGGGGACACTGGACAAATCAGCTCAACCTGGCAACATAAACTTTCTACGGAGTATTTTTAACCCTTTGGTTAAACCTGTTACCAGAGATAATGTCACAAGACAAGGAACACCATGTAATTAGTAATCTCCAACAAGACCAGATAATGGCCGTGGGTGAAGGAGACACTCCACCAATGTTATCACACAGGGACAGGGCGACAAACCTGACGATAACGTGACGCTTTGACACCGGTGGTCGTACCAGATGTTATCAAACCTCAGCGCGCACACACTCCATTTAATTTAATGTCACCTTGACTTTCAGGAAGAATAATTACAGTCCTATTATGAACTTCGACCAGTCTCAGAAATTATTCCGTGTAATTACACCGTCAACCTGTGTGAAAATGACTTGGGTGAATGAGGCATGAAGTGATTTTGAAAAGGTAACTTAATTGGATTTCCCAAAATAGTTTGAAATCATCGCAGGAGAAGATTGACAACGTTGGGAGAAGTGAGTTTGCTGATGTTTTTTTTTTCCTTTCCGTTCCTCTTATTGTCTCTCTGGACAGACCAAATGGTCTGGACCAACCCAGAGGACAGACAGACAGACACATAGACAGACACTGTTAAATTGACCATACAAAGCATCAACTGAATCTGGGATTTAAAACCGCAGCAGTAACTGAGGAGAAATACATGTTGAATCATTTATCAGACATTTTGGTGTAAGTCTGAGCTGTGGTTCTCATCTGAACTTCTTCAAACATCTCACTGATGCACAAACACAGAGTGAGTCGTGGCACCAGGTGATGAAATGCCCTGCAGAAATCAGACGTGTTTTAAAAATATATGGTGTTAACTTGACAGGTGAGAAAGAGGGGAAAAAAATATGTTGTTTTTTCACATGTGTCGATGTCATTATGGCAGCAGCGGTGGCCTAGCGGTTAAGGAAGCGGACTTGAGTCCATGAGGGTTCAGGTTCAAGTCCAACAGCTGCCAGGTTGTCACCCAGGTGCTCTGAGCATAGCACCGTCCTGACCCTCACAACCTCAAGTGGGCTCACAACCCACAGGAAGACTCGCAGTATGGTGCAGTGTGATTTGGGTGGCAGGGGTGGAGACTGCTGCCCCACGAACCCAGAGTTCTCTTTATTTACCCCTTCCGTGCTTCTTTGTTTCTTGTTTCTATCTCCCGATCGTCTCTGACTCTAAAAACCAGCTTGTCTCCAACTCCCCAAGATTCAGCAAAATCAGTGCGAGTTGATAGAATCCATCTCCCCCTGCAGTTGATTAATTGTACTGCACGAAACCCTCGTCCGCCGCGGCATTCGCTCTTCAATCTCAGCGTTGCCCCGCAGCCCCTTCACCTCCTGCGTACATCCATCCACGGTCTGTTAAATATCTAATGAGAACATGCCGTATGTTGCTTGTAAAACTGCTCAGTAACTTATACACTGAGGTCCAACCAGCGCTCCTTCAAAAACTGTGTGTTTTTCTGTTTTTTTTTTTTTTTTTTCAGCAGTATTTGGAAATCTGGCCATAAATCCATGATTGTATTTTTTACATTTCCATTACAAATATCAAAATTAGATGTAAACAAAAATATTGATAATAGAAACTGAACCAGCCACTAGGGGGCAACAAGTGAGATTTATCTTAATGTCGGTCCCAAACCTGGATAAATGGTGTGGGTTGCTTCAGGAACGGCATCCGATGCAAAACCTTTGACCGAATCAATGATGCAAATCAGGAAAACTATTTCAATACCGGATCGGTCGGGATCCAGGTTATTAAATGCTGACTGTGCTGTTGACCTACAGCAGTGCTTCTCAATCTTTTTCTGTTACGCCCCCCCTAGCATGAAGAAAACAATTCGCGCCCCTGCTCCCCACCACCCACTCTCCACCACATCTATAAATAACAGCATTTGTCTATAAATCAGTTCTAGCTACACCTCTGCATAACATCGTATCCTTGTTAACATAAGGAAAACAAAAAGAAAGATATAGTTCAACTTACAAGGATGTGCAATTACACTTTATTGTAGCACAGCGGAAAATAAGCATGTTCCCCAGGGTCACACGTGCCCCTCTCAGCATTGCATCGCACCCCCAAGAGGGGGCCAGCCCCACACTTTGAGAAACACTGACCTACAGGTACAGGTGGACAAGGTGAATTGAAAAACTGTCATTATGGCAACACCTGAAAAAAGGACAGGTCCGAACGTAAAATGTTATAAAATAGGTGAACTAAACTAAATCTCGCTAACTCTTAACTTGGAAAACTCTTATGTTGAGGCGCTCGTATGTAGGGGCCACATCACACTGTAATTTCTGTGGCTCATTACTTCACTGAGTTTCCACAAGTGTGTGTTTTCTTGTGATGTGTGATTTTTTTTACCTGTTTTTTTCAGATTCCTCTAAAAACTTGTTTTTAGAGGAATCTTGTTTGCTGTTGCAGCCTGACAGTCCTTTCAGAAAATGTCCACACCGTGAAGGAAAAATACCTCCGTCCCCGTACTGTCCTCTGACTGATGTTGGGTTCTTTGGTCCAACCTTTAACCGACAGCTGAAATCACTCCACTTAGACAAAAACTGACCTCGCAGGAAACACCTCCGTCTGCGTCCACTGAGCTTTACATCGGCCTCTAGAGATTCTGTGACGGAGTGTCTTTTCACTGACAGTGAGACGGATGCAGCCCTGGTATCTGCAGGCAGCGGCTGGACAAGGAGGACACGGTGAGGGAAAATGACCGTCTTGACTTCTCATTACTCTCACCTCTGCCATTACTAGGGAGATACGGATATATCCGGTGTCAAATGTGAGCAGTTACTGTGAGAAAGAAAAATGTCGTGCACTTTCCTCCGTCTCTGGAGGACATAACTCTGTCAGCACAGGTCTGCGTGGGGTGTTTGGACTGACGGCATGGCCCGTGGACACGTCTTTCTGCTACATCCATGCCTGGTTCTATTTGAAGGACCAGGGATTTTACAGAACCTTAGTATTTTTGATGTACTGTCACAGTTTTCTTAGTGACTCTTATAACCCTGTCTTGTTATTTTCCACTCAATCCTGAGCTCTTCAGACAAAACAGGACGGGAAAAGCAGGAGACCAAACGTCTTTGTCATTGTGTCTTTGTGATCCACAACACTGCACACAAACAAAGTCCAGTCCAGTAACTAAGGCACCAGGCCATCACCATCAATCATGACTGATTCTGATCAGCCAATACTAACTATTCAATATTTCAGATTTTCCGATTTTTCAGTATTCTCCGAACACTTTTACGATACTAATCGCAGAAACTCGCAGAACCCTGTGATTGATTCCATTGGGTTTTTTTTTTCTTCGGATTTTCATTGTCGTAAAAACAGATTTCATTTTACAGATATGACTTAATTATGTCAATCTTACATAATTAAGTGATATCTGTCGGAAGTCTCCACAACTGCCACCCAAATCACATTGCACATTACCATACCTTCCTGCAGGAGGTCAACCCTGGAGTTTCACCAACGGCCAAGTGGCAACATGGCCTCTGGTGGATTCGAACCTTAAACCCCTTCAGACCCATATCCACTCTTATAACCACTAGGCCACCACAGAAAACATACAGGTGTAGATTCCATCCATCTTTTTGGTTCAGTAAGATATTTATTAAAAAAATAAAAATTCCACATCCACCCTGCAGTACCTCTGTTCACCCTCTAGGGGTCGCAGTTGACGATCTCTGCTCTGGCTTTATTTTGTAAGGAAAAAATAAACCTACTCATGTTAAAGCGATGGATTCAAGTATATAGAACCAACGAACACATCAGTCAGAGCCAAGGAACGTGTGACACATTTTCTATTTTTAGAGTGGAGCGATAATTAGTGACTCTTGGATCTGCAGTTGGATAAAAACTGAGAACCAGACTTTTCTGCCTCATTTTACTCGCTGGAAAAATTACTTTTCCTCGCTGACATGCATGAAGTTGAAGTGAAATCAATACAAGTGTCTGAGCCAAAGAGAACAAAACAAACCATTAGTTAACCAGGAAACCAGGTCCTGTTTTAATAGGATAGTAGGAAGTTAAAGTATGTTCTGTATGACTTCTACAAAAGTCCAGGACTAGTCATGATGGTTAAGAAGACATTAACCAGTTCAGCAAGGTAAGGTTAGCTGTGATTAACTTAAGCTAAAAACCTGAAAATGTAACTTTTTGACTAATTTCAAGCTGCAAACAATAAAGATTTTTTTGGACTTTGGACTTTTTCAGGGGTTACCATCTCCCCCTGTCCTCTGTATCCTCTACTCTAACTCCAACCACCTCCATGTCCTCCCTCACTGCATCCATCAATCTCCTCTTTGTCTCCTACCTGGTAGCTCCATCATTCTTCTACCATTGTATCCACTGTCCCTCCTCTGAACATGTCCAAACCATCTCAATCTGTCTTCTCTAGTTTCTTTTTCTCCAAACCTTCCTGTTTGTGTTGTCCCTCTAATCACCTCATTCCTGATCCTGTCCATCCTTGTCTCTCCTGAAGACAATCTCAGCATCTTTAACTCCTCCACCTCCAGCTCTGTCTCCTGTCTCCTACCTATCCCTAGTGTCTCTAATCCATCCATCATGGCTGGTCTCACCACCGTCCTGTAAACCTTTCCCTTCATTTTAGCTGACTCTCTTCTATCACATATACTGTAGACACACACTACATATATATATATATTCACATATATCACAATAAACTGACTAAGCACATAACCTGAGCCTGTTTAGTTGAACATTATGCCTCCTTACTTGCAGGAATTGAAGAAAGTCGACACATAAAGAGCTTCTTCATCTGTCTCTCTTTTTTTCTGCCTGTTATTGTTCAAAAGACCAAAAAGGACGGTCATTATTAGCATAAAACAAAATGTTCGCACCAACAAGTGCAATTATTATTATTCGTTCTGGCACCACCCAAATCACATCGCACCATATTATCAGCCTTCTTGTGGGTGGTGAGCCCACAAGAAGTCATGTGGGTCAGGACAGAGAACCTCAGTGGCAACCTGGCAGCTGGTGGATTCGAACCTTAAACCTTTCTGACCCAAGTCCGCTTCCTTAACCCACTGGGACACCGCTGCCGATGTGATTATTATTATAATTATGATAATTATTATATCAGGTGATAATCAAGCCACTGATGTGATCGTTCAGGGTTTTTTTTTTTCTTTGTAAGGTTTTATTTCAATGAGTCATCTGCTCTCAGACTGTTGGGACTGAGAAGGGCATCTGTGCAGCACGTAAACTGGAAGGAGATAATAGTGAGGCATTATGGGAGACACATTTATCACTGTGGGAGGCAGCTGGAAGAGAAAGGCTGTGAGTCTCTATTATATCACTTGTGGTAAAGACACATAAGCAAAAAAAGAAGGAGGGGACATTTAAAAGGACTTAAATCCTCACTTTTACCCATCAGCTCGACATCCAACCGGCACCGACCTTCACCTCTGAGAGAAGATAAGACCACAGAGGTGGAGAAACAGCAGCAAAAAAAAAAAAAAAAAAAAAAACGGGGAAAAAAAACGTGGATGAAGTGAGAAACGGCAGGAAAAGCCAAAGCTGAGATAAAGAAGATGAAGAGAGCAGGGAGGAGGTCGAGGTGGTGAAGAGAGAGGCTGGAGCGACCAAGGTGTCTGCTGCAGCTGCAGAGACACATTAATCCTGGTGTGTGTGTGTGTGTGTGTGTGTGTGACCCCTCCATGGGAAAGTTCTGCTGCTCTGCCATGAATCTTACTGTGTCATGGTCTCTGTCTCTGTTTCACAGTGAGGGAAAAAGTACTTTTATGATACTATGAGGGAGAGGGAAGTACTGGGAGAGGAGGGAGACATCCAAAAACAAAAGAAAAGAGGACAATGAAGAAGGAATCTGTGTTGAAGATCAGAAGAATCAGAAGAAGAAGATAAATGAGCAGAGAACCTGTGGCAGTGTCTTCCTCCCTATCTACCTACCTACCTATCTGTCTATCTATCTACCTACCTATTTACTGCTGTCTCTTATACACATGAAAGGCTGTGAGTCTCTATTATATCACTTGTGGTAAAGACACATAAGCAAAAAAAGAAGGAGGGGACATTTAAAAGGACTTAAATCCTCACTTTTACCCATCAGCTCGACATCCAACCGGCACCGACCTTCACCTCTGAGAGAAGATAAGACCACAGAGGTGGAGAAACAGCAGCAAAAAAAAAAAAAAAAAAAAACGTGGATGAAGTGAGAAACGGCAGGAAAAGCCAAAGCTGAGATAAAGAAGATGAAGAGAGCAGGGAGGAGGTCGAGGTGGTGAAGAGAGAGGCTGGAGCGACCAAGGTGTCTGCTGCAGCTGCAGAGACACATTAATCCTGGTGTGTGTGTGTGTGTGTGTGTGTGTGACCCCTCCATGGGAAAGTTCTGCTGCTCTGCCATGAATCTTACTGTGTCATGGTCTCTGTCTCTGTTTCACAGTGAGGGAAAAAGTACTTTTATGATACTATGAGGGAGAGGGAAGTACTGGGAGAGGAGGGAGACATCCAAAAACAAAAGAAAAGAGGACAATGAAGAAGGAATCTGTGTTGAAGATCAGAAGAATCAGAAGAAGAAGAAAAATGAGCAGAGTACCTGTGGCAGTGTCTACCTCCCTATCTACCTACCTACCTATCTGTCTATCTAACTACCTACCTATTTACTGTAGCTATATATTTTCCTACCTACCTACCTGCAGTACCTGTCTACCTACTTTCCCACCGTATTCCCTATCTACAACACAACCAATCTACAAACCTACCTAATTAAATATCTATCCATCTATCTTCCAACCTGCGTATCTGTCTATCTGTCTGTCTATCTATCTACCTATCTACCTACCATCCATCCTTGCACCCACCCATCATCTACCTACCTACCTACCTACCTATCTATCTATCTATCTATCTATCTATCTATCTATCTATCTATCTATCTATCTATCTATCTATCTATCTATCTATCTATCTATCGATCTATCTATCTATCTATCTACCTACCTACCTACCTACCTTCCTACCTACCATCCATCCTTGCACCCACCCATCATCTACCTACCTACCTACCTACCTATCTATCTATCTATCTATCTATCTATCTACCTACCTACCTACCTACCTTCCTACCTACCATCCATCCTTGCACCCACCCATCATCTACCTACCTACCTACCTATCTATCTATCTACCTACCTACCTACCTACCTACCTACCATCCATCCATCCATCCATGCACCCACCCATCATCTACCTACCTACCTATCTATCTATCTCTCTGTCTATCTCTCTGTCTATCTCTCTGTCTGTCTGTCTGTCTACCTGTCTCCCTACTTACCTTGCTTCCAGCCTATCTATCTACCTACCTACCGAGAGGTAACATTGTAGACACTCTATTTCAGGCCTGGTCAGGTTCTGACTTCTGGTCCACCACTGGTACTAACAATGGGACCAGAACACAGGGACCAGGACAAGAGCTGTTAACAAACTAACATAAATATTGTAAATTTCGGAAAGTTCAGTGGCCAGGTGTAAATGCCAAATGGCCCATATCTGGCCCCCGGACCATCGTTTGCCCAGCTCTACTTGAGGATGATTGTATTGGGACTAGAACCTGCTAATAATGTTTCACAGATTTCTGAGATTTCATCATCTTGCAGCTGTAAATGAAGACACAGATCTGAACCCTGCAGTTTGACAAATCAGAAATCTCTCGCCTTTACTTTCTTTTCACTTCACTCGCCACAAAGAAAAAAAGAATCCGTGCTGACGGAGCTCTGAAGGCGAACTTCGAAAAGCACAAACGTATTCACAGCGGGGCGTGAAAAAAATTCTCCCAGGTCAAAGTGAACAGGTTGTCAGGACAAAAGCAGCAGAAACAGGGGCAATAATTTAGTCTGCAGGAGACGACACACACACAAAAAAAAACCTGCCATTTTTCTCTCTGCCACCAGGTTTTAACCGTTTACAGTTTGACAACAAAATGAAAAACAGAATCTGAGGTGAGTTTTAATTCTTCATATGTTGGAATAACGTCCTTTGAAAGAATGTCAAGGAGACCTGAGGACCTGAACCTCAGTATGAAGATCTGACCGTTTTAAAAACCCTTTCTCTCTGCTGCCAAGACACACACATGGTTTTCTTTTCTTTGCATCTCTCCATCAAAGAGGAGTTGGGTTTGAAGTCTCCTTTTCAAGAGAAATGTTTCAAAACTGTTCTTACAATCAGCTCATTAAATGATAGCCGGCGAATCGGAGCCTCTGTCTCAAGGACATCTCATTAAAAACCTCTTATCGGGAGGAAAGTATCAGCTTCAGTAGAGCAGCAGTCCACATGAAAAGGACTTCGCTGACATGAGGACATTTTCCCACATATTATTGTCCATTTAATGGTTGATTTTAAATAAATCACCACATTAGAGCAGGGTGGAAATCTTTTCTAGTTTTCAAAGATCCTTAATGTGAGTCTGGAGGTGACAGAGCTGGATAAACAGTAAGACCATCGACCAGTGACCAGGATGGGAGGAGCTTATTCTCCATGTCTTTAGCAGGGCTTTGAACTGGTTGAAGAAACGAAAACCGGAAATTTTGGGCATTTTGTTTGGAACGGAAACAAAACCAGAAACATATATTTTTGGTTCCGAAATAGAAACTCAGATTTAAACCTGTTGTTTTTTGTACTTCACAAATCTTCGGGAACTGATACATTTATTTAATGTTTTTTATGTTTATTTTTACCTGTAAAAATACTCTACTCTGTGTCATATTTATGACAGGAGTCTGATTCCTTAATACTCGTTGTTGCGCCTCTAAAATCCTGGATATCTCATTTGAGATACAGCTTTTAAAGCAGCGGAAGAAATATATTACAAAACATACTCTCTCTATATATTTTTTTAAATCACAACCAAATAGAGGAGGTCTAAGACCTGTTGAACGGCCTCGCCTGTTGAACAGCCAAATATTAGTTCGTGGGCCACTCACGGTCCGGACACGACCTCAGATGGGTCCAATCTGCGGTTATTTTAAAAAACATGAAGTGAAAAGATATTTTTAAAATAGAACCCATTGAACACAAGGCACAGTAGCCTAGCAACATGCAACCCACAATGAATCACTCATGTGTCTGTAAGTGATAGTGGCTCAACATCCAGTCATGTTTTATATGAGAGCAGAAATGTGAAGCGACGCGACAATTTCATGAGTTTAACGTGAGGTTTTCTAACACTTGTATGAAACTGTTGGTTCTTCTGTTTTTTTCTGATTTTACATCAAAAATCAAATGTATAAAAAATGATTTATGCCGATTTCTTTAGGGTTACATATTGAAAGGTGGAGTAGACAGTTATTTAAAAGCACCCCCTGCAGGGGAGAAGAAGAACAACAACTAGAAAGTTGAAGTTTTAAAAAATAATAATCAGAATTGCTGCCTTTTTTATGTAATTTTTCCCCTTAATTCTGAATTTCAGCCCAACTCTCCACTGGTAACAAATCAAGTCAAATTAAAAACTATAAGTCCGCCTCAGGGGCGGGGCTTACATCAACCTTCTCTATTACTGGTCTTACATTAGAAATAATGAGAACGCTGATATACTCTGGGAAAATGGAACCAGGCAGTCATTACTCCACTAGTTGACAGTGAAGGCCTCGTTAAAATTGACCCTTTGGGGCAACAGTAGCTAATTTACAGATTCATTCTCTTCATTAAAAAAAAAATTTCCACATTTCCTCCTGAAGTTGCTGGTTTCCAGCCCAGATTGGCTCATCCTTCACGTATCTTATTGTGATTTATCGTACGTGAATATTGTTTGCATCTGGAAACGTGCACGTACGAAGTACAAACCCTCGTTGCTGGGAATAATAATGATAATAATAATAATGATGATGAAAAACCCTGTGTTATCTTCTGCCTCCGCTCGGCTTCACGATGAATGATGTCGTCGTGCAGCGAGGAACGATGTCTGCTGCCGTTATCTCTGAAAAAAAAATTTAATAAAATGCGTTATCTTGAGGAAACATGGAGAAATGTGTTTGGATATGTAAACAGTTGTGAAGAACATCGATGTTATGAGTTTTACTTCCAGAGCTGCTGGTCGTCGTGAGCCGAGGGGAAACTGAAGGAAAGATGCAGCTACTTTTTTCTTTTATCTTCTTTCCACACACTGCTCCCAACTAATGAGTTAGTCTCATTTGCATTTTAATTAAATTAATTAAGAGGTTTGTGACGTGTTCAAAAACATCATCTTGGTCCAGGAATAAATCTGACACCAGGTGTTTCTTCTGTGTTTTATTTAAAAACAACCAGTATGTACAAATATATTAATTACAAGACCAATAAATAAAACAGCAGATCTTTATGGAGCCAGAAAAGTCTCAAAAAAGAACACGGATCCGCGAGCGTATTGTGAGAAGAACAGACAAACAACACTTCTCATCAAAATATATTTGTGAGTTCTTCAAAATACGTTCGTGAACTGTGGTGCATGCATGCAAATCGTGCTTTTAATTTGTGAAACTAGGCACATGCAAATTTGTATTTTTCAGATCCGTCTTACGCGGACCAGATTTGCGAGCGTAAAATTGTTACGTCAGTCCGTCACCAGCCAATCAGAAGTCTCACTCGTTTGCAGCCAATCACATGGCAGTGTCCCCACGAGGGTCCGTGTGTGACGTCTTTAAACTGCGTCCCAGAACCAAGTTCACATCCTACAAAAATGGCGCCTGGAAGCAAGCGTTCGAGTGTAAGTATGTTAGCATGTTATAACATAATACTTACAATCGAACGCCTAATTCCAGACACCATTTTTGTAGAGCGTGAACTTGGTTCTCGGGTGCAGTTTAGTGACGTCACACACACAGACCCTTGTGGGGACACTGCCATGTGATTGGCTGGTGACGGACTTACGTAGCAAAATTACGCACTCGAATCTGGTCTGCGTAAGACGTGTCTCAAAAATACAAATTTGCGTGCGCCTAGTTTCACAAATTAAAAGCACAATTTGCATGCGCGTACCACAATTCACAAACGTATTTTGACGTGTGAAGTTTTCGCGGATCCGTGCTTACGCGTGTGTTCTTTTTGAGACTATTCTGGCGCCATAGATCTTGCACGGTGTGAATGGCTTTGGCTGCTACTGGTACTGACTCCTGGTACTGAAACAACACCATGTTTCACACAACAATGGAAAAATAAGACGCCTGTAGAATTCAAGCATTAGAGACAGTTTTTCACAATCAATATCAGATTGTTGCCCATAGGAGGCGTGGTTCTGACTCTAGATTGATGTCCTTAAAATCAAGGCATAAAACACCAGACAACCAGACTGAGTACAATCATGCAGCTCCCTGAGATGTCGCCGTCTTTGGCAGTCGGTCCAAAATCAGAAGTGAAGATTCTTGGTCTTTTCCAGTTTTCACGACTTAAAAACTGTCTATTCTCACAGTCTCTTCTCATCAAATCCTCCTCTGGTCATAAACAGTTTTTGCACAGCGCCACCTGGCCCTCACGATAGTCCCTGCAGGGGCACAGGCGCTGGAATGTATCACTAGAGCCGGCGCAGCTGAACAGCAGCGGGTCCTGCTGCAGCAGACACTCAGCGTGTTTGGCAGCGAAGGCCGGGAAAAGGTGGTTGTTCTCTGACTCCAGTCCTTCACACTGGAAGTTCAGCCTGGAGGCAACGACAACGTAGGAGAAGTTACTTCACACTGTAACAACTCTGTGAGAGGATTTGAGCTTTTATTCTGACAGAACAACATCGATGGAGTTTCATATAAAAACCTCAGCAGGAAAACCAAAGGCGACCAGTGATTATTCAATTAATGTGTTCAATATTTATGTCACAGTGACACCTAGGGGACTGTAGGGAAAATGTTATTTCTACAAATAAAAATATGAGAGGTTGAAGTTGAAGTGTTGGTGTGAGATTTTTAAAGGGCATTTTGGTCAAACTCTGGCCCGGGAGCCAGTTATGGTCCAGAGATTAATTGAGAAAGGCAGAAGTATATTGATAATATAGATTAATAGTATAATTTGGACAAGTTTCCTGAGCCGGATTAAAATGCCAAACGGGCCGCATCTGGACCCCGGGCCTTAGTTTGACTACAACTAGTTTAAAGGATCTTCATTGAGAGGTTTCCATGGAACTACAACCAGAAAGATAACGTTCTATTATCTCATCTAGTCTAACTGGTGAATTTTTGAATGTGGAGAATAACGGGAAATTTCACTTTTCCCACTAGATGTCGCTAAATCAACAATAGGGTTTTGTCATTGAACCAAAAGACTATGATTTTCATGGTAGAAAATTGTTAGAATCCACCGTACCACCGCTAGTGTTTCAGGTTGTAAGAGAAGCTTCGACTAAAGAGTCTTTTCAGGAAAAAGACATTTGTTTTTCACTGTTAAATCAAAAGATATTTGATTTTCCAGTGTTTTTCCTGCCAGTTTTACTCAGCGCAAAGACTTTACATCCACTACAATGTTAGAAAACGTCAGAAAACACAGGAGTCTAGAATAAGAATCACAGTTTCAGCTCTGGGTCGGTGGTTGCTGGTGAAACGCGGTGAGATACTCACGCGCCGAAGGCCTCCTTAATATTGATGAAGCGAAACAAGGCGGGTTCACAGATGAGTCCCGCGCTCTGACAGGCCTTCACACACGAGTGACCCTCCGGTGAAGCCAAGAGCTGCAGAGCGCTGAGGGGGGGCCACGACCGGAAGGAGTCGGCGTTGAAGGTCCAGGTTAGAACGCTGGAGTTTGGTAAAAGGGCGAAAGGGCCGGGCGGAGCAGCGGGCCACGTCCTGGAGGAGTTAAGAGGAGGAAACGGAGCTACAGGAGAACAGAAGTCCTGCAGGCAGAGAGAAGAAAAAGTGAAATCAGCAGCAGTTTTTAATGGAGCAGAAATGCAGGTGAGTTAAAAGATAAAAACACTAGACTGAGATAAATGCAGCCGAGCTCAGAGGTGGAGTCGTCTCCTCGTCAGGCAGGAAATAAAAAAGTGGTTTGTAGCAGTGAAGAGCGCTCATGCTAACTGACAAGGGCCCTCAACGCTGCACCGCCATAAGAGCACGACTGCAGTTAAAGCCACTGATAATAAATGATCTCTGCAGCTAAAATTAGTCTCTGCTGGGAGAACAGATTAGCGCCACCTCTGGCCAGGTCCATTCATGAAGCACAGGAGAGTACCTAGTCTGCCTGCAGTCCTGACCACTGCTGTTCACAGTTAGTGAAAAATGTTTGATAGTTTTATTTCAAACCGAACCAGAGGATTGAACAGTACCAGAGAATTCATACAATTTTTAGCTTTTGCTTTTATTTTTTCCCCTCAGTGTAAATATTGTTTTCTTTGTGGCTGCTACACTACACTGCCCTGCTCCTTCTGGAAGAGGAACTACAACTACAAATTAGACTTTTAGTCCAGCTACAACTGGGTACAGTTACATTTTTTTTTGTTTAATGTGGATTATTGTAGATCAGGGGTCTCAAGCTCAAATAAGTTGAGGGCCACCACCCATACTAACATTTTACCGAAGGGCCGCACCAGCTTTCAGTGTTCAATACAAAAGAAAAAGTTAATATAAAAAAAGAATCAGTTTCCCATAGATTCTGTGTAATACCACACTGAACCAGAAGGAGGCTGTGGATCAGGGTGTGGAGAACTATAGGATTTTAACATAAAATTTAAAGAACAAATCTATGAAATAACATTATAAATTCAACTTTCACATCAAGGCAAGGGCCGCAAAATATCATTCCACGGGCCACAATTGGTCCACGGGCCTCGAGTTTGAGACCCCTGTTGTTGTGTTCAGCTTAAAATGTATTTGTGCTGCTGAAATTATAAACCAGCTTAATTATTTATTTTTTTTTACCTTCAATAAATAATAATCCATTGCAGAAATATTCATGCATGTTAATTATCTTCTCCATTAACGGTACTCAGGGACAACAGTCTCCACCACTGCCACCCAAATCACACTGCACCATACTGTAAGCTTCCCTGCTTGTGGTGAGGTTTTGTGGATCAGGACGGTGCTTTGCTCAGAGGAAACCTGGCAGCTGGTGGACTTGAACCTCAAGCCTTGCAGACTAAAGTCTGCTTCCTTAACCACTGTGCCACCACCGCCGGCAGCTTCACTCCATTAAAAAAGGGAAATAGTCTGCATTTAGTAAATAGTAAAAATGAAACTAAGTGTCCTCCGGTGGTCACAGCAGGACAATGAGGAGCAGACAGGTGAATGGGGACGCTCCACCACGCTGGGAGAGACGATATGAAAACTCAAATGGAAAACAAACGGGGAGAGAGTCCTGCTGAGAGTCCAACCTTGGACGCACCGGGCGGTCAATGGGAGACGCTGGTGGCTCGATGAGAGCAGTGATGACAGCAGGAGACGGAGCTGAATGTCTTCTCTACAGCCTGAGTGAGACTCCACAGCAGTCATTCCACAGATGTGCAGCAGCAGCAGCAGCAGAACATCTGTCCTGGCTGGTGTGGCCATGAAAGGGCGTCATATTAACAGTCAGATTTTAAGAAATAATCCACGATAACGGTGTAAAATGTTGGACAATCCATTTCTATATGAGCGTTTTATTTGCAAAGTCATCGTCAGTCTGGATGAGGAGAGATTGTGGAAAAAAAAAATCATCACTTCGCTCCACCATATGGTCACAGGTGGTAATTCATTCCTGCCTAATGTCTTGTACCAAAGAAGTAAACACTGTGGACAGACTGGTCCTCAAGTCCACGAGAGTCTGGACCATAGTTGAGTTCACAGAAAATGATGTAACGTGGAAACAAAGATGTCTGAAAAAGAGACAAAGCTATTTGACCATCACGTGTCTCAGTTTTTCTTTAAATAATGAATTTGGTGGAGAAAAAATTACACTTATATATAACATATAAAATATATATTAATTTAATTAACAATTTTGACTCGCTTCACAACAAAAAGAATACCAAACTAAGGCTCGGGGGCCAAATGCGGCCCGTTTGGCGTTTTTATCCGACCTGCCAAACTTGCCCAAATTATACTTTTAATTCATATTATCATTATTTTTCTGCCTTTTCCCTGCAAATCCAGAATTTCACCAGTAGATGGTCTCAAAGAGGCTAAAAGAATTTCAGCATTTTACGGAAAATCTTTCTGATCCTGACCTGGCCTACGACACAAATTTTAGTCCCACCTGTGGCCCGGAAGTCAAAATAATTGTGACAGACACTGGCACACAAGCCTAGAGTGCCCTCTAGTGCAAGGGATGGGGAAGATATGGCTCGAGAGCCAGATGTGGCTCTTTTGATGACTGCATGTAGCTCTCAGCTAAATCGGCTTTTCTTAACAGAATAACTGACATCTAATATTGTTCTTATTTTTATATAAAAACAAAACAAAAGTCATGTAATAAAACAAAAATAGAAAAATAAATCTTACGATTTTTAATCTATACATCTATTTTGAGAGTCGATCCCCTGTGTTTGAGAGAGAGTCCTACACCTTGAAACTCAAATTTTATTGGATTTTATGCAACAGCCAAAAAACAAATGCAAAATAGTCAGTAAATCATATAGTTCCCAAATATATATGCATCTATATTGCATATTACAGTATGATATATTAAGTTATAAGTAAAATATGTCTATATTTACAATATAAACTCCATCCTTTATTTTTATTACCTTCTTATTCACTTTCTGTGCTTAACAAAACAAAACCTTCAGCCTTTTTTCTCCTTCGTCTAAGTTCCATTTCAGCAGAGCTTCATTGGCTCAACCTCTGCTCCCGCTTTAACAAAACACTGGCATAAAATTCTGCAGAATTCAGCTTTAAATCTTTTCTTCTGGGTTTTATGAAGGCGGCACGGGGCCAAAGTTATTCACACTCACTCTCGGCTGCTATGATGCCGGTCTTGAATTTCATCTCTTTTGTTTGCAAATACAGTAACAGGGTCAAGTTGCACAAAAAAAAGAAAAGGTCTGTGGTTCAGTATCAAGTGTGCAGCCAGTTAAAGGTTTGAAAAAAACCCATCGATCGACAAGAGACGACTTTTGTTTTCCTTTCTTACACAGAAGAAACAGCAAAACTGTGAACATTGCATTTTAGGACCTTATTTTTAGTTGTTGACATTTATTTATTCAAGTGTTATCTGCAAAAACACATGAACATATTCCTAAAAATCTGTTTTTATTCTAATATAAATTCCAGTTGCCTGCGCTGCCCAGTAAGGCAGAAAATGAAGGAATGAAATTATTATCCTAAAATAATAAAGTCATTCAGCTTTTTCCATTTGTTGATCAGACTGCAATCAGAAGTAGGAAATATGCCCAGCAGGTGGCAGTAGTGCCACCTGAAGTCTTCAAAAAGACACAAAACAAGCTAAGTGTAGCTGAAATAACTGTAGTACACTATCTTCTCAAACTCGTGGCCCGTGGGCCATTTGTGGCCCGTGGAACGATATTTTGTGGCCACCACCTTAATGTGAAAGTTTTTATAGGATTTGTTCTCCACATTTTATGGTAAATACTATAGTTCTCAAAACCCTGATCCACAGCCTCCTTCTGGTTCAGTGTTGTATTACACAGAATCTATGGGAAACTGATTTTTTTTATTATTTAACCACCTAGTGACGAAAGCATTAACATTGTTAACATTTCCATTACCATCACCTAAAAGGGGAATAATAACAAATGATAATTACTGTAAAGCTAAATGTAAAGATTTGGATCAAAAATAATTTAAGACTGATGTAACAATTCTTCTCTCTGAGCCCATTTAACTTATGGACATGTGCATTCATGTTGTTTATAGCACCCCCTGCTGGGGTGGAATAAAAATACATCTTTAAAAAAATTGAACACACAACAGGGGTGGGGAAAATTTTGGTTCACAGGTCACAATTGGTCCTTGAAACTGTACAGTGGGCCAAATTATGACCAGATAGATGGAGCGCTCGTGAACTAAGATAACTCACATGTAAAAGTCGTGCATAAAGACCAAAACACTAAAACAGAATTTTTTTTAAATGGGAATCTATAGGGAAAACACCAAGTTTGGCGGGCCGGATTTTATAGCTGAATGGGCCGAATTTGGCCCCCGGGCCTTAGTTTGCCCATACCTGCCATATAACCTGAAGTCTTTCTTGATTCATCTAACTTTTATCTGATCAAGTAACAATTTTCAAAGAGAATACACCATAAATACGGGTTAAGGTAGTTGCCACTGAGTTCTGATCATAGCACCGTCACAACCCACATGACCTCCAGGGGGCAGACCCCGCACAGGAAGGACCTTCATGTGATTTAGGTGGATGTCGTTGCCCCGTCAAGGGATAAACGCATAAAGATAAATTGCTGATTACAACTTTTATATGATTTATTTTAGTTTTTTTTTGTGAAAACGTTAAAATTTTGAAAAAAATTCTGGCCAACCTGGTTCTGAATGTAGGCATGAACTCTCTCCAGCATCCCCTCACAGGTGTACTCGTAGGGCAGGAACGGTTCCACCTGCCAACACAGATTCAAGGACAGGGGGGTGGAGTCAGGAAGAGAGACTGACCCCAGATCTGTTAATCAACGCTGACACATTCATTAGTGTAATTGTGAAAGGCTTATATCATGCCACCAGGCTCCCATTAAAATCAATGACCTCGTAGATCACGGCAGGCAGCTTTGAAAATTGATTCCTTCATTTCTGCGGACAACTGCGTAAAACACAGTTTTACTACAGGTGGCGCTGCAGCCAGAAAGCCACCGAGAAACCAGCGATGCATCGCGTTTTGCGTTTACAGTCACCGAACGGGAAACATATCCGCCGAAATAATGCTGATGGACGTCCCGCGAGACACATTTATATTAATTATTTGACGTTTAGATCCCATCGCGTTCTGACGACATCAATGATTATGGAATCCATCAGGACAGAACGGTTTGTCAAGGTCCCAGAGACGGTTCCCTCCCCGTTGGACGAAGTGAGATCTCAGCGTTTATTATCAGATCGCTGAAGCATCGGGGCTTTTAAAGTGATAAATGTTCCCTCTTAGTGATGTGTTCCTTTTAGCATTCCCATATTACGTTATTTCATCCGAGTTTAATGAAATGTATCTGGCACTTCATCAGCTATTCCGCACTGCAATTTGCCTTTTGGGCATCTTTATATAATAGAAGTCTTTGGAGGAAGGAAATTAATAAATAAAATAAAAGCCAACGTTGATGGTGAATTGAATTCAGCAGTTGGAAAAATATTTTCAAAATAACCGTGCGGGTCTGTAATCTGACAAGGCCATAAAGAAGATGTGAGCAAAATCCATTATTTTATGTGGTTGTAGGTGAGATTAGCAAACTGGGACATCGTCCCCCAGTCCCCAGGCTGAAAGACAAAAAGTCAAGACGCAGAGAAGTTCATGTCCTCAACCAGGTCTTTGCTCTTGTGCAAAAATATTTTTGTTAATTTAGTTTGAAAAGGACGAAAAATTGATAAATATAAACTGACACTTCATCCAGATCTAAAAAAAAACAGAGATATAAACTATTTTTATTTTAAGTAACGACTTTTGTTGTGAAAGAATAATGTCAGCTAAGGTGAAGGGAAAGGTTAACAAGACAGTTGTGGGACCAGCCATGGACAGGTTGGACACACAAGGGAAAGGTAGAAGACAGGAGACAGAGCTGGAGGTGGAGGAGTTAAAGATGCTGAGATTCTCTTTAGGAGAGACAAGGATGGACAGGATCAGGAATGAGTTGATTAGAGGGACAACACAGACAGGAAGGTTTGGAAAAGACAGATTCAGATGGTTTGGACATGTTCAGAGGAGGGACAGTGGATACATTGGTAGAAGAATGATCCTAGAGATGGAGCTACCAGGTAGGAGACAAAGAGGAGATTGATGGATGCAGTGAGGGAGGACATGGAGGTAGTTGGAGTCAAAGTAGAAGACACAGAGGACAGGGAGTCCTCACTGTGTCAATGTCTGAAAAAAGGGACAAAAAATGATTTCCTTCATAATACAAGAAAACATCAAGTTCGAAACTCAGCTCCATTTTTCCACTCTTGTCCACTGTCCTTCTTCTGGTCATTTTATCCATTTAAACACAATAAAATCAAACATTTTCTTAACTTTTCTTATTTTATATTGTAACGTCATTTGTTTATATCATGTAATTGATGTTTATACAGGGTAGAATTTTAATTTCATTAATTAAAAGTATATTTCTTGAGGCTATAACGAAAAAATTATTTTATTTATTTTTAATTGTGAAAAAAATCTGGATATAAGTGAATCGAGGCAGGAGCGCTGTAGTGGAAAACTTGTATCTAGGGGGCGCCACTGTGCCATACCTTACTACCCTTGAATGCAGTGCATTTTTTTTACATAAATAATATTTATATCTGTGTATAATAAATCACCAAGAATCTCTATTTAATAGCTTTTTAAACACAGATTATTTTTTTTTCTTTCCATTGAACAAGCTGGAAAACCTGGAGTCTATACTTGGCAGATAGAGACACACGTGAATCCTGGCACCGACCGAGCTCAGGACCTTGGCTCGGTTCTCCGTTGTTCTGGTGACAGATTGAGCGCAGTGTGATCGATTAATATGATCTGCCGCAGACGGCGTTCACCCACCGCCGCCTCGGCCTCGGGAAAGACGCCAAGTAAACCCAGGTGTGTGAACAGTGGAGGGCGCCATACAGTAGCTGCTCCATATCTATGACAATTATCATCACAGTGTGCAGAGAGAGTTGAGCCAGATAAGCTTTTGGAGCTCGCATGGAGTCACCACGAGTAGGAACTCTACTAAGAAGCACAGGGAAATGTAGGTCAGTCCAGATGATGTGTAAATCTGAAGATTGTGGCTTGGAGGCAGCGGTGATTCTGCAGCGTGGACTGTTGTGTGTTTTATTTTTGCTGAGTTTGGGGCGAAAAAAAAAGGAAAAGAGAATTAACATACATCGATCTCCATGATCTCGCGGACAGCTGCTTCAAACTCTTCGGTGTTATTGAAGTCGATGGTGAAGACGTGCGGTCGGCCGATGTACTGCTCGGCGTAGGGATGCTGAGAGGACACCTGAGGGACGAGAGGAGTTCAATGTATTCACACTCACGCACAGCAGCCAACGTTGGTTCTCAGGAGGACGAGCAGAGACGACTTCCACTCGCCGTCAAGCGCAAACTTTAAATAATGACATCACCCAGACCCTCGGATCTCAAATTTTAGATTTGTGCACCTTCCTGGAGGTGGGTTTTCCTCTGAAGAAGTCGTGGTTGAGGGAGCTGTGAGGAGGGTTGAACCTGGGCTGCAGGAAGATGCAGCCGTTGGCGATGGCCTCCAGGGGAGCAGGGCCCTCGTAGGGAAAACCAAAACCGATGAAAAGCTGGGGGGGAGAGATGATGGAGAAGAGAAGGTGAAGAAGGAATAAATCAGGGAGGATAAAAAAAATGTCATAACTGAACCTGGATTGACTCACCTTGGCCTTTCTGAGGAGCTGCTGCAGCTCACGCTGAGGCAGCAAACCGTGGTTTTTAATAAAAGGCGGAACCTCTGGTGGACGCTGCGTCTCGTAGTAGACGGTTCCATGGATCTCCATGTACTGATTCAGGATGTTCAGGATCTTCTCCTTACCCTTAAATACGAGATAGATGATGCAATTGGTTTATATAAAAAATATTGTACTATTGTCAACAGATTCATGGTTCTTTCAAACTTTCATGTTTGTTGCTACATGACAAAAACAAGTAAAAATACAAAAAAAAAAAAAAATACAAAAAATACTACCTCAAAAATTAACTCCAAAAAAATTTGGATTTTTTAAGCCCATTTAAATACTAGTGTCATACATTGCTTTTGTGCAATATATCAAAAACACTTAATTAATTTTACTTAAATTTTAAGAGCAACTTTTCTAGTATTTTTTTGCGATTTGTGGTTTTTATATCTGACCAGAATCTATATTTAGAAAACTGATTTGAAATCAGTTTTATAAATATTAAGTACATAGAAAAAATGTATAATATTGGGCCTTTTTTCCTTTCAAAATTCATCAAGTGGGCCGCATTAAACCCCTCTAATGGACCGTTGCTGGCCTGCAGGCCTTACGTTTGACACCCCAACATAGATCTGTAGGTTTATAAATAACAAAAAATTTCTATCAAATAACAAGCCTCCAAATCCATATCAAATTTTGAAAATTTTCAGAATCTACCACTTACACACATTTTTCTTTTGTTGATTTTAATTTGACTGAACAAAGTTGATTAAACTTGGCTCTGAGAAAAGTTTCCGCTGCAGAAGAAAGCCTGGCTCGTTATTGTATTCCAATAGGAGGGATTTGAACATCCGTCCAGAGCAGCAGACTGAACGGTGCAGTGATGGAGCCAATAGTGTCAGACGGAGGTTTTGCTGTAAAGACACCATGTAAAACTTCTGTCTCTGGTCCCAGTTGGACTCAACTCCCAGTGAAAGAGTTAAAGGTTAGTCACGAAGCTGCAGCACAAACACTTTGGTCTCTGCTCTGTCAATCCTCTCTGCTGCACCAGGCAAAAAAAAAATAAATACTGTGGCTCAACTACTGGAAGTAGAGTTTAAGGAGGACGGAGAAGAAAATCCCCTGAGGTGACATTTCAGTTTCTATCTACGTCCCAACACAAGGACGAGAAGATTTGAAGGACAAACGTACCTGAGCGTCAATAGTCAGTTCATTAAAATATATACACTTCATATATGACTAAAGAAAATGATACTCAGGGTATGGATCGATGAAAAACATCAGTGGAAGCAGCCACACTTACTTGGAGCTGTGTGGAGAGCGAGGAGTGAAGAGGAGGCGAGTGATGAAGAACAGGGAGGGATGGGTGAGGAGAAGGAAAAAGAAAAAAAACAGAGAGGAATTATTAGTCATTTCCAAAGAGGACCTTCAACCTGTGCTCAGTGAAAACACATTTATTCTGCGGAGCAGTTCAGGGGTTCAGTGAGACCGATATTCCAGACCCACAGATACAGATACATCCTCAGGTCAATAGGACGTGGAACAGAAACGGTGGAAGGAGGTCAGGAAGGAGAACTGTAGCTGAATCTGAGTGAAGTCAACCTCAGAAGGTTGTTACTGCTGCTGCTGTTACAGCAGCATCACACCTGAAAGTAGGAGTGAGAAGACAGGGAAGCCTTGCCAGCTGCTTGGAGGCAAAATTGACTCTGAAACAAAAGCGATTGTTTCTGCAACATCACACCTCGGGAGAAGATCCTGGAGGAGTTGTTTGGATGTGAAACAGCGAGTGGGTGTTTCACAGCTACGTGATATTCAAATGTCCTCCACAATCAGTTTTCCATTCTCTGTTTGTCAACGCTTTTATTGCAGCATATATATAAAAAAAATGATCTCAGCCCAGGGTTTCCAAAGTGTGGGTCGCAGCTCTCCTGAAGGACGCCAGAGCACTCCAGGAAAAGGGAAGGAAAGGAAATTCACAAATTTTTTATGGCGTCTATTGATATTCTATGAAGTGTTGTGGCAGTTGGTGGCCTAGTGGTTAAGGAAACTGACTTAGGTCTGCAAGGGCCTCGGTTCGAATCCCCCAAACACCAAGTTACCCCTGAGCGTGGTTTTGTCCCCACACGCTGCTCCTTTCCTGAATGTTACGCCTGGGTGATGTATAAATTCTATTCTATATAAAAAAAAAATCATCTATCAAAATTCATCAAGTGGGCCGCATTAACCCCCCCCAATGGACCGTTGTTGGCCTGCAGGCCTTATGTTTGACACCCCAACATGGACCTCAGTGAGTGAGATTTACTGACCTTCCACATGCTGGCTTCCTTCCCGTACACCACAGCCATATTGTTCACCTTGTTCCTCTGGATTTGCAGCTTCTCCGTCTCATTCAGCTCGTCGGCCACGAAGCCCATAAAGGAGTTGTCTGGAGTGTGAGCTGCCAAGGACGAATGAAAAATAAAAAATTACAAAAATTACAAAAATGTCTGATGTCTTTGAAGAAAAAAAGACGGAAGAAAAAAAAAAGAAAAAAAGGCCACAGTGGAATGACATCTATCTGTCTATCTATCTGTCTATCTGTCTGTCTGTCTGTCTATCTATCTATCTATTTATCTATCAATATATATCTATCTATATATCTATATATCTATATGTCTATATATTTTTTGACCTGTCTGTCTTTCGATCCATGTACCTGTCTATCTGTCTGTCTGTCTGTCTATCTACCTGACTATCGATTTATCTACATGCATATCTGTATATACATACCCGTATATCTACCTGTCTGTCTTTCAATCGTTCTACCTGTCTATATTCATTTATCTATGTACCTGTCTGTTCACTTGTCTATCTGTCTGTCCATATATATATAAATCTATATAGACGGAGACAGAGAGAGGGAGAGAGACAGAGAGAAGTATATTTATTTAGCAAGTAAAAAAATTCTTTAGCTAAATATTATTTTGGTATAAAAACATAACTTTTTCATCAGTCAAACTCAAACGCCGAGTCATTATTCTAAAAATGATGTATAATTAAAAAGATACATTTGAATTTTTACTGAAATATTTATGCCATATATCAAACAGTCTGTGTGTGTGGTCTGTGTGTGGACACCTCTCAACAAAGAGTCTGTACCAGTGAAAAAAGCTAGTTTTTTGGGGGGTGTTTTTATTCCCAAACCCCAGATGAAAGCTGTTGTGTTTTAATCCCGGTGGCTTTGAAATCAGCAGCGGTGACTTATTGTCAGCGAGTTATCGGAGAATTATTCTCAACATCTGAGGTTTTTCGGTTTCATCAAAAGCACCTTGATTGCATTTGTGTTTGTGAAGCCACTGGTGTCAGACCACAGTCGGTGGCCTTGGGCATCTGTTCAGCCGCAGCTGCTACCAAACAGATCCCTGTCACGGCTGGTCTACAAAAAAAGACAAAAAAAAATCGAAAAATCAAAGGAAAAAAAAACCCTCTTCCTGCGACGACCCTGGGGATTCTGCGAACACTGACAATCTGTTCACAAACAAACGTCAAACTCAACGTACGGAACATGGTCATGTACTGCTGGCCGTGCAGGTTCCAGTAGCCCCAGTTGGTCCTGAAGCCGTGCAGCGTGGCGTACTCTTCGTGGTTGTAGGCGGGCTCAGTACCAAAGGTGTCAATCACTCGTATGTGACACCTGGGATATGATGAAAACACACACACGCAGCAGGTGTCAAATGAACCATTCAATCACCACCACCACAAAACAAGAACAACAAAGACTTTTGTGTTCTTATGCTGCAACACTCGCTGGTCACCACCAGAGGCCTCCACCCTAATCCCAGGACTCGAACTTTAAAGACTAAAAGAGCCAAACTAAGAGATGCACTGTATTGAAGATCATGGACACATTCTGACATATAAATAAATAAGCATATATATATATATATATAGTGTATATATATATATATATATATATACTGTATATATATACTTATATTAATCGCATATAAATCAATGGAAAAAACACAGTATACTGTATGTCTAGGAACGATATAGATATATATTTGCATATATAGGTATATATACAGTGTGTGTATATATGTATACTACTGCAATATGTAGTTGTATAACATATTTTAATATTAATGTATAAACATATGTTTATATATATATATTTAAATATATATATATAATATATACAGCTCTATACATAGTATATTGTTAATTGGTCTGCATATTGGCCAAGTGTATGTTGCTCACGCTTCCACTTATATTTTCAATAGCATATATATAGATATATGTATATCTATATATACATACATACAAACATAGATGCATAATCACACATAATATATACATATATGAGTATATATACTGTATATATACTCATATAAACATATATGTGCATATATATAAATATATATATATATGTATATATATATATATATTTATGTACGTGTCATTTTTTGTTGTTGTTGTTCATTCACCCACTGTGTGATCACAGATTCCTGGTCTAAAATCCAGACCTGAAGAATGTGATGAGACAGACTTTAACAGACTTTACTCTTAATCCCTAAATTGCTGAGTCATATCTGTCCATCCTGGTCAATCTCAGCGACTAATCTCATCTTTAATCTCCCTGGTGTCAACCTTCCATTAGTCCTATACATGTATCTTAATAAACACAGCAGTTTGGTTGTAGGAAATATAAAGTCTCTGTGTATTATCAGTGTAAATCTGGGAGAGTTGTCTGTCGAGCCGTCAGTTGTTCGTCTTTCACTATCGTTCAGCTCACACCGGTCCACACGTTGTCACGACATGTTCCAGCCGAAGGCTGTGGAACCGGGCTGTGATTTAAACCCTGCGTCGTCTCCCTCTGAGGCTCCTGCAAGCAGAGCTCAGCGGACGGAGACTGGCAGCAGACGTGAATCAATACTGCTCCACCAGATTTTCAACCGACTAGAGTTTTTGTGCAGATGGGGTCGAGTCTATGACGGAGCAAATCACTGCATCTGAAACTTTGACTCCACTGAGTTGCAAAAAAATACTACAGAAAGATTAGTGGGAGAAATGGTGGGAAAGAAATCAATTAAATAAACCTGAGGAAAAGTCTACAAATGCTGTAGAAACAGGAAATAAATTAATGTATAGAGCAGTGGTGCCCAACCTCTGGGCCGGGGACCGGTACCGGTCCGTGGGTGAACTGGTGCCGGGCCGCAGAGAAATAATGTTTCCTTTTGGCTCCATCTGTCTATTACTTCCACTTGATCCATACCCATATCAACCAAAGAACTGACCAGTAGAATGGCTAGGATTCCATCATCAATAATGCAACTATATTTGATTAGGAAATATTTTCTCAGTGAAGACAACAACAATAAACTCAGAATGACACAGAGACATTGATACAAGATTCTAACAAGTTTTATACCGGTCTGGTAGCAGAAAATTATAGGCTGTGTGTTCTTCAGAAACCCTTGTTGTGTGCATGCAATTTGGGGTAGGAAGATTCTATAGGTAGGAAATTATTTCAGAACACCGGAAATTTACTTTTACTTTACTTTTACACTGAATTAGAGGGCTGGGTATGGCTTCACTCTGTGACCTGTCATTCATTATAATCAACAGAAGGTGGCGTCATCATCCTCAACCCAGATATAATTCAACTCTTAGTAATAACTGAGAAACAAATAAGAATAAATTTAAAATGTTTCAAGATAAAAGCTGTGACCAGATGTCCATCTGTTTGCCTATTGATCAGTTTGTAACCGATGGCGATCAAATTTCCCAAAAGGGACAATTCTCCCGACGTATCCTCACAGTTTGACCCTCAGCCACTCAATAAACCAATGAAGGTGCATTTCATCAGAAAGGCAATTAGTGACGAGAAACACAGAACCTGGAGAACAAACGGGCAGAGGGAGGAGAGAGAGCAGAAGGACTGACTGACTTGTGCCTCTTCAGTGACAGACCCATGTGCTGTTTCATCTGCTGCAGGCCGTGATAGTCGGTGTAGATGAGGTCAAAGGGCAGAGGTCCAGTCAATGGGCAGCTCCCTCTACCAGGTGGAACACCCAGGAACCTGCAAACACAAGCAGGATTAGAACCAAATGGGCTAAAGGGGGTTATCTGGTTGTTAATGTCTAGTCATTAAACTTAGTAAAACTAGTCTACTTCTTACTGCATTTTCACGACTATAAGGCGCACCGTACTAAAAGGCGGAGTCTCAGTTCTGTGTGCCATACTATATTTAACACACACATACACACCTGACTATAGGGGGCGGGTTTTACATACAATCCGCGCCCACACTTCCCCCTTTAAGGTTCTCATGGTGTTCTCTACTACGTCCGGCTTATAACAACAACACAAACACAAGAACACAAGTGTACGTATTTAAAAATAGAGCGGGAGCAAAACGACGCCCACACTTCCCCCTTTAAGGTTCTCATGGTGTCCTCAACTAGGTCCGCCTTACAACAACAACACACACAGGGCGCAGAGCACTATAGGGACGCCGCACATTTTGTGCATATGTGCGCCTTACAGTGGTGAAAATACGGTATTTTAAACACCCATAATATCTTCCTACCCTGTCTTTTAAAGTATTTAGACAGATATTATGGATGTTAAACATTTATAAAAAGGTGCTACCATCCTTAAAACAGAGGGTAGGAAAATATTATGGGTATAAAAACCTATAAAAATGTGCTACCACTCTTTAAAAGAGAGGGTAGGAAAATATTATGGGTATTAAAAACCTATAAAAATATGCTACCACTCCTTAAAAGAGAGGGTAGGAAAATATATTGATAAATAAATAAATAAAGTGGGTGTAACAATGTCTCTACTGACTGTATACTTGGTTTATTTACAGCTTAAAGGAACATTCTGGGAGGGAATTTTTTTGTCCCTTGTACCGATGATTTTCTTTGGAATTTCGGAATGACAGTAGGGGTATTTGTGGTAGATAAGGTACTTTTCCCTGGGCAGTATATTGTATGTACAGTGTGTAAAGTTGTTTTTGTTTCTGTTGGGAAAAATAAAATTAGAAAATAAAATGAACAAAGTGATTTAACCGATCATGAATCTCACGTTAAACGTGACATAGACGACTCCAAACGCCCCTAATGAAAAATACAGACAACAATAACTAGACACCATCAACAAATCCTCCTTCACTGCATGTTTCTCCTGCTCTACTGAAGCCTACAGAGATGGATTGTTTCTCTGACTGAAGGTTCTTCTCTGCCTGGTCACCTTTCAGTGGGTGACAGCTGGGAGACAGAGGGTCTGGAGGCAGTGATGTACAGAAGACAGGGGAGAGAGAAAAAAAAATGTCTCTCACAGGGAGGACAGCCGGGACACTCAACTGGACAGGCCCAGAATGCAGTGCCACCAGAGTGACTCAGTTTTCTGGGCAATTTCATCTTCACCCACCAAGAAATAAGAAAAAAAACACATTACCAGAGATGAATGTCCCGTTCATTTCACCACAGGACTCTGGCAGATACAGAGATTGGCTGTTTTCAAGCTGTATACCTGCAGAAGTCATTACAACAGCCCAGCACTTGACACACACACACACAGCCTCCTCTGGAATGAAACACACCTGTCTGCCTGAACTGACCACTGCAGACACACACTGCTCTGAGAAAACAAACAAACAGACAGAAGGACATTTATTTGTTTTTGCTTGTTTCTGTCTTTTTTTAAAGGAGTGTGTTAAAATATTATCATCCATTTATTACAAAAAAAACTTCTAAAATATCTAACACCTTGTCAGCATGTCAAAAACATGTAAATAATCATGATAATAGTGTTAATAAAAGTGTTGAAATTCTTATAATTAGACAATAATAACACAAAAAATCCAATAAATAACTTATTCAATTGGATCAACGTCCACACTATGATTAGCAGTGGTTCTCAAAGTGAGGGGTGTGTATCACTCAATATGTCATTCATGTTTAAGTGACAACAAGCCTCCAGCCACTAGGTGGCAGCAACTCAGACAGTGGCAACTACAGATAATAATTCTCAGTAGAATAACAATATGCAGGGTGTACCTGTAAGTCGCTACTGCCCCCTATGGCCCAATAATGGATAAGCGAGTGAAAATGGATGGATGGAGGGTGTACGTCTAGAGGTGTGAAAACAATTCCATCCTCAAGGGGGCGTGTGACAGAAAATAATGGAGAACTTGGCTATAGTCTTTGGCTGCTCATTAGTGTGAAACTCCAGGCTCCACCTCCTGGACAAGTGATTGACCCGATAACAGACAGATGTTGATGGATGTGTTTTTTAGGCCGTAGCTGCGAAGGCGTAGAAGGTTGACCACGAGTTCACCTGCCAAAGTGTGTTGCTGATGTAGAAGTTTAGCAAAGTCCTAGTTTACCCAGTAGCTGCAGTGTTATTGAAGTACTGTCAGATTAGTTGTTACGGACTGAGACAGTGAGACAGTGGAGGAGAGGACACAGCATGTGTTGAGGAAAGACTCGGTAATTGTTGCCTTTAGCTTTTTACTGCGGTCAAACTAATGATCCATGACCTTCTCTCCACTCTTCTCTACCTTCGTGCAGCTGCCGCAAAAACACAACGTACACAAACACACACACAAAAAAAACTTTCTAAACTAGAGACTTCATCGATCGTCCTCTGGACATGGAACATGTTCAGGCAGCTCTGCTGGAAACTGTCATGGCTTCCTGTTTTTTTACAACGTGCCGGATAATGAGGCAGAGTGTGTCCACGAAAGGTGGTCCAAGCTGTGGTTTCATCAGTCACACGTACACAACTGGGCGACACAGGGATTGTACACAAAACAAGGCTTTGGATGATTTGGTTTCAGTCTCTAACAGATTTATGCCCCCTAGTGTTACTTCGTAGAATCAAGGTTGGAAACATAGAAGATTTGTCTTCACTGAGTATCATACTGCGCAACGAGATGTTGACATGCGAACTCCTCTACTGTAGTCTTTGTGTTTATGTGAATACAGTATAGAGCAGTGGTTCTCAATTGGTGGGTCGGGGACCTGCTGAAATCAGGTGATCTACCAATAATTTTTTAAATATGTTTTTCTATTGTCACAATAAGTACGTAAATAAAGTGTTAATTATTGTGATATTTATGTAAATGTGTGTAAATTTAACATATTTATGTAAATATGTTAAGTAACATTTTTTTCTTTGTGTCTTGACATTGAGGGTCGATGGTGGGCCTTGAAGCCAGACCAGGTGAGTTCAAGTAAAAAAAAGTGAGTAAAAGTTAAAGTAAAGTATAAAACTAATAACACAGACTCGCCATTTTAAATGGTGAGTTTGCAAATAAAAGTTAGTCTGAAATACTGCAGATGAAATATATTACATTAACTATTACAGATAATAAAATAAAAAAAAGTAAAAACAATTGAAAAAGGTTGGAGATGAAAGTGTAGATATTGCAAATATTTCCTGGAGGATATTGGAGGTATTTTATAGTTTACAGTTAAAAACCTACATCACTCATTTTAACACTTCGTATTTTAAAGTTTCCAGACTGCTGCAACTCTTGCACTCTGAAAATTGGAATTTATGGTGTAAAATGATAAATGCGAGGGTCAGGAGATTGTTTTTAAGCTCCACTGTTTTGTGAAACCAACTGCGAGGCACTCCGATATTTGGTGAAAATGATTTTGAAACAGTCAGAAAGTTTGACGAGTTATTAGACAGACTATTACCCCGACAAGCGTCTTAATTGAGACGTTGAACTTTACAGCTGGAGTAACACCAGAGCAGATGCGTTACACGAACAAACACGACTCCTGTCTCCTCAGCTCCAGTGAGGCCACGGCCGTTTACAGGTTTAATTGGATATATGCAAATGCAGGGAAACTCCAAGGGAAGAGTAAACGGATAAAAGAGCGCCGAAGGAGCAAAAAGTGAAGAAAGCTGTGCATACTAAACATATTTAATGGATGAATAAACAGAAAGATACCAGGCTGGTCCTCAACTCCATGACTGTGCAGAAGCACAAAAGAACACAGTCAAAACACAGTGATCTGAAGACCGTTGACTGACTTTGGTGTAGAAAGTGTGTCAAACTCAAGGGGCGGGGGCCAAATGTGGCCCGCCGAGTCATTTAATGTGGCCAGCAAGAAAAAAAATACTACTTTATACTGCAGTAAAATGTACTGTATCCCGCTGCGGCCTGCACCAAATGACCTACAGACTGGTACTGATTGACAAACTGGTGGTTTGCCACCCAAAACCTGTACAGTCTTACATACAACTGGTCCTTCCAGTCGAACTGTATTGCTAATGAGGCCCCCAGCAGAAGTGTGGTTTGACACCACTGGTGTAGAACATCAGGTAGGTTCTAATGAATGACTTGTGCTTCTATAAACCAATCCAACACTTTACAAATCCAATATTTCTAGATCCTTAAAATCGCAGTTATCATCACCTGTTGACTAGACCAGACTGTACAGGCGCAGAAACCCGCCCCGGGGGTTTGAAACCAGTAAACCGTGACGCCAAAGAGTCATTAATTACTAAGTGTCTTCCCCGAATGGATCACAGCTCATTTCACAGCCCGTGTCCCTGGACCAAACTGGTGAACATCAGAACTTTATCTTCATTTACAGCAGTGACGTAGTCTCCACCTTTGTTCTCTGTCCACAGATAAAAACTCTGCTGACTGTTTCTGCAGCAACTTCTGCTTCAGCGTGTTTTTTAAAGCAAGTCTTACAGACCGTGTTACAGAATATTCTCTAACCCCCCCTGGGCATTAGTCAGACTCTCAGGCACTTCTGTGATACTGGAGTTTTTTGGGGTTTTTTTTTACTCAAAAATCGCAGTGTTTGAAGATTTTACTTTACAAAAAAATTCAGGAAAGATGATGAAGAAAAGTAAGAAAATTCACCAAATTTCCCAAATTTATGAGCATGAAACTCTCACTAAAAGCTCTGAGGCGCCACCTGTCAAATCTGATGGGCGGTAAAATTACAGCTAACTCTTAATCAGAAATTATTTCTTAAAAAAACATAAAACATTCTGTCTTTAATGACACAACCAAAAAAAAAATTCTGACCTTCTTTTAGGATAATGAAGTAAATTTACCCAAACAAAGCAGAAGACGATGAAATAGTGTTTTTACATTTATAAAAAAGGTTTAATTAGTCTTCTTTTCATGATAATATAAACATTATATATAGTTTTCAAACTTTTTCCCCTGTTGTTAAAATGAAGAAAAAATAGTGAACACTTTGGAACAGTGGAACTTCTATTTAATCAAGGCTGTGTAAATGTGCAGCGTTCGGTCCATGAAGACGTGGCTGGGTGGGTCTGGTTCAGAAGAACTCAGCGGGCAGCGCTGACCTCAATTTCATCAAACACTTGGTGGCGTTAAACACAGCGGGGATTTTGAGCTGGACCCACTTTTCCCAAACTGGCCACTGAACTCGAGAATGTTTTTTATATGATTGGACCAGAATCCCCACAGAAACACTTTTCAGGCTTATTTAAAGACTGACACTGAAGGAGGTCAGGCTCAGATGAGACAGTGGTGGCCCAGCGGTTGAGGAAGTGGACTTGGGTCTGTAAGGTTCAGGTTCGAATCCACTCAGGTGCTCTGAGCTGGATGGCAAATTGGACTACGTAGAATAGACATTTACCCTAATTGTATTTTAATATCATGTTTAAAAAAAAAAAGAAAAAAAAAACATTATAATTTGACAACATAATAACATTTTATTTAGTATTTTTATCTGATTTAAAAAATTTAAAAAAATGTAAAAAATTTGAAAAAAAATATTTTCATATTCAACACCTGCAGGAAAGGCTCACAGTATGGTGCAGTGTGATTTGGGTGGCAATGGTGGAGACTACTGCTTCCACACCAGGTAGACTTGTGAAAATGGCCATTTTCTATTGTTTTTTAGATAGTGACTTACATTAGTAATTTCTAGAAATTGAAGGAAACAAGGGTGGTTTAATATTCTTTTTCCATGACTTTATGCTGCTGCACATGCAGGTGCATGATGGGAAAAGGACAAGTTGGGTTGGAAAATAGAAACAATGCTGCCAATGTATAAAGATTTGGTAAATTTTCTTAAATTCAAGTTTAAGAGCGACTGCAACAGCTTGAGTCGTAAAGTAAGAAAAAAGTTTGGTGTTTGTTCGAGGCCGACACTGAACGGAAAACCACGGATTCCCACTATGATTATACATTTCCTGACAATTCCTGACAACCACCATTGGGCACACAGCTGACCACTGTCACCGTGACATCGTGGTGAAACACTGAGCCACTGTCCTGAGTGCATCAGTGAGGAAGGACATAAATATCAAAGAAGAAAGTGAGGCAGACTTCCAGGCACAGGCTGCAGCCTGAAGACGGTGTGACTGACATCGAGGAGAGCTGATGCTGCAGAGCTGAACCTGGCAGAAGAAGACGGGTCTAGAACGTCAATCCATCACCTAGGGCTGTCACTCTGCTGCTGTGTGATCATGACACTGTAAAAAATCAAATCACACTGCACCACACCCTACCTTCCTGTAGGTGGTGAGCTCACTGGAAGCTCCCCGCCCTAACCGGAATTCGAACTTGCCCAGGAGATGAACCCTGGTGTTTCACACCACAGAGACATTGCCTCTGGGCCAAAGTGACAGCCTGAGGACAAATATTCATACTTTAATTTATTCTCTTGATAAATTAAAGATAAGCCCTATTTTATTCTTTTCTAATTAATTTACTTCTTTTCACTTTGCGCCATGATATGCTACTCATTTATAGTGTGTGTCTTGGTCTTAAGTCAGTGTCTATTTTTTCTTCTATTTACTAAAACTGTGCATGTTTAGTTGAAAACAATAATTAATTTAATTTACTACAGTAAAGTAAAACAAACAAACTTTACGATTTAAGGTTTCATTGATGAAAAGACTAAAATATAGTGTGGTGGTCTGATGGAGAGACACATCCTGGATGGATTTTCTTTATATAAAAATAAAGCAGAGGCTGCTGTGTGTCGAGTGATAAAATATATGCCATGATATAGGGCCAAAGATATGATATATTGCCATATATAGCAATACAATAGGAATAAATATCAACTGATTTTTCTTGTAAAATGTGCAGCAGTCTCCAAGACTGCCACCCAAATCACACTGCACTATACTGTGAGCAGGAAGCGATTGATGGAAGTAATGTGGGGACATTGCTATGCTGAGGACAACGTAATATTTCTAAGAAAACTAGGTAAAACATCAGGGCTGTTCCAAAAAAAATCCATCAACCAATTATCGGGCTGATGTAACACTAAAAAAAGATTGTGATTGGTTTTTCCTCTATATTGATATTCCAATCAATATGGGTTTTGCCAAATTTTCTGGAATCGCACGTAGGATTTTAGGATGTTTATCTGAGTTTTGTGAAGGAATAGAGTCACATATATCGATATTGGCTGATATCGGAATTGGAAAATAAGTGTTTGGACAATATAGATATGTTGGATATATTGGATGGAAGTTATCAGATATCTCTGATATCTGAACGCATCCAGGTCACAGGTGTAAGAGGGTAAATACAGTATATATGTATAAATAATGAGTTTTCCTATTGTTTCCTCCTAGTTTTTTTTGACCTACCATAGTACAGCCTTAAGAGACGTCTATATAAAAATAGAACTCAACTCAGATGTCTTTGCCAAAGCATCTCCGCACCACAGGCAGATCTGCGGCTCCTGCATGTCAAGCCAGAAAACAAGAAAATCAGGACGGAGGAGGCGGAGGAGAAGAAAAAAAGACAACTGTGAGAGACCACATGAGTGTCTTATATAAAGAAAGACAAGGAGCAAGTGTTTCTGAGGGGCCTTGAACTCTAAAACACTACTTTTCCTGGGATTATTTCTGGATGACAACTCTGCTAAAGTGGCAGCAAACACACGATACTTGAGCAGGAACCTGAAGCTGACAGGCCCGGTCCTCTCCCTTACATCTCTTCCCCGTGGAAACGCCCGTGTTTCCGTGTTCTGCAGGTGTTCGGAATGCCACGCTCTGTCGAAGTGTAATTACGAGTGTCGCTCTAGGAAAGAGGGAGGAGGAGGACAAGGGAGGGGAAAGTAACAGCTGTCTTTTCCAGTCTGCAAACTGCCGCCGAGGGAGCGACGAGTGTTAGTGACAGAAGCGATGTCAACCGGCTTTTCATCCTCCAGTGCAATTACAGTAAATGCAAAAGGAGACAAGGGACGGAAGCTGCAACAAAGTTTCCCTTCGTGTCTCCACGTCTTGTCAACCTTGAGTTAATGGTCTCAGGGAATGCAGGAAAACTGTTTTGGAAAAAACAGCATGAAGAGAATTTTCGTGAAGAACTTTCCACCAGGAGTGAAAAGTTTGGAGAGCAAATTCAGATCCACGTCACACTTGTTTGTACAAAATACACTTAGTGCCACCAGGTGGTCAAGTGGTAGGTCTGCATGTTATATAGCAACAAGATTGTCCTGGTCCTGGATTTTAAGTGAGTGTTTTCCAACATTTTTTTTCCTCTATTTACTAACAAGATACTCCCATCTTGAAAACCGTGCATATTTAGTTGAACACTAGAATTTATTCGATTTCCTAGAGCAAGGTAAAAACCAAACCATAAGGATTTTGTTTTATTAATAACAGATTAACAGATCTTTTCTGAATTTAAGTGAGACAAAAAGTGTGTAGTGACAAGTTTTTTTAAGATTCTCCATAAAATAAAAAATATAGCATGGGATTCGTCGCATTTTAAGTAATAGAGAGATTCTGTCCTGGTTCGGAGCTGAATTTTGACCAGTAAATTTGACCGCAAGAATTCCTAAGCGAAGTGTAGAAGCTCCGTTATCTGAAAAGGAACATCTGATGAAGCAGTGAAAATAATGATGAAACATTAAAGAAGCTGGTAAATAAATCATGCCTCAGATGTTATTTATTCAGCAATCTGTCAATTCTGACATTGAATCTGTTTTTAATTCAACCTTCACCGAGCCATGATTAATTAACCCAGTGCAACAGCGCCATCCATCTCCAGCTACGGCAGGATGTTCTGTTTTACTATCACCTCATAGTTGCCCCACTTATTACATTCCCTCATCTAACCAAAAGTTTCTTCATCGAATGTTTGAATAATCTGCCTCTGGAGAACATCTCCCTCTGGGTGGTGAGGCAGCAGACGCATCCCTGCCGTAAAGTCAAACACGGATTCAGATGTTAGGAAGGGAAAGTCGGGAATGAGACGATTTCCTGAAGCAAGAGATGAAAGATGAAAGATGACAGCCACTGTCAGGCCACCAGAGAGTGGGAGTAATGCCAATTAGCGGCTAACTAGCAGCCCAACTCCCACTGTAACTAACCCTCCCAGGTGGGTTCTCCTGGCTAATGTTGTGTACACAGCCATGAGTACACAAGAACCGGAGCAGAACTCTCAAAGCCCGAGGGGCAACCAGGAGAAAATGTAAATAGATACAGGCCTGGGGGGGGAACCATGGGAGCAGCAACCACATGACAATCTGTCAATTAGACAGGAAACAACAGAGGAAGAGGAAAATAAGAAGAGGAAATTATTCCTCCTTCTTTCCCGGTCATTATCAGCACTGAAAATAAAGTTATGAATATTCAGAATTTCTTCTTAATAAATATAATAATAAAAATAAACATTACCACGTCAGCGCTTGTGACATTTGTCGCAGACGGGGAGTGGATGGCAGAGATGCAAATCTATTTCCCAGCATCTACTCCGATGCTGAACATTTCATTTTCTCCAGCACAGAGACCATTATCTGCTCTTAATGGAGTCACTTATATCAGCGCAGACAGAATCTCCACCGCAGCATTAACCACGACGCGCATAAAAATATATATCACCTCCTCCATTAGCCACTGTAAAATTGCGAGCCCTAACCTTGGTTGATGTTGCGTTGTGAGTCAGAACTTCTGCAGCTTCCGAAGCCTCCATGTGGAGAGCGCTAAAGTACACAGAGACGCCAGGACACTAATTACCAGGACAAATACCAGTCTGTCCGATCGCTCCACGTCAAAGTGGCTTCTCCTCAACGTCTGGAAATAAGGGATGAAGGTGCAGCTCTAACTTGTTAACGTCTTCAGGGCTCGTCCTGCCTACTGCCTTGGACAATGTCCACTGTCCACTGATGGAACAGATCCAGAACAACAATTGTGGTCATGATTAGACTGAGGTTTGTTTTAAAAAGACGCTGTGAAAGAGTCAGGATTGATCTGAGATAGAAGAGAGTCAGCTAAGGTGGAGGGACAGTGGTGAGACCAGCCATGATGGATGGATTAGAGACACTAGGAACAGGTAGTAGACAGGAGACAGAGCTGGAAGTGGAGGAGTTAAAGCTACTGAGGTTCTCTTTAGGACAGACGAGGATGGACAGGATCAGGAATGAGGTGATTAGAGGGACAACACAGACAGGAAGGTTTGGAGAAAAAGCTAGAGAAGACAGATTGAGATGGTTTGGACATGTTCAGAGGAGGGACAGTGGATACATTGGTAGAAGACTGATCCTGGTTACATCAGCTAGGAATTGCTTATATGAGTCTCATCATTGGAGAGTTTAATTATCTTTTGGATAATTTCTAGGAAAATCTTTTTTTTCTTTTCCGGCTTGTCCCTTTTTCAGGGGTTGCCACGTCAACAATTTCCATCCCAACCTGTCTTCTGTATCTTCAACTCTAACTCCAACTACCTCCATGTCCTCCCTCACTGCATCTCCTCTTTGTCTCCTACCTGGTAGCTCCAGTTCTACGATCATTTTCCTGTCCCTCCTCTGAACATGTCCAAACCATCTCAATCTGTCTTTTTCTCCAAACCTTCCTGTCTGTGTTGTCCCTCTAATCACCTCATTCCTGATCCTGTCCATCCTTGTCTCTCCTAAAGAGAATCACAGCATCTTTAACTCCTCCACCTCCAGCTCTGTCTCCTGTCTTCTGTCTATTCTTCTGTCCTAAACCTATTCTATTCTACTCAAAATGTTTGTCCACCTCCCTCTGTTCAGTCTGACAGAGAAGATGTTTTTTTCTCCTCATCTTCTGTTCTGTGGAAAGTCATATTCTCCTACAAACAGCTGATGGAGTCCTGCACTCATGTCCCACGGCATCATAGAAAATTTATTGGGGCTGAAGTTTAAAGCAGTTGTGTTGTGGATCGAGTGCAGATGTTTCTGCCTTCAGTTTGACACGGAATAAAAAATTTCAAACTATTTTCATACCCGTGCAGCTGCTTGACTGAAGCCGAGATCTTCAGGTCGTGGCCCAGTATGTGGAGAACGGTGAGTATGTCAGCCCATTGCACCATCTCCCCCAGAGGACCGCCCTTCAGCACCCGGGGACTGAAGACATCCCCCGACTCCTCCGTCAGGAAGCCAACATGGACAAGAACTGAGTAAAATTTTTGAACCTGCCATGAAAATAGATTTTTTTGTCTTTGCAACTTGAACAAAACAAAAAGTAAAAATATCTTTTTTCCCTCTTCGTCCTTGAGGATACCAAGAATTCTCTGTTTAACCCTGTGCTTCTCAATTATTTTCTGTTGCACCCCCCCCTAGCAAGAAGAAAACAATTTGCTCCGCCCCTTCCCTCCACCCACTCTCCGTCGCAACTATAAATAACAGCATTTGTCTATAAAATAGTTCTAGCTACACCTCTGCATAACATTGTATCCTTGTTAACATAAAGAAAACAAAAAGAAAGAGATATAGTTCAACTTACAAGGATGTGCAATTAAAATTATTGTAGTACAGCTGAAAAAAAAGCATGTTCCCCAGGGTCACACGTGCCCCCCCCTTAGCATCGCACTGTGCCCCCCAGAGGGGCCCGCCCCACACTTTGAGAAGCACTGGTTTAACCCAATCTTGAGGTTTCGTGAAGTTTCTTTTCCTCTTATCTGTCCAAGTTCTCCAGAAATAGTATCTTCGAGGCCAACTGAACATAAAAGAATTCTTGTTTCACTTCTTATCCCAGAACTGAATCCTCTTGTCCAGTTGCTATTACTAAAACAGGGATCTCAAAGTTGCGGCCCGTGGGCCATTTTTGGCCCATGGAATGATATTTTGCGGCCCCCACCTTGATGTGAAAGTTGAATTTATAGCTTTGTTCTCCACATTTTATGGTAAACCTATAGTTCTCCAAACCCTGATCCACAGTCTCCTGCTGGTTCAGTGTTGTATTACACAGAATCTATGGGAAACTGATTTTTTTTAATTAATGTTTTTTCTTTTGTATTGAACACTGAAAGCTGACGTGGATAGTGTGGGTGGTGGCCCTCAACTTATTTGGGTTTTATACCCCTGGACTGAACTCGTTAGATAAAATCTTCCAGTTATCTCGATCCTATAATGAGTCAGAGCCAATGAAATGTCTTTATTTTCTTCTGCCGCCGCCGAGGGCTGGAATGTTGTTGTTCTTTATTGGGTAGAACGCAGCTTGTAGTTATTTGTGTACTGTGTACTTTTTGGAAAGCAGCAGAGTGAGAAGTGTCACAATTCAACGCAGTCTTAAACATCAAGGTATATTTTCTTCCCTGTTCAAGTTTTTTTCATCTCTGGAAATGAATCTCGGTTCAGACTTAAAGCCATGCTGAGGTAGAACAACTGCTGAGGTTCTACAGCTCAGTGAAACATGAAGATACAGACTGTAAAGACATTAACTGAAGCTCATCTGGAGGATGAACCTAAATACCCCCACGTTATGTAACGTGGAAAATTTAAGAAAATGATTTAGGAAGGTCATAGCCTTCAAAAGCACAGAGACACAAAAAGAAGTTCCTGGTGTTCCTCAGTATATTAGTACTATAACTTTTTTTTTGTTTTTACCTAAAACCAATTCATGCAGTCGAATATTGTAAAAAAACTGGGGCTGAATGGTAAAAAAAATGTCTTTGTTCACCAGACCGTCACTACACTGTGGGAGTTGTGAATAATTCAAGCAACATAAAATAAGGAATGTTAATGTTGGGCATGAAAAATGATTTTCAGGTGAAACAATTTCAGGTTTGTCCTTTTGTTTAAAAAAAAAAAAAATCCAATAGAACGTGTCACGATTCAAATTCACTCTGGTAAAATGTCAGATGTTCCGGTGAATCAAAGCTCAAAATTAGTTTCTCTCCATTGGCATTTATTCACTGTGGTAATTTTGACACATCTGTGTCTGTAGTTTGGTTCAGTTCAGATGTGAGGAAACAAAAAAAAAACAAAACAATTTCTCTCAACTGTCTCCTGCAGCTTTATATAACCTTCTGTCTTTGTTAATGGATGAGTTTCTGATCAGAACCAACGTTGACCCTCTACCTTAAAAAATAGAGTAAATATCTGTACAACCATAGAGAAGGAAACATTTGGTGTTTCTATATTATTTCATTTGACACTATATATTTTAAACCACAGGGGTCAAACTGAGGTCCGGGGACCAAATCTGGCCCGCGGTGTAATAATATTTGGCCCGCATACTTATGTTAATACTATATCATCTTTGATATTTACCCTCTTTTGATCTCTCCAATTGTTGCGTAATTTGTCGTCCAATCGTCGAGCAGCCGACGCCCACTGGACCGCCATCCTGCGTATTCGCCTCTTCATGAAGCTCAGCGACTCCTTTCCGGCGCCGACTTTCTCCAGGAGAGAAACCACGTCAGACTGAAAAAACGCCTGGGGGGAAAAAAAACATAAACAACAAGCATAAAGAAAGAGAATGTTTGTATATCGTATCCAGTGTTGGGAAAGTTACTTTTGAAAGTAACTTACTACTTTACTAGTTACTGTTCTTAAAGAGTAACTAGTTATGTACTAGTTACTAAATTATAAAAGTAACTAGTTACGTTACTAGTTACTAAATTATAGAAGTAACTAATAACTAGTTACTTTACTTTAAATATAAAGTAAAGTATCTTGCCTATAAGGCAAGAAGTCCCACCCAGGTCGCTTTCTGATTGGCTTAGCCTGCAACGTTAACCTATGTCAACCAATCATCGCTCCTTTTCAACGTAATGGTTCAGTTAGCATGCACAGCCGTCTTTCACTCATGACTGACAGGCAGCAGACAGTTAGTCCCAACAGAGTGGAACTGTTTTGCTGATGTTTGAGAAATTCCTGAATCCTCCCCATGGGTTCATATCCCTCCTCTTCCTCCCTACGATCCTGGATTCCCAGTCAAATATCAGCGAGTTGGTATTGATCACTGCACTAACAAGACGGGACCACCACAGGGCTGTGTCCGTTGTCTGCCTTCGTTCCAACTCCTGCACAACACTGACAAACATTCATCGCCGCCTTCATCCGACTCAGTTCCACTGCAGTTGGAAACCCACGCTGATCGGAGAGAACGCACTTGCAAATAATTCTGTCAAATGTGATGATGTTGCTCTTCCGCTGCGCATTCATCAAACCCCGCCGCGTCTGTCTCCTCCGTGCTGTTATTGCTAAAGCAAAGAGCAAACCGTCTGCAGAGCGTTGTTTACTCTGCAGAGGAGATAATCAGCTGCAATCTGCCGTCCCTCCACCACTCGGGCTCCTCCACCACGCTGCAAAGTGCAGCAGAGATTGTTTCTGACCCCGTTCACCCAGGACACATTACTATTTACAACACTTTCATTTGGACACAATCACACCAAACTGGAGCTCCACCTAAAGGCCAGGGACAACATGGAATCCAAATCCACCTGCATCACTTCAATGGTCTGTGTGTAAATAGAAGTAACTTTCTGTAGTTTGTGAACTTAAATAGAGTAGTTATTTTTTTATAAATATTTTTTTTAAATTACTTTAATTTACTTTTCCAGAGAAGAGAGACGCCTGGAGGAACACCAAGCTTGGTGCTTTTCAAGGTCTGTTAACAGCAGTTAATACAAGAGCTGCTGTTAACACAATAAGTTCCCAAAATGGGATCAATAAATGGGACAGATAAGCTGTGTTTTAACACAGTAGTGCCCAACCACTGGGCCGGGGACCGGTACCGGTCCTTGGGTGAATTGGTGCCGGGCCACAGAGAAATAATGTTTCCTTTTGGCCCCATCTGTCTATTACTTCCTCTTTATACCTATACCATATCAACAAAAGTGAAGACAACAACAATAAACTCAAAATGACACAGTCATTGATACAAGATTCTAACTTTTTATACCGGTCTGGTAGCAAAACGTTTGTGTGCAAGTTTTTTCAGGTAGGAAGATTTTATAGGTAGGAAAATATTTCAGAACACCAGAAATTAAATATTATCAAGGGATATTTATCTGCCACAACCTTATAAGGAGCTAGAATAGTCTCAACAAGAACACACACGTAAGCACAGATCCACAAATGTAGCAAAATTACGCAGGTGAATCTGGTCCGTGTAAGAAGAGTCTCAAAAATACACATTCGTGTGCACGCAGTTTCACAAATTAAAAGCGCAATTTGCATGCGCGTACGACAATTCACGTAGTTGAGGAATTGACGAATATATTTTGAAGAATTCCCAAACATATTTTGGGAATTCAATGCTTCATACAACAGTGTGTTTTCGTGCAAAAAAGGTTGGGGAACACTGTTCTAGAACACGTGCCTCTACCTCACAGAGCGCCACAGTAATTTCGTCACCTGCTAAGCTGTGTGCATGAGATTTTATTTTTCATTTAGATTTCAATTAATTTTAATTAAGTGTTTCAAGTTTGATCATGGTAATTGACAGATTTTTAGTCAAACCTGTCAACCTTCTACGCTCAAGTGCATTGGAGCTGCCCGTGGTGCTGAATTTTATTTTCCTCCTCAGCCCTTCACTGCTCTTTGGAATCACTATGACAGCATTGATGTCAGCTTTAACATTGGGTTAATCACCACTAAATAACTCATGTATAAACACATTTCCCTTTTTTTCATCTGCCCTTTTTACTCTTTTTTTTCTTGTCTCTTCTTTTTTCCAGTTCACGGCTGGATTCGCTGAAGTCTGTCGTTCGCATCAATGCACCGCAGCTTTAAACTATTTGCCTCCTTTGTCTGTGATTTATCTTTTCAAAAACAAATCAAAAATAATAACAAAATAACCCCTGTGCAACAAAGAAACCCACTTTCTCTGGGACAAAAGAAAATCAATTCGCAGAGCTGTCCTATAATTACACAACGTTGGTGAATTATTGCTCTCAGACAAGCAGTGCAGGGCGCAGCCAGAGGCAGTGTCACCAGGAGAAGCCCAGGGAACGGTACAGTATGGTTGGATACAGGCCCACAATTAAAGATTAAAGCAGAGCTGCAGAACAAATTTACATCAGAGCTGCTGCTGCTGCTGGAGCTGGAGCTGGAGCTGGTTGCACACGACTCTGGGGGGAAATAAGATGAGAGCGACAGAGGCGAACCGCTGGAGTTGGACCTCGAGGAGCAATTATGGCAGCAATTCATAAATTCCAGATGAAAATAATGATTAAATGATGCAGAAGATGAGCGGCGGTGAAATCTGATCATGACAGCACAGGGCTGCTGATCTGCACAGAAATTTACTGCGACTCTTCCTCCACACTTTGCCTCAGTCACACAATGACACGAGAGGGAAATTCACTGAATTTCTCTCACATATTTTACTTCTTCTGCCAGAGGTGTCGATACTTTGCAGCACAATGTAGAAAACTTTCATTTTGGTTGGATCGCTCTCAGCGCAGATTCAATAAAAGTTGTCTGGTCCAAGTGGACATTGATTCACTCGTTCATCCTCAGGTGCAGAAGAGCTGGAGCTGCTCCCTGTCATTAAAGACTGTTCACTAAAATATCAAAGGTTAAAGAAAAATAACGTAAAGACTCACATGGTTTGGCTGAAGAATTAATAGTGTATTTTTGGCAACATAAAAAAAAATAACGTTGAGTCAGTCCAAAAAAAATGATTTTATGTCATTACTTAATACTTAAAATTACCTTCAATAAAGTGAGTGTCTGCAAAAAGTTATTTTCTGCACAGGTTTATGCTGAGTTGGCCGTAAGGTGAATCCTATTCATCTCAACATCTCAGAACAACTCAAGGTCATATTAAAGAAAAAGTTTCCTCAAGCTTAAAGCTTAAAGTTTGTCTCAAAATTCCTAGTCTTTCCTTCTGGGTCGGCATTTTATGCAGACTTTGCTTTTTCAGGGCAACTAAGATTTTGGTTCAACATGTGATTGTGATTATGATTGTGATTGTGATTAATCTAGAAACTGAGTGGACCAAACGGCTTTGACAGTCGACTAAAAGGATTTGCAACAGTGCTTTACACATATGTGTGAATTAATTGAAACAAATTCTGGCAAACAAACGCTTGCAGCTAAATGTTTTGTGGAATTTGTAGAAAAAAGTTTACGGACGGCAATTTTGATGTAGAAACTCTCAAACAACACTTTAATTTACTTGTGTGAGTGTCTAATTAACTAAAGTTAACTCTTAAACTAGAGCAGCGGTTTTCAACTGGTGGGTCCCAACCCAAAAGTGGGTCAGAAATCAAAATAATGTGAATCAGCTGTTGAGCATGAGTAGAAATCTCTTATTTTGAAAGGCACACTCTGCTAAATACAATGAATATGTTAAAATAAGACCACAAGAAAATGTGGGTTCCAGAGTGGGACCCGTTAAGAACTACCGAACTAGAGTACCTGGAGAGATCGTACGATGAAAGTGAGAAGTTCTTAGACGTCTGGTCTGGTTCTGTAGTTGTTGTAGAATCAAAATAGAGAAACACCTTTTTTCTTACCTGTATTTTAGGTGGAGGCTTCAGGGTGGGTGTTGCTGTTTGATTCCTCCAGGCCAGTGGGGGGCAGAACCACTCCACTTCGCTCAGGTATATCAGAAAGGAACAGTCGGAGCCGTCCACACCGTAGAAGCTGTAGCAAGGGTCCGAGGTCCAACGAGCACGCATCCACTGTAGGTGATACAAAGACAGTCATGGGAACCCTTTCTGGTTCCTTCATTTTAGGTCCATCGGTTCTACACTGGTTGAACATGTCTTTGTCACCGTATTTTCCTTGGTCTTTGATGCAAATTCTCTGCACTAGTTTCCAACGCATTCAAGACGAGTAAAAACGTCCTTCGTTTTTTATTCATCTTCACAGGAATCCTGTTATCGGCCTTTTATCCAATTGAAAATTTATGAGGCACCAAGGTGAGGACACAGGGATTTGTCCAGATATGTGTGCAGAATTGTCGCCACTTAAGAAAGATATAAACACTTACATCCATCTTACTGGAGCAGTCGGGATAACGGGGATCTTTGGGAATCTCACACTGTCCGTAGGCTCCTTCCTTGACTGGACAGAAAAAATAGGGTTAATTTTTCAGACCCATAAATCACATTTACACGAAACCCCTCATCTGAACCATTCCCAACAAATGACCCATGTTTATTCTTAACCTAAGATTGTAGATCATCAGGGTTAAAATAAACAACAAGTGCAGAAATAGTAAAAAAAAAGTCAAGTTGTTTTTATGAGATGCTGAAAATTTGTAAAAAAAAAATTGTATTTGTAAAAATTTGTAAAAAAAAAAAAGTTTATTTACAGAGAGTTTTAGAAATTTCCAATATTTTTATGATTAAAACAGGTAAAAAAAATCAAAATATAACCTTAAGGGCATCACTGGTACCTGTGTTTAGAAGATATCAAACTCAGACTTTATGATACACTTAAAATCAGAGGCAGCTCAACCTTAGACCTTCAGTGATGTCATAGTTTTGTGGAATGCCATACATTCCGATCAGTTCTCTTTTAAGTCGGGGAAAATCAAACAAGATAACGTTGTCAGCTTAAACAATCACAGGACACTTTTGTGTTGCCTTCTACGTAGGGCCAGCTAGAAGGCCCTGAGGTCGCAATCTCGCGAGATGATTGGTCTGACAATGTAAACTGGCTGTGTCCATTCACTTACAGTGGGCAGAGCCTGGCAGATTTCATGGAATCATGGACAACACTAGCTAGCTGAAATATATTGTAAAAAGTTTTTTATCCAACTTTTCAAATGTAAAAACCTTTTAAAATAATCCAAAAAAAAAAAAAAAATTATTTAAAGATGTTTATGAATAAATGTCTTTTTCTTAGTATGTCTAAGCCAGCACAGAAGGCTTTGCTGACCCTAAATGTCCACCACTACTTCAAATGACTCCTAAAATAAATCAAACCTTTTACTCAGAAAGAAAGTTTGAGCTGCCAAACTTCTCAAAAAGGTCACAGTGTCCTCGAAACTTGACATAAATTTCCCATAAATATAAATACACCCAAATAAACCACGACTCCTCCCAGTTTATAGAGTGTTTTTTTAATCGTCTACATCTTTATCCGCAATCAATTTCATCTTGACAATCATAAATATGGATCAAAACATCAGCCTTTCAATTGGTCAGGGGAATAAAGGTGTCGTATCGATCCTCTGGTCTTTACACTGGTTGCAGCCTGTGTTTGTCTTTTGCCTCGGGGACACAGAGGAATCATTACTGTAACCCGACTAACAAGCTTTTATAAAACTCTGTGGCTCCAGAACTGGAGCGATGAACCTCTTCTCCAAAGCCACTGGCTCCATTTACCTTAGATAAACAGGTTCTTAAAGATCTCAACAACATTATTCCTCTTTTGTCCCTTTTTGTCCTGCTGCTCCGACCAGGCTCTATTTCCTTCCTTCATTTTATTTTATTATATCTTTTTCTCGATTGCCTCCGTTCGTTGCTCTTCCCTCGTTTCCACCCCTTGAGCTGGGCACTTGTGAGCCTAATTAAAGGAGTGGTTGCAGCATCTCCGGCAACATCCTGCTCTCCACGGAAGAGCACACACTCCCAGACAAATAATTGCTACCCATTCTGTCTGATTAGCATGATAACAGCAGACCTCTCACAGCGAAGAGCGCCGGTGTCTGGCAATGTCAAAACGTAGCGAGATTCTGAGCGGCCTAATTTAAAGGATATCAGACGTAGCGACACACACGCGCACGGGATAACGCACCGAGTGCGTTTAATGAGACATGACTCACACGACTTTCAGTCAAAAGAGGCGAAGAGTCGTAAATTAAAATGCGACGTCCGAGGTGAGCGTCGTCTGTGAGGATGCAAACATGCAGAGAATAGAGGTTGATGAGGAAAAAAAGTGAAAAATAAAAAAAGGGATGGAAGAGTTAGTGCGGATCGTATAACCAGGTTGTAATTCACCGCTTTGACTTTAACATTCAGCAGTCATGGGCTCATGATGTACAGAGCGCTGTGCTATGATGCACAACCTGTCACACAACACTGGAACACTGAAATCTGGACATAAAACGCACCGTGAATATCGTCTGTCAGGTTCTTTTTTACGATCATTCAGGAAAAGTGAATGTTAAACAAGTGGAGTGGAATCTTCCCTAGGGAGAACACCGTCCTACCTCTGTTATTGGCCAGGCTGCGTTGTAGGATCTGCTCCACCCTCATGGCGATGTCGGACATGTTCTGGGCGATGGCCTGGATGCGCTCCACCAAGACTATGGGTTGAATCCTGAGGAAAGAAAAGCTAAATAGTTAAAATGTTGACCGGACTAATCAGTCACCTAGCGTCGGATAAATAGCGTCAACAGTAGATTTTGTTTGTTTACCACAGTTTGCAGTAATGCGATCTCAGAGCTGGGGAGGAAATGCTAATTGTCGAGACGTTGAAGCGTGAAATGGAAGAAAGCTTTTAAACATCCACACATAATTTATTTGTTGGTAGAAAGATGTGACTGATGTGGCAAATTAAAAGACCCGTCCTCGGTGAGAAGAACATTGAACTGTTAACAAAGTGCTTTTCGGGCACTGGTCATCCTTCCAGCTACAGCGGTCCACAAAACAGAGGCTGGTGTTTTTTGCATCACAGACCTGTGGCCAAGGCCTCGTCCTGTTGTTATGGTGTCCTAAAACTCTTTGGACTATTAAGGGACATTTCTGAGACTCTATTCAACTAAAAAAAAAGGCTAATAAACAGTTAGCTGCAGTGGTGGCCTAGTTCACTGTTCCAAATTTTTTTGCACCATTAACCGGTTAAATGTCTTGTACTATTTTGACGGATTGGTCGTTTAGTTGTGGCAGATAAACACCCGTTATTAAAAGTAAATTTCCAATATTCTGAAATATTTTCCTACCTATAAAATCTTCCTACCAGAATTAACAGTGCATGGGCACAACAAGGTTTTATCAAGTGCCTATAATTTTCTCCTACCAGACTGGTATAAAAAGTTAGAATCTTGTATCAATGACTCATTATTACGCATTATTTTTGAGTTTATTGTTTTTGTTTTCAATGAGAAAATATTTCCTAATCAAATATAGTTGCATTATTGATGATGGAATCCTAGCCATTCTATTGGTCAGTTCTTTTGTTGATATGGGTATGGATCAAGTGGAAGTAACAGATGGGGCCAAAAGGAAACAATATTTCTCAGTGGCCCGACACCAATTCACCTCCGGACCGGTACTGGTCCCCGGCCCAGTGGTTGGGAAGTGGACTTCAGTCCACAAGGTGGCCCAATATGGGTCCCCCACCCCAAGATTGAAAAACAGCTGGGTCTGGGTCTTTGCTGCTGAGACCTGCTGCTCTGCTGCTTTATTTAGAAAAACCAGTGTCAGAGGAACGGCTCTGTGAGGACAATAAACCACAGGAAATAAATATTTAAAGGCATCATTTCAAAAGTAAACTTTCGAAGCAGCGCTGAATAATTCATACCTCTGACTATTTAAGGCCTCTTCCTCTAGAAAAACCAGTGACTTTGTTATTCCTAAAAAAGGGGTTTATGCAAATCCAACAACAGCAGTAAAATAAATTTCTGTAAATGATCTACTGTATATAAAACTGAAGAGGCCGGTGGAAGACTACTGAGGAGGTACAGTATCAGGAAACAAAGAGTGAGAAGAAAAGAGATGAAGGAGAGAATTAAGGAACAACAATAAGGTACAGAAGAAAAGGAACAAAGTAAGAGGGAGAAAAAGGCTGGGGTGGAAAAGTAAAAAAGGGAAAAAGAAGAACAAGAACAAAAGAAAAGGATGACATATATGAAGACAGAGGAAGAAGAATAGGAAAAACAAATAAAAAATAAAAAATTAATTAAATGTCAGTTTAATTAATAAAAATTAAAGTTGGAAAAATATGAGTCTTAAATCAACAGCAACCAATCAAACCAGAGTAATGTTCATTAATCAGTTTCCTTAAAGTTAATGTTCCAACGCCCACACTTCCCCCTTTAAGGTTCTCATGGCGTCCTCTACTACGTCCTCCTTACAACAACAACACACACAAGCATACAAGTGTGCTATTCAAAAAGAGCTGGAACAAAACAACGTCCACACTTCCCCCTTTAAGGTTCTCATGGTGTCCTCTATTACGTCCTCCTTACAACAACAATACACAAGCATACAAGTGTGCTATTTAAAAAGATTGCGAGCAAAACAACGCCCACACTTCCCCCTTTAAGGTTCTCAGGGCGTCCTCTACAACGTCTGCCTTACAACAACAACACACACAAGCATACAAGTGTGCTATTTAAAAAGAGCGGGAGCAAAACAACGTCCACACTTCCCCCTTTAAGGTTCTCATGGTGTCCTCTACTACGTCCTCCTTTCAACAACAACAACACACACACAAGCATACAAGTGTGCTATTTAAAAAGATTGCGAGCAAAACAATGCCCACACTTCCCCCTTTAAGGTTCTCATGGTGTTCTCTACTACGTCCTCCTTACAACAAAAACAACACACACAAGCATACATGTGTGCTATTGAAAAGAGAGGAAGCAAAACAATGCCCACACTCCCCCCTTTAAGGTTCTCATGGCGTCCTCTACTAAGTCCTCCTTTCAACAACAACACACACATAGGGCGCACTGCACATTTTGAAGAAAATCTTGGACTTTCATGTGCGCCTTACAGTCGTGAAAATAAGGTACCTTCAAAATAAAAGAAAATCCTGCCGTTAGAGGGACACACTGGGCAAACTCAAGCTTTTGGGTTAAAAAAA
>JAFBJS010057681.1:1104-16784 GCA_016785265.1 Paraplagusia blochii
AAGCCGAAAGGAAAAGAAGAAGAAGCCATGTAACCCATCACCAAAGTGAACAGTGGGCGGCTTTCGGCGCCAGGGATCAGTGTGTGAGGATGCCATGCATAGTGCACCACAGTGGTAACCTGGCAGCTGTTGGATTCGAACCTGGAACCCTCTGGTCTCAAGTCCGCTTCCTTAACCACTAGCTTTTATAAACCAAGTTTTGGACAAAATTGATGTGCAGTGTTATTGTAGAATTATAGAAAGAATGTAAGAGACATGAACTGGCACCTAGATGACACAAGATGTACCCAAGTCCATGTCAAAACCGATTAAGACACAACATAAACTGGCACCTAAATAACAGACAGGTCCAACAAAAACATGTCTTGGTATGTGCCTGTATGAGAAGAACACGCCTGTGTCAGTATTTGGGATTTGTTGGTGAGACTGCAGATTAAATTTGTGTTGGACCTACCATGGTCAGACATCTTTTGATACATACACATACTTTATACTTTACTATCTATCTGCTATTTCAGCTCTTTGTCTAACATTTCCATCGCTACATGGGATATGAAAAACATTATTCTATATCAAGGTCCTTCATCAAGGTGTTTTTTTTTCTTAGTTCAGAAACTGATGGAGCCTTATTGGATGAAAGAAGAAGAAGAATGGTTTATTTTTCATCCCCCAAGGGGGAAACACACTTTTACAGTAGCTCGAGAACAATAACGTATAATAGTTGAAAAAAATAGAGGAGAAAAAAGAGAAAGTTAAAATGTTAAAAACAAACAAAAAAAAACACTTGATATCCAAAGTGACTGTGACCTGAAAAACCATTGCTGAATAGATAAATTTTCCACTTATTCTGTTAATATCAGAGTCTGTATGTATATGTATAATATTTATATATGTATATATATATATATATTTTTTTTTTTTTGTGCCGGTCCCAAGCCTGGATAAATGGTGAGGGTTGTGTCAGGAAGGGCATCCGGCGTAAAAACATTTTGCTAAATCTATGATGCGAGACAACAAAAAGATTTCCATACTGGATCGGTCGTGGCCCGGATTGATGTGGAGAACAGGATGAGACGGAAATTGTTGACTCGCTGTGGCAACCCCTGAAAAACGGCATAAGCCGAAAGGAGAAGAAGAAGAAGAAGACAATTGTTTCATTATTTAATCCATCCACCAAACTTGTCCAAATTTTACTGTTAATTTATACTATTAGTTGTCCTTCTTCTTCCAGAATTCACCCAATAGATAGTCTAGAAGAGTCTAAAAAGCATAGGAGCATTTTAGCCTTTATTTAATACCTAACTCATAATTTATCTTCGCTCACATGAACACTCAATCTTTTGACCTGGGCCGTGACACAAATATTAGTACCACATGTGGCCCACGAGTCAAAATAATTGCCCTCAATTGTATTAGCCTTTCCCACACAGTCAAGTGGGGGGATGAAGAAGGAAAAGACAGAAAGATTATGAATACTAATTCACTACACAAATGTGTAATACACGGAAGTGGCATAGCTGCTTCAGCTCCCTGACACACAGTACCTGTATCTGCACTGCACAAGCACCTTGTAAATTACAAAAAAAAAATGAAATTTTCCAGTCATGCTGCGTGAGACAGGGGTGTTTGTTTATCTGTGTGTTTTTACATGAGTACGCTGAGCCACTAAATGCTTATTCTTCCATGACAGCTGTACGCAATACTCAGGTGAGCACAGTACAATTAATGAAGACTCGTCTTATATTAGTCTGAGCTGGGACCAAGCTGCAAGAATAGAAGACAGAGGAGTTCTCAGTGGCGTAGACGTACATACCGTAAAAAAAGGATTATACTGTTAATTCATACATTGTAATCCCTCTGCTTCTTCCAGTTTTTTAGGTCATAAAATGATGAAAAAGTCTTTAAAATAGAATTCATAAAAATCTGTAAATCTGCAAGATTAGAATTTAAGAAACGTAAAATAGAACAGCGATAAAGAGAAGACATATTGTTGTATGTATTTTAGAATTTTTTTTTTTTTTTTTCCAATATGTGTTGTCTGCCTTACTTAGGTCCCCCAGAAATATAGTGTATTTAATGATCATCTCAGCAGTAACTGGGCTGGATATGGAGATATTACATAACAAACGTCAATTTGTCTTGCAGTGAGCCATCACAGTGAGGAGCAGGTGAGAGTGGTGCCTTTGAAAAAAGTTACTTTAACAATATGTGGGATTTTTTTTTTTTTTCCATAACCGTAGAAGACTAACACAGGAAAAAAAAGGACTTTAAATTTTAAGCTATGCATTATCCTGTGCCACAGTAATTACTGCCAAGGTAGGCACTCTTCCTGACGAGTGTCTTCCATTAGCTCCCCGATAAATTATTTATAAATATGCAACCCACTCGCTCCTGTGATTACAAAAGGATGATGTGAAAAGGGAAACATGAAGATAGAGATATGCACTTTCGGGCTATTTCCCCCTTTTCTCAGCAAATGGCGGAAGATGGACATGTTTAACTCTCCGACTTGACAGGAGGGATGCAGAGCTGTTCTCAGGCATGCGAATGTAAAAGGAGAAGGTGTTCTGTGGGGACGGCTATGATGATGGAGTCTTGGCGGTAAAGCGCAAACATCTGCCTTCCCCTAGACAATTCTTGCCTTTTTTGCACATTCCACTTAAATAAAACCTGATAAAAATAGCAGCATTCTACTGGGCTTTTCGTCTGAGTATAACAATACGGCCAGTCTCTACCAAAAGAATAATGCATCTCCTGTGTCTATTATTCTGGAACGTCTAAGTGGAAATAAATAGCCCCGCAACATGGTTTTGTTTTAAGTTTACCTACATGTATAATGTATGACTACATATATGCAGCACCAGAGTCAATGATGGAAACATAAGAGACATTCTTTGTTTAGCTGTACATGCTCAATCGACACAAAGGCACGGCATTTGTTGTCAGTGTGTGCTTGTTTCCACACTAGGTAGTGCTGAAAGAACTATTATACTTGGTTGTGTTGCACAAAGAAAATCTTTGCATGCAATTTCATTCTTTTTTTTTTTTTTTGCAACCAAGGTTAGAAAAAAATAGTTTCCCGTATTAAACAGTTTTTTACTAGTATTCTTAAAGAACTATAGTTCAGACATGGATGGCTCAAAAGAACCTTTACCTGTACAATTCAAACAATGTTTTCCAAAATACAGGCCTGTCCTTGAGCCATGTGCCATTCACACAGCGAATCGCAGAATTGAGCAGTTTGTAGCTCTCAACTAGTGGCGTCTTCCCAGTGTGATGTGATGTAATGTATGGTGAAAAAGAAGCCAGTTGTGGGAGCTCAAACTGCCATTTCCCTGGCAAGTTGTGCCAGTTAGCTAATAACGCTTACACACACATGCTTTGTGTAGCTGCTCGTGTTCAATATAGCGGTCGACTATATGTTTTTTTTGGTAGTGTGAGGGATGGTCCCCAGTACTTTGCATTTTTGTGTTTGCATTTTCAACACAACCAAGTAAATAAAAAAAAACAGCCCTGCAAGTAACAAGAAATGTAAGAAATGTTGATGACCAAAAATACCAGCTTTGCTATGCTTATTCAATGAGAAATACAAGGTCAAGGCCAAGGTCAGCTTTATTGTCAATACCTTTACATGTACAGAACATACAAGGTTATCGAAAATACGTTCTCCGCTATCCCAAGCACAGACAAGACACAAACATTACAATACAGTTTACAATAAGTCTGCCGTATTGTGGTCTGCAATCAGAATAGTTAGTGCAAAATCGATGGGTAGTGGGCATTGCCCATACACACTCTTAGCTCACAGTTTTATTTACTTTCGCTAAATTGCTATCGTAGCGTACATTAACCAAAAATAATGTGGAATGTACAATTGATTTTTAATATGTCATTTCTTACGGAAGACTGCAGCCGTAATTACCATCTGAAATTTTATGAAAATCCAGGCATGTGTCGACAAGTGTTCTGTCCTTCTGTTTCCATTCAAGTGGAACGGTAGTCCTTCGCAAGTGTTATAACCTGTCACACGGTATATGCATGGTTCATTCGTCCTTTGGCCTAACCCGCAAACCCAGTGGGGAGGGAGGAGTCAAAAAGAGCATCTGGCACAAAAACCGTGCCAAATCACTGGAGACAAGTTGCAGGCCATAGATTTGCACTGACTTTACCTCGTCCATGAGTCTGCTCTAAGGCTTTGAATAAGGTATATTGCATTCTATTACCAAATATGTGAGTACTGAGGCCAAATCAAAGTTCACATATAGAATATTGTGACAATGTATGCCTCAACAATGGCAGGTTCCATATCAGTTTTTCCATTGATAATGAAAATCCAACAACATAATGACTGTAAATTGCTAAATCTGATGAAGACTCTGGCACATATCATGATTGGTCAATATCTGTATCAGACAATGAAGTGTTTGGACAATATTAGCAAATGTTAAATTAGGACTTTAGGGTAATCTGCATGATCGCACTCACCTGTATCCCTGTCAACAATAAGTGTGCATCCTATGGACATGTCCAAATGATGTCAATCTGGCTTCCGTGGCTTTTTCTTCGAACCTTCCTGTCTGTGTTGTCCCTCTAATCACCTCATTCCTGATCCTGTCCATCCTTGTCTCTCCTAAAGAGAATCTCAGCATCTTTAACTCTGTCTCCTTCAGCTGCCTTCCACCTTTTGATAGTGTCTCTTATCCATCCATCCATCAATCCATCCATCTAACTAGTCTCACGCTCACCACCGTCCTGTAAGCTCTCCTTTCACCCTAACTGACACTCTTCCATCAATAATAAAGTATATTGACCAGATCCAAACATAACCCTACTGTAATATATTAGTTTTTCTTATTTGCTTTGGTTGTAAGATTAGGGTTTTTTGGTTCACTAATGTGTTGTTTTCTAATACCTTAAGACATGGACATATGTGTCATGTAGCTCTCTCGTAGAACTTCTTCCTAACATTAAATGTGAAAGAACAGGAAAGATGTGCTCAGGTTTTGGGAAAAGCAGGTCAGAAAAAGTTCCACTGGTATTACGGACCTCCTGGTTATAGCTTTTGCAGAGTGAGCTGTATTGATTTGCAGCATTCTTCATCATAGAAGAAGCTTTACTATCACAGCGCAGATCATAGAAAAAAAAAAAGATAATCCTATCAGTAACTTCAGACTGTGCTGAACATATACTTCTTAAACCCACGGGGGCTGCTGCGATTCATCCAGGGGGGCAGATCCTGGAGAATGCTAAAAGTTCACCAGAAAGAACCAACTTTGTGTTTAATCTCCGTCTGTTTGTTTTGCTCAGTCAGTTAGAACTGAATCGGCACTTGGGAGCTTGGCCAGACAAGCTCATCATTAAAGTTTTTTTTTTTTTTTTTTTTTTTTTTTTTTGAAAGCTTTTTTTTTTTTTTTTTTGGCGAAAGCACTGTTTTAAATTCAAATGACAAGAAAGTAAAATAAACAGCTTAAAGCTGAGTTTCAATGTAGACCCATAACGTAAAATATCTATTAAGAAAAAAAAATCCCAGACTTAAACATTATTCTTCCCAAAACTACAACAATTCTAAGAATAATTTCAATATAGTATTATTGGGACATTTGTGAGGGCCGATGGAGTTTCCTTCATTCACACTTCGTTCATTCATCTTCATCCTCCTTTCAGTGAATTGGTCTCAGTGGCAGCAGTGTCCGCAACAGTTGCCTAAATCACACTGTACCATACTGTGAGTCTTCCTGAGGGTGTTGAACCCACTGGAACCTGACACCTGGTTGATTAGAACCTGAACCCTTCCTTAACCACTTGGCCACCACAGCCTCCCCTCGTTCATACTAAGCAATACTAATTATATAAAAATGAAATAAAATTCTCATATCACCTCCATAACTTATAGGGGACATGTTTAAAATTGGGTCTACAAAGGGCTGTGGCTGTAGGTTTTTGTTCCAACAGGACAACAGCACACATGAAGTGTCTTTTTTGAGTCTCCAGGCAGCTCAATGGTCAACAATGGTGCTGTGGATAGTTTGGAACAAATTTGTGGAACCAGTTTGATGCCTCAGAAAGGTATCTTCCTACATATAGACTAGTGGTGTTTGGCCCATTGCTGGTCAACTCCAGTGTAACACCACCTCCCGAATCCGGTTTAAGGTGATTGGCATCTTCTTGTGAACTAACCACTCAGATGAAGGTCATAAGGGGCTGGTACAGTACAGTGTGGTTTGGGTGGAGTTCTGCAGACTGATGCCTTCATGATCTTCATGAATGGATAAGCGGACAAAGATGGATGGGTGGGGCTACTTAAAGGCTGCAACACCCCCTAGTAAAACAACAACTATTCAATCATTCATCTTCTGCTCATCCGTTGCCAGGTCTCAGGGGCAGCAGTCTCCACAACAGCCACCCAAATCACTTTCCTGCGAGCGATTTACCCTCAAAACCAGTGGTTCTTAACCTGGGTTCCATTGAACCCTATGGGTTTAGTGAGTCGGTTTCCCGGGCGTTTAGTGGAGCCTCTGCCGTGGAGGTCAAGACACACTAACTCACCCTAATAAAGTAGGGTTTGTTGAATACACATATAAAACTGGTGGGGTTTGGTAGCTCCAACAAGGTTAACCACCACCAGGGTTATAATAGTTCTGGATTTTTCAGTGTAGTTTCGTTTTAGTTAGTTTTACCTTTTAGCACATTTGTTTTAGTTAGTTTTAGTTATTTGTAAAAGCAACTAATTTAGTCTTAGTTTTAGTTTTGTCCAAAATGTTTAGTTTTAGTTTAGTTTTAATTAGTTTTAGTTTTTCGTTTTAGTTTTCTGCGAGGTTCGAACAAAGACGAAAACGAAGGGTAGTTCATTTCGAATCTCAGTTAGTTTTGTTGGGACACATTTTCGTTTTAGTTAGTTATAGTTTTTTTTTTTTTATTTAATGATCGTTTTAGTTACTTTCAGTTAACGAAGAGTTTTTTTTTCAGTGATTGTTTTTGTTTTTTCGTTAGTTTTCGTTAACGATAACCCTGACAACCACTACTCTAAACGTTATATGGGTTGGGACGTGCTGTGCTCAGCACACCTCAGTAGCAACCTGGCAGCTGGTGGACTTGAACCTTAAACCTTGCAGACCTATCGTTTAAGACAAAATTAATGGCTGTAGTCTGGAGTTCCTTTTTGCTTAATCATACTAAACTGAGAAATATGCTTTTTTTTTTAAAACACAACCACATCTTTGCAATGTGTAATAGACAAGGTCATTAGCATAGTTAGCAGTCTTACAAGATCATTTTGGTTCAATGGAAGCAAAGCACTGACCTCAATCAAGTGGGTAGTTCAGAGGAGGCAATAAAATAATGGGCAGAGCAGAGAGTTGAGATGTCTCCCTGTCACACTTCATCCAGACAAATACATCAGAACTGTTTAACTGCTCAGACCAGACAATTACCTTCTAATTCCAGTCTAGCCTAAAGGGCCTCTGTAATGAAAAATAATTAAAGCAGAAAATTTCTCATTTCTAGTGCGATGGTTTCATTGCTTCGATGCGAGTGTACGGACTGTGGAAGTGTGTTAGTGGTATCAGAGATAGAAATATTATTGCAATCACTCTGAGCCAGATTAAGGTTTGGCTCTGTTTGTGTTATATACTGTAATGGCACGTTGGGAAAAGTTAAATGAAATACTAGTTTACTGCACTTCAAGATATTTTACTGCACCCTCAAAATACTCTTGATAATATTAATAAATTATATTATAGTATATTAAAAAAAGGTTGAACTGTGAGGATCTCTCTGAGAGCTTGAAGTAGTTTGTTCCAAATGATATTAATTTGTAGAAAACTGTAAAATAGAAAGTTTAAAAATCCAGGCACCTAAATTGCAATCATCCACTGGTTTGCCAAGAGAGTGCTGTTAGTTCATGAGCAATAAACTGAAAATCAATATATTATGTGTAATTATATTTTAAACTATCATGCTGTAAATAAGTCTCCGTGGACAATGATGTTTGCAGGTTACAAGGAGGAGAGGTGGAGAAGGTGGAGGAGTTCAGATACTTGGGCTCAACTGTTCAGAGCAGTGGAGACTGTGGAAGAGAGGTGAAGAATAGAATACAGGCAGGATGGAACAACTGTAGAAAGGTCTCTGGGGTGATCTGTGATTGAAGGGTGTCAGCTAAGGTGAAGGGAAAGGTTTACAGGACAGTCGTGTCCAGCCATGATGTATGGACTAGAGACACTAGGAATAGGTAGAAGACAAGAGGGAGAGCTGGAGGTGGCAGAGTTAAAGATGGTGAGATTCTCTTTGGGGGTGACAAGGATGGACAGGATCAGGAACGTGGTGATCAGGGGGACAACACAGACAGGAAGGTTTGGGGAAAAAGCTAGAGAGACTAAGAGATGGTTTGGACATGTTCAGAGGAGGGACAGTGATTATATTGGGAGAGGAATGGTAGACATGGAGCCACTCGCTGTGGCAACCCCTGAAAAATGGGGAAAAAGCTTTGATCTACATTATATTTACTATTATATTGTCAACTCTGTTATAATGAACACAATCATTCATCCAACCGTTCAAAGAGTAAACCATTTGAGGAGAAGTATTCTGTTCCCCATTCATTGTCATCCTCTTATCCGTAACCGGGTCTCTGGGGCTGCAATCTCCAATCATATTGCTCCGTACTGTGAGCCTTCCTGTGGGTGGTGAGCCCCATGGAAGTTATGTGGGTCGGGATGGTTTAAAGCTGCTTGTAATTATAAATACCTTTTCACACTGTGAAGATAGATAGAATCTTACTCTGACAAACACACACTCACACACAAAATGATACCTGTTTATTTGGCCGATGTCTCTGCCTTTCATACCCCGATATGAAATCTTTGCAGAGGGCAATTTTTGTAAAAGCGTTTTTGTCTTTGGTCAATTTCGGAAACAAATGATATTCAAGTTTAAGCCTAGAGATTGTGTCATTTTGATTTAAAGAACTGGACACCAGGGGACATCAGAAATGACAGATGCCACCACAGATCCAGGCGCAGTTAATGAGAGACAGTAAAAAGGGTTTTGCTGTCCATGTTTGGCAGAATCATTCTGCTGTCTGAGCTGTGAAAATTGGCTGAGTGTATATTTGCAGATGACAGTCCTGGCTAAAACATTCCAGTCCGGTCTGTTTTGAGTGAAACATTTTTTTTTTTTTGCTCATAGTGTGATCTGAGAAAGAAATGTTATTCTCCTCAAGTCATATAATCCAGTTGCATATGCTTTTGAATGCTTTGCATATGGATTACATCCATTCATATTTTACAGATTAGCCATAAAAATATTGGTGTGTTCCTAGTAATGCGGATTGTTCTTTTGGTGCGAAGCCCAAGCCCATTTGATTGCGATTCCTTGGCTCTGCTGTCATGTAGTTGTGTGGGAAATGCTAATAGAGACTCAGGAATTACATAGCAGTGTTGGGAGGTTTGTAAAGGGGAAATGTATACGTAAGTATATAAGATACTATCTCACCTCTTGGCGGCAGTGGTGCCCTAGCAGTTAAGGAAGCGTACTTGCAAGGTTTTGCATTGTCACAACCCACATATAGTATGTACCTTCCCGTGAGCTCATCGCTGGAACGCTCACAGTATGATATGGATGGCATTTGTGAGTCCTGGTAATAGATAAGCAAGCAATAGTACTGCAGTAAACATACCCTGTGTTCCGAATTATTATGTAAAAAGTGTTCAATAGTGGTAAGGTACGATTTATTTGTTTGTTTGTTTAAACTCATGAATGGTAATGTGAATTATGGCTCTGTATATCACTGAAACCAATTGAAGACACCTGTGCTAATTAGTTTGGCAGGTGAGTCCAATTAAAGGCGAGACTACTAAAGAAGGTTGTTCCACATTATTAAGCAGGGAATTTTTTTCAACCAAGATGGGCAAGAAGAAGGACTTTTGCATTTTGTTGCTGGAGAGCAACGTTTGCGTCAAGGAATGACGACAATTAAAATTGTCAAGATACTTCATCGCGATCGTCGCACTATCAAGAAGTATGTAGCTGATTCAGAGCACACACGTGTGCATGCTGATAAAGGAAAATCCAGGACTCTTTCTAACAGGTTACTATGTCGGATCAAAAAGAGCAGCTGTAAAAAATGCCCCGTCACAGCAGCAGACAAGTTTTTGTAGCTGCTGGTGCCTCCAACGTGCCCTGGACAACAAGATGCAGGGTCCTCCAGGGGTTTGCGGCGGTGCGTAAGCCATCGTTTTGACCTCCAGTGTCCATGCACACAAGCAGAAAGGGCTCCAGTGGTTCCAGGCAATACCTGAAGACTGACTTAAAAACTGATCTGTTCACCGATGAATGTTGTTCAACCCACAATGGTCCAGATGGATGGAGTAGTTGATGGTTGGTTGACGCCCACCCCATGCAAACAAGGCTACAGCGCCAACATGGAGGTGGTGGAGTGACGGTGGCAAGATGACATCCACAAAGAACACTTCCTGCCATGGTTCAAAAGGAAGAATCAAGCTTTTTGGGAACAAGATAATTTTCATGCATGCCAATGCACCACGTCATGCTGCAAGCATCTGCATCTCTGGCTGCAGTGGGCATCAGTGGAGACAAACTTATGGTGTGGCCCCCATCCTCCCCTGACCTCAACCCTATTAAGAACCTTTAAGAACCTTAGGAGCATCATTCAGTCCTCATACAAGGCTGTTCCTGCAGCAGATATTATCCAAAAACTGCCAAATTCAATGGATGGAAGACTTGAGAAGGTCCTTTTCAACAGGGGGTCTTATGTTCAGATGTGACTTCACTTGTGATAATGTTTGGATCCAAATAGTGCTTGATTTCAGTTACATTTCAGTCAGGCATAACCTGCTAATGTTGATAATTTCACACATAACCATTTATTGTTCTTTATGACAATAAAATGTTCTGAAACTCAATTGTGCGTAACAATTTGCAACTTGCAGTTGTGTTTTTTATTTATTTATTTTTTTTAATGTACTATTATCAGTGGGAGGTTCATGCAAAAACATTCGAGTTGTGTCTCTAATGGTTGGTGACTGGAAAATCATGATGACTGCCATTCATATAGATAATTTTGGAAAATATGATTTGCACAATAATTTGGAACACAGCGTACTGTGTGACATGTACTTGCAATGAATCTGATTGTTTTTGCTAAGATTATGCTGCAGTGGGTTTACCCCAATTATATTCAAATTTCCTGTTTAGGATAAATCTTTGAAACTACGTTAAGAAATCTAACTAAGCTGTCAGGGCAACGCTATTATCGCTTCCTTTTGCTCCTACTTATCTGAACTACCTGATCCTAAGTTTATAAAATTAGTTATATGAAAAAATGGCATTCTATAAAATAATAAAATAGCTGAAGCCTTAACAGCATATTGCTGTAATACACATCTTTTTGTCCATAAACATTTGCTATATATACAGACCTCAATAGATTATATATATCATTATAATTTTAGGACATATAGTTTGCATTCATTTATCTTTATCCTCTCGTCTAATACTGGCTCCTGGTGGCAGGAGTCTCCAGGACTGCCACCCAAATCGCACTGCACTGCAACATGGTGAGCAAACTGGAAGTTAAGGGCCTTGCTATGCTCACAGCAGAACCTAAAGCCTTGGGGAACCAAGTCTGCTTCCTTATCTCAAGCCACCACTGCCGCCCAACTTTCTCTTCTGCGGTAACTCAGAGACACTCAATATGACAAAGGAAAGCACTGAGGAAATGAAGAGAACAGTTAGTGTATGTGCTGGCTGACTGGACATCACCAAAAGAAATCTAAGATATCCCTCTCATCAGTCACACCTTGACATCTCTCCTTGAGATAAATGGACAGGCAGAGTATAAATCCCGGGCTCTCGCTGGATGACGAGATCGAGACAAACAGGAAGCGCTCAGCAGACAGCCACATCACTCCTCATCTACCGTGCTCCCGATGGCCCACAGGTGAAGAAATAGTAGCCTCTTTCGTAATCTAGCTGCCAATAAGATGACATTGAGGCAGGCAGTCTGACAAAAGCCGTTTAAAGACCGTGACATTTAACTGGATCTTTGGCAACTTTGGCCTACTGGACAAAACAAGTCCATGGAAGGATAATTTGACATAAGGCTGTTTTTTTATATAATATATGGTTATTGTTAACTTGTTGTTGTCTTAAAGCAGCATTCAGGAGGCCAGTTAACAACAGGGCTAGAGCAGAAGTTGAAGGGTCAGATGCAGCAAGGTTGTTACTTCTTTGCTACCATCGGTTGCTAAGTGCATAAGCAACAAGAAACCAGGAGTGAGGCATGTAAGATGACTAGTTGGACAAGAGTTTAAAAAAAGTTAAGATGGCAACTGTTAACATGTTGGTGGTTAAGCATCGGTTTTATTATTTGACATGAAACAGGAATAGATCTCATTGAAACGATCGTTCCCGAACTTTACAATTCCAAACCCCTCAAACAGCATACGCTCCTGGCTCAAGATGCACTTTACAAACCCACAGCCAGTGCTACAAAATTTGTAAAGACACGACTTTTTATTTACTAATTGACAATCCTTTATTCCAACATCAGGAAATTAGTAACTATTTTCTATTACGGCTTGTTACTTTTGCAGGGGTTGCCAGAGAAGAGCATTGTTTTCCATCTCCCCTACCTATGTCCACCCCTAGTACATTCATTAATTTCCTCCTTGTCTCCTGGTAGCTACATCTCTGGAATTATTGTCCCCCCGATACATTTACTGTCCCATTATTAAATATGTCCAAACTTTCTAAATCTGGCTTTTCTATCTTTTTCTCTAGACCTTCCTGTCTGTGTTGTCCCTCTAATGGCCTAATTTCTGATCCTGTCTTTTTTTGTCCCTACCAAAGAGAAGCTCAGCATCTTTAACACTGCCACCTCTAGCTCTGCCATTGGCGGTGTCTCTACCTGACAGGCAGGAAATGATGAAGAATTCTTCTGATTTGCGCTACCTGTGCAGATGCCAGTTTTAGGATCAGACCGGCCTGAAAACTGTCATAAATAGCCAAGTCTACACCAATTATTGCTTTTCAAGCTATTGTAGACAGTGTTGTCTACAAATTAGCAGACCAGGACACACTTCTCCAAAGCTTTCTGACCATGGCAGGTCCAACACGAATCAACTTATCAGCAGTCTCACCAACAAATCCCAAATACTGATACAGGCGTGTTCTTCTTATACAGTTATTGGACATTCTCAGACAGTCATATCGTGAGACATTCAAGACATTCATCAGATCTCTGAACTGCAGAATGTTGTGCTCCTGCACCTGGACATTGACATGGGTACATCTTGTTACTGTTATCTAGGCGCCCGTTTATGTTTATTCCTTAATCCGTCTTGACAATGCGTCTTGCGTCTGTCACCCAGGTGCCAGTGTCTGTTGTGTCTCACATACCGTGCGTACTAAACTTTCTACAATTCTACAATAACATTGCACATCGATATTGTCCAACACTTTGTCTCTTCATAATACACAATTCTCCACCACAAAGTTACAAATGGTGCGTTCAGGTTACAACGGAATCAAAAAGTTAAAATATAGATTGTGGCAGGCACTGCAGAGGACACCACTCACCTTACAGGTCCTCGCGATGAAGGTGTGGTTTCAGGACTTTTGGTTTTTAGCGCACGAGTTACGCATTTCAGTTCAAGTCTGCACTTCATTGAATAAACTTCGTTTTGATCACATCTCAGTTTCTAGCGCAATTCTTCGTCCCGATAAACATATTACTTTCTTTCAACTTTTTGGAACCAGTATAACGGGCTTTTTAAGCGCACATGTAATCCACTGGTCTAATATGGATATTTTCACATATCTACATCAACACAAGATTTTTTTTTTTTTTACTACAATGATTTCCAGATTGTAATGGAATAAATGTGGCAAAAACAATGTTTGGAACAATCTTTGTTCTCTTACTGTGACCTAAATTTTGGTCGTAAGTTGTCCTCAACAGGGTTTTTAATGCGCTGTAAATATAAAAAGGCTCAATTTATCTGTTCTTTAATCAATCTTTGTAATGAGGCTTTTAAAGATTTTACAGATTGTCTCACAGGAGGCATCATCCACATGTGGTAAAGCCCTGAACCTTGACTCGAGTGCTGTGCATTAGTGGTGGATTTCCTGGAGAGCAGTGTCAGAGTACTAGTCTACGGTGTATTCTTGGATTGCAGGCTAGACTTCCCTCACAGCTGGGATAATTAATTAAAAATAACCTATATTTATTAGAGCTACAAGGCTGACTCTATTTCCAAATGGTATTTTACAGCGGGCACCAACCATTTCCCTTTTCCCGTGTGTGCGTATAAGTTGTATAGTTTGTCATGCCTTAATAATTAAAATGAGTTTTACAGTATTTTTAGTACAGTTCCTATTTCAACAATCACTTAAATGATTTATTTTGACATATTAAGTAAATCTGGTTAATCCTTAAAATACAATACTATATCAATATTCAGGACTGTATAAAATGTCTCACTCAGTAATATATTGTATTTTCAAAATATTTTACTCTTCAAAGCCTGCAAGCCAGGTGTTTTTTTTTTTTTTTACCTTATCTGGGCAGGGTCTTTTCCTTTATTTGCAACATTATAGTTACTGTTACAATACAACGTTGTGACAGGTTGTGCAACCTGAGAACCATAATTCTAAACTGCATTCTTCAGTCACATTGTCCTTTGTCACATTTGCCTCTTCTTATCAAAAACACAGCTTACCAAGATTATGCAGAAGCAGCACGTTTCTTGCTTCTGGCGATTCCGTTTTAATTGTTCACTGCATGTGAAGACTCCAACTATTTTTTTTTTGGTACATTTTGCAGTAACTACCCCTTCCACAAAGTTGGAGGGAGGTTAATAACGGAAGAGAACCCCAGATTTATTAGGGTGAAGCATCTTGATAAACTCAGAATGGAATTACGTCCTAAGTGTTTGCTACACGTTGCCCCCTCTACAGGACGTCTCTGCTGCTTGATTAATTATTATCTTTAAATTGTGCATGGCCATGAATAAAGCCAGAGTTTCTCCCTGGCTGAGTCCCACCTGTGCTGCTTATTAGAAGGAGCTGTCATTGAGAACAGCGCTCTCCTCACATCTTTGATTTCCAAGTGGAAAAAAAAAAAAAAAAAAGATTAAAAGCAACCAGCAGTCTTTACCACAGACTTGGCAGGGTGTTGAAATTACAATTTGTTGTCTTATTTAAAAGAAAAAAATAAAAATAAATAAAAGCAACGTGATGCTAAAATGAAAAGGCCTTGTTGCTAGAATTATCAAAGCTTGGTCAATCATTTGATAAACTCTTGCTCTTCACTGGGATAAAAGCATGACATGTCATGTACTGTCTAATTCAGTCTTGTTTTATTCATACATAAATCACAGGTAAAGTCCTGTGTCTTTTTCTCTGGTTTATGTGACAGACCTACCTGGGCAGGAGGATTCACAAGAGTGCAGTAAAGTACAGTGTGACTTGGGTTGCAGTCATGAAGACTGTCGAAGATGAATGGATGCTGATTTGTAGTAGTTGGTTTTACAGAATATCTATCTTGGCTTTCTAATTTTAATAATTCAGATTTCTAATTCTATAAAATAATAGTGCAAGATATGGTAAACAGTGGTGGGCCGTGCAATTTAACCGTAGGCCTTCAGTGACGTCATAGTTTT
>JAFBJS010057681.1:22914-68121 GCA_016785265.1 Paraplagusia blochii
ATCTCAGCAGCTCTGTTGCAGTCTTCCTCGACGCATATATTCCACCGGTCTTACTCTTACCTTTTCTACTCGAGCGCCCCTGGCGGCCGTTAGAAAAATTACATAAATTGGCCGCATCACTGAATAAGCCGCAGGGTTGAAAGTTTGGGAAAAAAGTAGCGGCTTATAGTCCGGAATTTACGGTACCTCCTTGTCCTCCCTCACTGCATCCATCAATCTCCTTTTTGGCCTTCCTCGTTGTGTCCTACCTGGTAGCTCCATCTCTAGAATCATTCATCTACCAATTAAGGAAGGAAGGAAAAAAAAAACACAATATTCTTTTGATGATTGTGATCCACACCTCTGCAATGAATGAAATTTAACATTTGGCAGCATCTCTATCGGGCTTCTCTAGCCGTTTCCCCAAACCTTCCTTTCCGTGCTGTCCCTCTAATGACCTTATTCCTGATCCTGTCCAACCTTGTCTCTCCTAAAAATAATCTCAGTATCTTGGAGTCTGCCATCTGAAGCTCAGCCTCCAGTCTCCTGCCTAATGGTCCATCATGGCTGGTCTCACATCTGTCCTAAAAAAACTTTTCCTTCACATTAACTGACACTATTCAATCGCAGACCAACGTCATTGGTGAATGCTGATGGAAATTTATGGGCAGTCAATAGAAATGTTCCCTATTATCAGCCAATCGTGGCCACCAATAGCAACCGAGTGTTAAAAATGATTATGTAATATTGGTAAGACTCAGTTTTTCCTCCAATAACGGAAGCCCAATAATTTAATGCTGGGGTTTCGACAGACAATGCTAATTTGTGAAAATTACTTTTATGGTTTTATTCCATGACAACAGATTTGTGGTCTGAATTGAACATTTAGGCAGTGGTTATAATTCATATCAACAAAAAGTAAAATAAAACATCCATAGTTACCAGAGTAAAACCTACATCTCTAAAATAAATGAATCTTTGAATCCAGTTCCATAAACCCTAAACATTTTTTTTTTTCCGATCTTCAAATATAACCTACTTAATATGGAGCCATATCATACAAATATGTGTGTGTGTGTGTGTGTGTGTGTGTGTGTGTGTGTGACAAATGCCCCAGTGAACTGAGATGCTCTTTTAATCAAATGAGAACATGCACAGGGAAGCGGCAGCAGATCACAGAGCCTCTGCACTGCTGTTGCATCTGTTTACACAAAGAGGGCGTCTTAATGAATTTTTCATTTGCACCTGATGCTAATCTGTAAACTGTCGGTCGAAGTGCTGAGGCAAGCTCTACCTTTATCACTGATCCATGCAGCCTTTAAGAGTTAATAATGTGGGATTGAAAAAAAAATGGTGATGGTGTGGTGACCTGGAGCGATAGATGACACACACATGCGCACACACACACATACACACTGCTATTGAGCTCACCAATCAGCCAGTTGTCTGTATAATTACCATTGATCGAGGAGGCACACATCATACACACATCCCTGTCGCTAGTAATTACTGGGTGTAGAATGATGAGCAAGTATTTTTTTTTTATATTTATTATTAATATTAGTGACACAGACAACTGGGTTTTTGGTTTCTGTTCCGACTTTCTTCATTTTCCAGGAACAGTTTGGACCGCTGGTCCCAGAGCTCATCTTTAACTTCCATTATCTTAGTGCAAGTCTCAAACTGACTTCGATCCCACATTAATCATTTGAAAACTAATTTAAATCAGGAGCCTATCCAAACACTACAACACCTGTGGGGATGCTGGATTGCAGATTTTGTGGAATGCTAGATTTTTTTTTGTTCTTAAATGGCTTTTATGTTGTTTGTTTGTTTGTTTGTTTAGAATTATCCTGGTTGCATTTGGGCAGACAAATCTCATATGTCATATTTCAACACATTTTGCAGTTATATTATAATTTATCTTCAGTACTCCATATAAAATAATGCTAGTTGTCTAGGAATGGAGGTCTTCAGTGTTTTAGACAGGGGAAAATAACTTTTTATTTATTTATTTTTGTTTAGTTTATTTGAAGAGGTTATGAGATTTAATAAAACAGATGGTTACACATGGTTAGTTTTTTATTTGTACTCCACTGGCCTTGATGTAAAATGGCAAAAAAATACACAATACATATGCAATCCAAGAAACATATGCAAACACTTATCATACACTTAAGATAGACTATTACAAATTGACATTTGACCATTGTACGTGAAAACAAAAGGCTTTTTTCTCCTAGTGTTGGCAGTTCTAGGTGTCGATAAGCCACATTATACATTTTTTTAGCCTTGTCACCGTATTTTCACAACTATAAGGCGCACATAAAAGTATTTTTCTTCAAAATGTACGCTGCGCCCTATATTGCAGTGTGCCCTAAGTGTGAGGTCTGTGTCTCTGTGTCTTTCCCCTTCCCTGCTGTTGTGTGGTGCTGGGTCAATCACACTCACCTGCGTCTTTGTAATTAGTCTCACTTGTGTCACCTGGTGCCCTCACCATATAAACCCCTCTCCCTCGCTCAGTCTTTGTTGGATCATTGTTGTGTTTGGAGCTGTTGTCGTGTTTTGTTTCTATGGCCGGGTATTGTTTGGGTCTGTCATGTTAGGGGTTTATTTGAAGATGTTTGATGTTAAGAGTGCGGAGTATATGTACATGTTGAAGTGCATGTCTGTTTAGTTTGTCAGGTTAAGTTTTGTTATTGTTTAAATAAATCCCGAACACAAAAGAGTCTCCCAGTCCTGCACTTGAGTCCTACTATGTTTTCATCGAAGAAACCCCACTTCAACACTCTGACCGTGCTCTCATTCAATTCGGAATCAAATACTAAAGTAGATAATTCGGGATTCGATCCCGTATTAACTAATCAGCATTTGATTCACTTTGCATTCACATTTAGTTTAATTTGGTATTCGCTGCGCATTCGATGCCCTCTTTGCATTCACACACAATAAGGGAGCGAATGCGCATTAGTCTAACCATGGTCCAGTTTCAATTTGATCACTTTGTGGTTATATAATGAGATCTCGTTAATATGCGGTTTTATTCAACATGAATTTTGTCAACAAATGCACGAGCAATTTTGAGGAATAAATGGAGCAGGTTAAAGAAAGATCAAGGCGACGTATGAAAGCGATGAGAAGGAGACACAAAGAACGAATGAAGAAGATAAGGAGAGACAATATGAGGAAGTGTTTTGTAATCCTGTTCCTAATAATTCAGCAATATATAGCGGTTGACAAGGAGATGAGCCACTCTCGTAGCATTTTACGAGCTTGTTAAACTGATACGGGTGTTGTTGCGTTCACACACAACCGTTTTACTTTTTATTGCTTTACACCCGTATTAGTTAATTCGGTAACAAAACCCCCGACTAGAGGTGGATTAGTAAATGTGCATTAGTTGAGGAGGGAATGCGCGTTAGTTTGTAATGTGAACGCAAACGGGAGCGAAACTGGTTTTGCTTCGCAGCGGATATCGAATTAAGTGCCAGTGTAAAAACGGTATATGTGTGTTGTTGTAAAGCAGATGTAGTAGAGAACACCATGAGAACTTTCTTCCAGTTGTTGGTGATCCCACTGGAAGTTAAGTCGAGACGTTGCTATGCTCAGTGGTAACCTGGCAGCTGTTGAATATGTAACCTGTAGACCAAAAGTCCATTGAAAAACGAAGCAACCACTACTGCCAGCTTAAATGAATCATAAGCAATAAGATGTTATGCTTGAAATAGAAGGATTGACATTTGTCACCAACCACCACACGGGCACAGGTCCAGGGTGTACTCTACCTTCATACACCCATCCATCTTCATCATCTTTACTGTTACCAGGTTGGGGGGGTCAACAGTGTCCATGACTGCCTCCCAAATCACACTGCACTGTTACCTGCTCCTTGAGAACCCTCCCTTGATGGAAGGCAACCAAAGTTCCACACCACTGACAGTGACATTGCTTCTGGGCAACCTGACAGCTGGTCGAACATTGAAACTTTGTGGACCCAAGTTTGCCTCCTTAACTGCTAGGCCACCACTGCCACGGTAGGGTAAATGTTATGGCATGGTGGACACTGAAGGGTTCTGAGCATAGCACCGTCCAGAACCACATAACTTTCAGTTTCATCAACCACAGATAGGTTCACAGTATGGTGCAGTGTGATTTGGGTGGCAGTCGTAGAGACTGCTGTCTCTGAGGCCACAACAGACAAGCAGCTAAGAATCAGATAAGACTTTTTTTTTTTTTTTGTCTTAACAAAAAGATACAATCAAGTGCTTGATTTCTGTAATGAGTAACTAAGTGGAAAAAAAAATTCCAAAGTGACCAAAGTTTTTAATAAATACATACATCTGTAATGGGTCTACATAGGAAAATCAAAAATGATCTCCTATTTATTTAGTTTTTCTGGCACAAACTAAGAATAAGTATAAGTCATGTATATTCCTTGACTTCAGTTAACGTTTCAAAAATTAGAGAAAATTCTCTAGCATTTTCCTTTTTTTGTTCATTTTAATCCAAGAATAACTGCGTAGATTATAATGGATGACAAGTAGGACTTTTTACTGCCCATATCTGCAGGGGCAAAGTGATATTTTATGAGTATTAACGATAATGCTGTCTTAAACAAACTTTATTTTCTCTTCTAAACATTTTATACAATTTCTAAATGTTTTATAAAATATTTATGAAATCGTTGTCACTAAATAATAGCAGACAGCTAATGAGCAAAGTGCATTAACTGAATCTGAATCCCTGATTTCTCTGGCACGGACATTCTTTGACATTAATACAACTATTTAGCAGATTTTTTGTATTCATTTATTCATCACTGAGTTCATTCGTTAAACTCGCTCATGAATACAAATGCGGTGGGTGACCTGTCACATAAGACCTTAGTCTGCTTTGGGTAATTTGGACACAGAGGTAGACGCGATACTTCCTCATGCATATACTTCAGGACAATGAAGGGACGGAAAACAAATGTGTGGCCGCAAAATTCAAGACGAAAAGAAAAAAAAAATAATCTAAATTGGTGGGTTTGTCAGGAACATTTGCTTCTTAATAAATGAATGAAAAAATTGTTTTTGAGAAACATACTAATTAATTTGATTTGATATTAACTTTATGGGGACAAAAATTATGTACGACAAAAACACCTGTCTCACAGAAGACACTCATGGATAAATAGTTACATTTTTTTTTTTTTTTTTCTTTTTCTTGTTACTATAGTTTATTGGGATTGTTATTCATATTTTTAGTCTACTGCTGTTAAAAACATGACTTTTCTTCGATACACTTAGTGATTTATTGCTGCTTTATTGCTGATTGCAGCTAGATATGAAGGGCATGACTCCCAATAATATAAATAATGAAGGTGTCAAATTTTCCTTTTTCTTGTTCTTGAAGCCAGTATCACTTTGAATGTATCATTAGAACTAATTCGAACTTCCCGTTGAGAGACGTTGCAGCAGAATATTGTCCTTTTCTCTCAAAAATACCCTTGGGTTAGAATCTACATTGAAAAATGTAATGCAAAAGCAGATAGAGGAAGTCTGTAGAAACTATACCGTACCGTACTAAACTAAAGTATTGTCAGGTATAGGTCATGCATAAATATTGCTAAAAATGCCAAGATGCTATTAGCATAAATTGAAAGTTTTGCAGGCTTGTTTAAAAAAGGCAAACAGGCCATATTTAGCCCCCGAGCCATTGTTTGCCCATACAAGTTCTGGACTGTGAGACTTGACTGTGGCAACCCATGTAAAAGAGACAAGTTTAAGGTAGAAGACTTGATTTGTTGCAAGAAAAAGCATCCATCTGTGTGAAAAAAAAAAGAAAATAGATGAAAAACTCCATTGAGCAGATGAGTTTTATTCCAAGGCCGTAAAACATTTTAAGTTTGCATTGGCCGCAAAACATGACCTGGTGGGCCCCATTTGGGGTGCATGCCGTTAGTTTGACACACGACTGAATATCTTCTTTCTTCTTTTCCCTTCGGCTTGCCCCTTTTTTCAGGGGTTGCCAAAGCGAGTCAAGAATTTTCATCTCACCCTGTCCTCTGTATCCTCCAACTACTTCCATGTCCTCCCTCACTGCATCTCCTACATGGTAGCTCCATCTCCAGGACCAGTATATATCCACTGCTCCTCCTCTGAACATGTCCGAACCTTCTTAATCTAGCTTCTCTAGCTTTTCCTTTATTATTCTTTTTTATTTATTTATTTTTGAAACACAACCGCAATTCACAGCAATTCTTCACGTTGGTTTCCTTGCCATGAATATTGTGGGGTGCAATAATTTCCACATGTAAAAACAACTGGGATGAAGAGAAAGAAAGAAAAAAAAAGTAATCATTTCTCTGATGTTCCTCGTGTCCTGATATAATCAATGATTGAAAGAGAACAGGATTATCACTGCTGGAATGATTCTGCCCCAGATCTGACCTGTCCGGACCTCTCTTACTATTCTAAGGCTGACAGCCTCCCACTCTGTGTGTGTTCCACTTCTTTGGCATCGCTGTTTCCTCTGACCAGCGTCATCTATAAATTACAGTCCAAACCTTCAGACCAGTGTCATGGTAACCAGAGCGTGAGATGGTTATTATTTGTATTATTATTATTTCTTTCTTCTCCTGTTCCGTTCACCCTCTATACCCTATTACAGCTGAGGGCGCTGTGTAAGAGGTCTTTATTAATATGAAAATTTAATCTGTGCTGACATTGCCTGTGACTTTAAAATCAACTTACACAGCCCGGAGGAAGGACAGAGTTCTGCACACTTATGCAGATAAATGCTTAGGAGAAAAAAAAAAAAAAGAGGTCAAATAAACAATGAGGAAATCACACAGTGAAAATGTCATCATCCTTTAAACACACAGGAACTGGCGCACAGCAGCTTCCCGGTAACTTCATTGTTTTTTGATAAGATGTAAAAGCCTTTCAGACACACGTTGGAAATCCGTGCACTTGCTCCCAGGCTGTTTACCAACTTCACAATTTGATGCCCGTCCCTCATTGTTGTGAGACAAATGTCACCTCCCTCACTCCTCAACCCCAAACGCCGTCTCATAGCTGACAGATGTCTGGTATTCATGAATATTCCGTGCACCGCCAGACCCCATCCCTGCCATCGCAGCTTTGATCTTCGTTTCAAAAGAAAATTCCTTCTGCCAGAGGCTTTGTGTGTCTCACAGTGCGTTTTCTGGTATAACCAGTTTGTTTGAGTGCAGTAATAGAACTGTGACTCCCCAGCCCTGTGAGGTTTGACAGTTAAAGGTGCGAGGGTCACTTTTCAATCGGGCGTGAGGAAAAAGGGAACCTAATCTGGTAATTATGATACAATGAGCGCGTTTGACAGAGCCTCGGAAATGAAGTCTTTGTAATGGGCTTCACACTAAGCCGGTCTGCACAGCGTGATGTAAAGCCTGTATTTAAAGAGACCTCTGTTCATTTAAAGAATCTCCCTAGAGGTCATTTATTTATTTTAGGAATTAAGTTCCCTCTACGGAATGTGGTTTTTGTGTTGTCATCAGTTCTCCTTATGGATTGCACACAGGAAACAGTTACTATATTGAAAAAAATCAGATCATTGTACCTTAATATTTCCCCCCCTATGTAAGATAGAGGTTGGCACCAATGGCAGCCAACCATTGGTCAATGCCATCCTAGTTACTGATTGTTGATGACAGGCAACAAGGTTCATATCGAAGGAAGGAAACGGAAGCAAACGCCTTGTCTTTGTGATCCACACCACTGCAAACAACAAAATGTTACTTTTGCATTTAAATCCTCCTTAAAGTGAACAGTGGGCAGATGGAAGTAGCAAGTGGGGATGATGCCATGCTCAGAGGACCTCAGTGGTAACCTGGCCATTGGTGGATTGGAACCTTGAAGCCTCTGGACCCAAGTTTGGTTCCTTAACCACTGATTGAAAAATGATTTTCATCTAATGCACATTACTCTGTATATAACCAACTTTTTAGGCCAAAATATACACTTGTGTGTTTACAGTTCAATAAGTAGCAACCGTATGGGAAGATGGCTGCACTCATGTCCTTGAGGAGGAGGTGGGGGGTGGGCTGTAAGACAAAACCTTTTATCATTTCATTTCACAGCAACATTTTTCAAACGACGCGTTCTTATTTAGTATAAAAATGTTACATTAAGAATGAATGAATTAAGAAAAACAATGTCACAAAAGAGTCTCTGTCTCCTTTATGGCAAGGCATTTTCTGCAGTTGATATACAGGCAGTGGAACGGTTCGAGACATGACTACACATTACTGATACAGAGGTATTCTCCCAAAAGTCATTTACAGTGGACCGGATGGACTCGTATTGTGAGGTATGTCTGTCCCTGCTGTCTATGCTATAAATAACCAAAATATCATGTCTACCTTTTGTTTTTTATGTAAAGAAGCACAAGGACATTAGGAAAATCTTGAAATTTGATGAACAATCGTTTACAAAACATTTCATGAAACACCTCATAGTCTGTTTGTTCAGCTGCGGGCATTGTTGCTGCAAAGTCAATTTATTGGCGATGTTGACATATCTCAGATTACATGTCGATAGCAAGTTTGACTTGCTTGTGTTAATTTGACGTTTTCTATAAAGAATTAACCTGCTGCCCCCGAAAGGCAGCCTCCAGTTGCTGCATTTTAAATCCCACCTGCTTTCCGCTCCACCGAACCGATAACATATGTGTGCTTTATGCATCTGCTGGAGTAAATGCTGATTATTTTAAATGTAAAGAAAAAAAAAATATTAATAATCTAATCTAAGGATGTCGATATTATCGGCCAAATATTAGCATTATTACATGATATTGATAAGATTGATATTTATTTTTATTTTCCTATTACGTAAATTTTATAATATTGCTTGTTTTTTGCCAGATTTGTTAGAATCTCATAGGGTTTACCTCAAGCAGTCGCACATTATCATAATGATGTCAGAAAATTATTTGTTCGGACAATATCGCAAATCAGAGGTAAAGGTTAATATAGGACATCGGTTGGCACGTTAGCATAGGAACATAAGTTATGAAACTACACTCAAATAGGGTGGTTGCCATGCAAATAAGCATTCATGCAGTGTCGGCTTTGAAGAAAAGACAATATGATCAGAGTTTGGCTAAAGCAAACAGGGCCCTGCATCTGCAGTCTGCTGGCATTGTTACAGTCCGCTCCTCTTGACCTCGAAGGAAACCCGCAGAGCTCCGTTTACTTTCTGGCCTTTTTAACACACATTACTTTTACAGTGCCAATCATGAGCCGCTTTCTCAACATGTCTCAAAACAGCAGTGGGGTGAGGACAATCGGTTCAGGAAAGGTCAAAGAATTTTTTTTTTCTTTTTTGTGAATTGAGCAGTGTAGGAACTTTTTTTCCCATCTACAGCCACAGGCAGATGGAAAGAACTCTCAGTAGAACCTAATGTTCTCTTTACACTGTCCAAAGATTCAGTTCCTCAAGGGATGGAGCAGAGTGAGTCTGATCTTTCCCACAGATTGTTAATCATCTCGCATCATCTGACATCACGTTCTAGGTTCCTTCCAGTCCTGGAATGTGCAGTGATTTCTGCATGTTTCTGTTATTAAAGTGAAAAAAATAAAATAGTGGAGATAAAGGCTTCAATGCAGTGATTTAGCAAAAAAAATGTGTTTTTAGAATGCCCTCCATCAGCTCACATATGACTCATAGTGATGGTACATGGGTGGTAAATCTGACTCATTCCAAAATATACAATGTTCTCACTTAAAACCTAAAAAAGTTTGTGTTAGCAGCAGTATCTTTGTATGCAATCAGGCTGTGCTCACACAGAGTTATGTTACTACTAAATGTGTACTCCACATGTTCCTGGGTAGGAATGATTGTGGTTTAGTTTGTAAGGGACAGTCAGTTCCGTGCACCTTTATTTGTGACATTGTCAATTGCTGATATTTAAATAGACCTGGACTTGCAATAACAATGTTTGTGGATACATTTACAAAAAAGTTAAGTGTCTTCTGGCACCAAACTTCTCAAAAGTGGGGGATGAGATCCACCTGTGTTCACCAGCTGACACTGACGATCTGACAAAGTATTTAAGCAGTGCTCACCCTTACCTGGTTGTCAGATCAGATCAGCTCCATGTGTACAGACCTAGTCAGCAGTGTGGTATTACCCCTGTTGGACTGTCCTCAAGTTTGCTCCAGATCTGACCTTTGTTAACCCAACTGGAGTTTTTTTTTTTTCATGTTTTATGGGGTTTTTGGAACAGCTAAACTGACTTCTTTAGTTTTAAGTTTCAGCATTGATTTTTGAGTCTTGGTTTTCCTGTTTTTTGATAGACTGAGTTTGTTTTGTCACTTTACATGATTGCTTTGTTTTAGAAGAGTTTATTTCCTGTTAGTGGAACGCTTTCTGTCATGGACATTTGATAATTTTTTTATTTATTTATTTTTTTTTACCATGGCGCATAAAGACTCTGAACCAATACCTTCTTCTCTGGGTCCAAGTCTGACATTCCTGACATGGGGTGCCCTTCTTGGTAGACAAGACCCTTGTCACCCCATTGCCCATATACATGAAGGAAATCCCTTGGCAGATGCTGTCAGTCTGGTGGCCATGCTGCTTCCTGATGTTTCTTGTTTTCTCCTCTGTATTTTTGTTTGCGCGTGTGCAGTGTGCCAGGTTAAGGTAAAATATGTGGGTATGTAACAGGAATATAAACACGTTTGATTACACACAACTGGTCGTGAAGTGATAATCGCTTGTCATAAACCTGTGAACACCACATGTTGCACTACTGAGCCAAAATTTGGACCATTCATCATTGCATAACTGAAAAATAATGGTAACGCCATTTAAGATGAACAATTTAAACTAGGCTAGGCCAAAATATCACAGTTGTCTCCCACTACATGCAATAACTGCAATGTGTTACTCGAGTCAAAGACTAATTGCTTTAAAAAACTGATTTCAATGTTGTCAGAATAATTTCATAATAATCATGCAGCCCCAATCAAATGACTAGAAGGTTAATGTGGCCAGCTCCCATTTATTTTCCTGTTTCCACTGTGGCTTACATCATTCATATCAAAGGGGAATGAAATGGAGGAGAAATCGATGTTCATATTGATTAGCCACAGCAGTACGACCACTGTAACATTAGAACACCGTATGACAAGAGACTGGACGCAGGGCAGATGTGATGTGTTCATCATATAGTGGAATTAATCATTAAAAAATAATTTAAGGCGGTTTATTAAATGTGTAATGTGCCAAAACATGGACAGAGATTATACGGTGCATTCAAAGTATTCCAGTAATTTCAAAAATTTATTAAAATATATATATATTAAATAGACCTGGACTTGCAATAACAATGTTTGTGGAAACATTTACAAAAAGTAAAGTGTCTTCTGGCACCAAACTTCTCAAAACTGGGGTGCCCCTCTGGGTAGACAAAACCCTAGTCACTGCAATGCCCATACACACTAAGGAAAACAAGCACCTGAGAAGGCGCCGCCCCTTGGGCTGTGTCTTCCCAAATTCCTATTCAACCAGTGGGATTGTTTGGACCGCCTCCCCACATGAGCACAGCTGCCAGGAATCAAGAAATGTCAATGTTTGGTATAAAAGGTGCTGTGTTACTGTCACCCAGTCTCTCTGGGTGACAGTAACCGTGACTCGCTCTGTGTGAGCTGGAGCAGAACTCTCAAAAACTCTGGCCTATCGGGCAAAGAGGTGGACTTGGACCTTAAAAGCTCCAAGTTCAAGTCCAGGAGATGCAGGAGATGCAGGAGGTTGTCCAGGAGGTTGTCGCTGAGGTGCTTCGTCCTGACCCACAGTGCTGTCCCACGTAACTTCCAGTGGGCCCACCACCCACAGGAAGCCTCAGAGTATGGAGCAGTGAGATTTGATGAGTGAGATCTGGCAACGGCTGAGAGGTGAGAATGAATGAATTAATCAATACTGCAAAAATATCTGTTCTCTGAAATAGAAGTATTATAGACATTAATATGCTTGTAGTTGGCCCATTAGATAGACCAATATTGTTTTACATCTATGTATTAAAGAATTTAATAATGATTCTATGAGAACTAAAATTAATAGTTGTTTCATTCTAATTCAGATCTACAATTTTTTTTTTTTTTTTTTTTTTTTTTAATGGATCTTGTTAATAATGGCCATGAAGCCAAGTTAACTACCAGGAGTACAGCATTGAAAATCCTTTTGTGACAACCAAACCAGCTTAACATGAGGTATCTAACAAATACTAGAGTAACACTCTGTGGAAGACTTGATGAACTGGCCCAGTAGGAGGGGGAAGCTGAGGTAGACCTGCAGAGACAGATGGGGAGAACAGGGTAATCATCATGCTGAGATACACAGACGGCACAAACAAGTAGACACAGGAGAGTGTAGGGGCAGGGAATGGTGACTGTATGCAGGGGAGACAGAAAAAGTTGCAAAATGAGAGCAAACAAGAAACACCTATTTTTTTTTTTTTTTACGTATAATACCATTGAAGCTCAATCCCCCTGAACGTTATGTACATTTAATTAACTACTCTGTATTATCAACGTTGCTATAATGTGATGTATTTATCACATTAGGTATATACTGACCGAAGAGTGATAGTGGGACCAGTTTTGCTATAATATGGTATAAAATGTTGAGATAATTATGTAAACTTTGCAAATGATGGTAAACGTGCAACATTAATTGCTATATGCTATCACATTGATTTATAATGGAACTTACTTAAAGGATACACTGTATATTTAATCTATTTTTGCCACAATTTTTTCAGTTGTGTGACTGTCTGGAAATCGGGCCCAGTTTTTGGTGCAGTCATGCAACTTTAGATTAGATTAGATTCTTTATTAGTCATTGTACATAATATAATGAAATTAAAGTGCAAAAAGCTTCACCATTCAGTAACGTTGGAACAATAACTTGTCGTGTACTGTGCACGTGGTTACGTCAAAAGATTGACATTTTGATTGATTGTGTGAAAATCAAACATGTTTGAAATACTTACGATTTGCCCAAGGTTTTTTTTTTCCTGAACATCATATTATACAGTGTGAGCACATGAGTCTTGAACCTTGTTAGTGAACTGAAAAAGAATTGCACGTTGTACGCCCTGCTTGAAGACAGAACAACAGATATTAATGGTAAATTGTACCCAGACTATTGTCTTTATTGTGCACTTGTTTCTGATTACTTTTTTTTAGCAGATTTTCTCAATATACAGACTCTGCAAACAGCCGGTAATTACTTCCGCTCAGTCACCTTCAAGGTTGTGCGAGATTTGGAACGAATCCCAGCAGATCCGAGGCCGGGGCAAAGAGCACATTTGATGGTTTACTAGTCCTTTACAGGGTCACCCACAGACTAATAACCACTCACTAATACCTATGGTCTGTTCAAATTAAGGTCCAATTATCCTCATTTTAAATCTTTAAAGTATTTTTGGACTTTGGAAGGAAAACATTACAAGGGAAAAAGAATGTCAGATAGGATAGATAACATACATCCACGAAGAGTGTCAATAACTGGTTGACACCAGCCGCCCATCCATCTTCGTCCTCTTATCCGTAACCGGTGGGGATTGTAAACACACTGTATTGTACCATCTTCTCGTAAACCTTCATGTGGGTTTGTGAGCCCACTGGAGGTGCCAACCGCCCCAAGTGGGCTTCAATCCTGCCAAGAAGGTGAAACCTGGAGTTCCCAACTGTAACACTTGGGTAAAAGCGCCACAGAGAACACACTTCTATCAGAAATGCAGTGTTTTTTTTTGTTTTTTTTTATCAGCAAACCATTTCAGGACAGGGTATGTGCACATCTGTCTGTATATGGTTGTCATTTAAACTGTTTGTTCAAGGTTTCTGTAAAAAATGCCGCCTTAGGGAAATCAGGAAATGTCTCATTCCTGAAGAACCGGTTCAATGCTTTATTTATTTAAATCCGATCTTTCGGAGGACATGTTTTTTTTTTTTTACTGTGAAATATTTAAAATTCAATAATTTCTGAACCAAGTACATCATGAATTATAGAGGATATGCTAATATGACGCAAGCCGTAGACGAGGTACGAGGGGGATCTTGTTTAATCTACATTTCTCCGGCGCCGCTGCCTGTCTGTCTGTGGTTGCCACCAGGGCCTCCCTCTGAAAACCCCCTAATGAAGATGTTCCACTGACAGAAGGAGCTGAAGAGTGACATATGTTGTGCTGACAACCAAACACCAGATGTGCGTTAAGACAGAGGAAAAAAAAAAACGACTCAACAGCTTGTGTGACGAGGTTAGAGCCAGTGCCTCATGAAATGCATCATGTTTGCAACTTGCTGCCTCCTGTTCCCACGCATTAATCTAATGAAAAGAAACAGCTACAATCAATGATGTGGTTAGGGATGAGCAGCACAGGCCGACTCTGAAACTTAATCGGCAAAGGCTGATAGAGAGCAGCACGGGCATCGATATCACGGTTAATAATGATGATAAACTCCTAATGAAGCCGTCTTAGGCAGGGTCGCGGCTTAATGCAGTGCACCAGGGAGTTATTTTCACGCTTACCAGATTACCAGGGGGGGGAGACAACAACACAAGAGCATTCTCTGATTTCACTTTCTGGATAATTCATTTGTCATGTATGCTCATACTATACAACTCTTGTAAGTCCTATAATCTCATTGGTCATGCCCTTTTCCATTTTCACCCTCCATTATAAATTCTGTGAATTGCTTATCCAGTCTTCGTGCACAAACGAAGGGGGTTAGAAAGATAAATAAATAACAAAGATTGTACTGTATATATGGAATTACGGTAAAATTATTATTGTAAAACACAAGCATTTTCTTAACGCCTCAATTTTCCTTTATCAGTATATTAGACAGCGCAATACTCCTCTTATCTATATTTACTATTTTGTCTACATTGAATAGCATGTTACCTAGTCCAAAGAATTCAGGTTTACAAGCCAGTGATTTACTTTAAGAGGCAATATATATATATATAATACAAAAACAGATATTCAGGTCCTAAAATAGGTAATTATGTAAAATGGAAGAGTCTGGGACCTTTAACGTTTTCTTTCCGATTTATTGTGTTGATTGTTTGAAATACTGTGGCCACCAGTTGGAAGTAGAATTGTAGTTCTTGAAATAGCAAATTGTTTACATGGGGAAATTTACATTTTACTTATTGACAACTGGCGTACTGACTACACGTGTTGATCAGTTTTGGGCAAGGTACTTTAAAAAGTATGTTATTACTTTACTAGTTACTGCTTTGAAAAAGTAACTAGTTAGGTTACTAGTTACTAAATCATAAAAGTAACTAATAACTAGTTACTTTACTTTAAAAAGTGTTCTGTAGCAACTATCATAATGAAATGTAGTGATACATTTAACACAAAATTGATGTTCAGACAATTTGACAGACATCTTTATTGTAACCTCAACTTGCTACTTGCTGTCGTCTTGCTTGTGGATGTGTGCTGCTGTACGGCATTATATGTGTGTGTGTGAGACTGTTTATTTCCCTATAAGGGAAGAAGACCCGCCCAGGTCACTTTCTGATTGACTTAGTCTGAAATGTTAAACTATGTCAATCAATCATTGCTCCATTTCAACGCATGGGATCAGTTAGTGTGCACGGCCATCTTTCACTCATGACTGTGAGAGTTACCACACACACACACACACACACACACACACACACACACACACACACACACACACACACACTGACAGGCAGCAGTCAGGCTCCGTTGCCACACAGTCCTCTCTCCGTGGCCGGGAAAATCCTCCATTTGGACCACAGATAGTAACGAGTAACGAGCCCTCTTACACCACAGTAACAATAATGGTGTTACTGAATGGGAAAAGTAGTTTTGTTACCCGCGTTAGTCCCAACACTTGTGTTGATTGCTAAAATACCATGTTTCTGCTGTCAAAAACGGACTAGTTGGTTCGATTTTTTTTTTATTTTTTTGGTGTGTCATATAAGAGTCTGAGACCATTCACACTTTCCAACTACTACAGTGTTGATTGGTGAAATATCATGGTCAACACTCGAAAGGGAGTGTATTATATACATATGTAAGTATATGTGTGTGTGTATATGTATATTTTGCAAAAATTAGATATGGTCAGTATTCTTATGACTGCATAACAATTAATTTCAGAGATTTTAGGATTCCCTCTGTCATAGAAGCATAGCAGATGTAGATTTTTTTTGTTTTTTTCTTGTATGCATCTTTTATCTCTCTTTTGAATATTCAATTTACAAATTACCAGCTATGTGACTCCGGTACACACCTGTCTTACATGGGAGTGGGCATTGGCTCCACAGATATACCTTCTCAGGGTGTCCATGAAAGACTTCCTTGGTCTCCTTGCAATAGCTCGATTTTCTGGGTGCTGAGCTCAGCATAGGTGTCTCTGAGGTGAAGCTTCGCAAGCCTTTTGTCCTTACTAGGTCTGCTAGTACTTCTTTGAGATGTCTTCAGGATCAATGTGGCTTGATTGTGAAATGAAGTCTTCGATCATTCCATCTTGGACTTTCCTTAAGGCATAGTCAGTCACCATCATAAAGAAGAAAGAACCCAGTCTGCCCACCTGTAATCTCGAACATTTCAGTTATCTCCATCGAGCAAGATGTTTTTGGCTTTGGTGTTTGTATACATTTTCCCTATGGCCTTTAACAGATCGTCATTTTGTTATTCAAACCTCAGTTTTGTAAGATTCTTTCACACGACTCTGTAAATTACTGTTCGGAAAATAAATTGACGTAAAAAAAAAACACTGGACGTAGAAAAGACAGGACTTTGCTGGGATACTGCATTGCTTTGCAGACGGAGCTACCAAGGACTCTTAATAATATCCCAGAGGCACAGATGAAACACTTTCGCAGCGCTGCACTGTTTACTTAAGCGAGCGTTTGAAGTTGGAGATGTCTTCATTTCTGCACTGTAGAAATGGCGCGCGGATTAATTGAAATTCAGACAGGAAAAGCGAAAGGGAGGAAGTATACGCGATTCATGTATGTGGTGCATTTTAAGACAGGAACTCCTTTCAGTGGGTGACAGAAGTGCCTGCTGCTGTAATCAGGAGGATCATAATTTATTCATATTGGGGAAAAAAACAAAAAAAACAAAAAACGTTTAACAGCGTGGCATAGTTTGTTTCCTCATATGAGAAGAAAAAAAAAACAATTTTACGGGTTGACTGGGGAACAGGGCAGATCCGCAGGTTATTAAAATCTCAAATACGTAGGTCATATGAGTTAATATATACTATGTTTGTTTAACAGGGTCACCACCCGCTGGTATGAGACAGTGGGATTTGGGTGACAGTTCTGGGGACTTGCCCATGAATAAATATACCAAAGTCAAACTACAGCTCAGGGGCTAAGTATGGCCTCTTTGGCTATTTGAGCATGCCCGCCATACTACCAAACTATGTTAATAATTAATATATTGATATTAATTCCAAATGAATTGCGTAGAAGAGGCTAAGAGTTAAGCATTTATGTATGTCACTTTGAATTAGTTTATACAAATCTGCCGCTGATTATTACTACTATTTACATAAATACGTGATATTTGGAAAAACAATTTTTTTTTTTCCTCCAATAATGAAAATTCAATAACACAGCTTGCTTTTGATGATTGATATTAATGCACAGGATACTGAGGTTTACTTGGGTTTTGTGGGAAAGTCGCAAGACATATATTCATCAGTGAACAATTGCGTAGAAAAATTAAGTGTTCGGACCATATCTGAAAATAGTATATTAGCAGATTCATAATAACCCTATATATAGCCTTTTTTTTTTATCAAAATCTGATATTTTGATGAATAAATATCCTAAATGCATGGGAAATGTGTTATACATAGCATTTAGATTTGGTTTAACCCATAGGCTTTCATTTTTTAAGTGATTACAACAACAAAAAAATAAAATTATAATATCAGTACCATGATGTTTTTCTGGTACCAATGTAGACGCACAAACCCGTGATGTTTATTAAATTGTGTCAGTCCATCAGTCTAAGGCCTTGGGTCTCTTCAGTGCAAAGCCTCATCACATTAGCTCATACCATGTGCTCTGTATCTCGTTCAGTTCCTCCACATTCATTAGTGTCTACGGCTTAGTTCAGCTGTTGTTCCTGTTCTGAACAGCCATTATGGGCCTGTTAATGGCTCAGCATATGAAATCAAGAGACTCTTGAGATGCGATAAACTTATGACCCCCCGCAAATGCCTACCTCTGTGGAACCAGTTTGGCAGTCCACTGGAAACAGAATGGGACTGTATTCATCTGATTGGTTGCTCTGTACTCATCTCTGGTCTACAGGCCAATCAGCCTACTGGGACAAGTCCCATTTCTCCAGATGGCTAGTTTTCTAGCAGACCTGACTAATTAAAGTGTCTACTGTGAAAGATAGCTTAAAAGGATATCAATCTGGCTGTGCGTTTCTGGTTCACAAGAACTTTTTCCTATTCTGGACCAGATTCACATTACAGTTCTTATAAAAAAAAATAACAATTTTTTGTTTATATTGTTAAATCGAGTTATGAAAATAGTTTTTACTCTGCGTTTTCAGATAGCAGTAGCTTTATGCAAAAATAATCTGGCTTTTATCTTGCATTGAGCATTGCACCACCAAGGATGGGTCATGTGGAACACTAATTTCATAGTGCTGTTATGTATAATTAATAGTCTGAGCAAAATTTCCACACTGGGGTAAAATATTGCATTTCCTAATTTCTGATGACAGTATTTATCATTTCCAACTTTTATTACGGTGCGACCTATACTCTGGAAAATTGGGTGCTTCAATATTCTCCAGGTCTTTAAATAAAAGAAGATAGTGGGGACTCCCATGTACATAATTAAACAAAATACACATAACATTTGAGAAATGAAAGTAATAAGTCTCTCTCTATACTGTGTGTGTGTGTATATATATATATATATTGTGTATATATATATAGTATATATATATATATATATATATATATATATTGTATATATACACACACAGCTAAACATTTTATAAGGCAGTACAGAAAAATTTCCCATTTCTGTTCTTTTAGCTTAACCCTTTTTAAAGGGTTGTGCAAACCAACTTTCCACACCTTGTTCTCTCCATCTTCTATTCTTACCATATGCACAACACAAGAAATGCAAAGAGAAGAAGGTTTGTTTTTTAGTCTTTACTGTGGCAAATCAAAATAAAGGCTACTGACAGAAAGCATTCCTCTAACAGGTAATATTTGTCTCCACAGAGAAGGAAAAAAAAAAAGGAGACAAAACAAAAAGGTCAAACAAAAGCCGTAAGCCTGGAAAATCTAAACTGGAAATATATTCAACAAATGGTGAAGGCTTGAGCCAACAAAGAATCTCAGCTGTCACAATGTGACACTTTGTCCTTTCTCTTTGTCTCCTACCTGGTAGCTCCATCCTTAGGATCATTCTTCTATCAATGTATCCAATTTCCCTCATCTTAACATGTCTAAACCATCTCAATCTGTTTTTTTTTTTTTTGTTTGTTTTCTTGTTCTTTTTGCTTCCAAACAAAAACGGTATTTAAATGTTTTTGGCTTTTGGTGCTACCAAAAATCTTCAATATTGTCTTCAATAACTCTGGGCGCTCTAGTGGCACAACTGCTCTGGGCCGTCCGGGCTTTCTTCTCCTAGCCTATCTTGGGCTTTTGTCCACAGTCTTAGGTCCAATGTGTCTCTGTGCATGCAACTCGCATCTCAACCCACCACTCCCTCCGATCTGATCCCGGCTCCTACTAATACAGAGAGAGACCTGATTAACTGCCGCCAAACCTGTGCCCTCCCTGCAACCGCTGACCGACCTACATTACTTTAAAACATATTTAACTCATGTTAAATCTAATAATCAGTTTGTTCAGTTCTCTGAAAAAAAGATATCAAATGACGTTCATAAGGTAACCAATCTGGTGTAGAAATGTTGAAGCTAAGCATAAATATTACTGATTCTTTAATGAAAGACGCAATTATCAAGCTAGTAAGTAATAAAATATTTTTTTTACATCAGAGGAAACAATCTGAGACATATGGTGTTGATGGGCGAGAGCCAAGAGTCTGGTGTCTCGAGCAAAGCACCGTCTCCCTCACTACTCGAGCGCTTCTGACAGCGGCCTTCGCAGCCCAGTAACGAGCTGACGGTTTGAATCCCGAGGACAAAATTATGTCACGTGTAAATGTCTCCCTGTATGTACAATGACAATAAAGGTGATTCTTCTTCTACTTTTTCTGAATGTACTCAGCAGCGTTCTTCAGTAAAGTGTGTTTTTGTCACCTTGTTGTGCTTTGTTTGCCATATGGTGCTAACAAGCAAATCACAGAGAAACCTGGAAGGCTGTTTTTTTTTTTTTTTTTTTTTTTTTCATTCCACAACCTAGGGCATGATTCAGAGGTCATTGTCAAGAGTGGCCTCCGTAGTGCTGCTCACAGTGTATGAGACATTCTGGAAGTCTCCGTGACAGGGCCGAGGGGGAGGAGGGGGCGTTGATTAAAGGCAACAAGAGCGGCTGGGTGCAGGACAGAATGAGAAAGGCAGTCAAACTGTCAGCGGGGCCGTAAAATAACAACTGCAGAGGCAAAGGACACCATTCACTAACTGACAGCTCTGTCTGTATTCCCACACCACGACCACAACAATTACCCCCGAGGTTAGCTGAAGGATAGACATCCATGTGCTGCTCAGCTGCGGTCCGTTATTATTCTAACTTTGGGTAGACTAATCCTCTACTTCTGGATCAAACTCTACATTTTATTTTTCAACGTTGTTTCTAATATTTGCAGCCAGTAAATAAATAAAAAAAAAAGGAATACCTGTACCCTGCTTACTGCACAGATGTAAATACCTTAACGCAGCAGAAGATAAAACATTAGTGTCTGTAATCAAAGTTAATGAAAATACCTGAACTGGGTGTATTTGTGTTTAAACATTTATGCAATGGGGTCAAAAACTTCCTTCTCCCTCTTTTATTTTTAGGTAGCCTTTTAAACCCATTACTATTTAATTAAAATAATAAATAAATGGTATTTTTTTTATTATAAAGTGCAAACCACTTTTTATTAAACTATTTAAAATCATGCATTTTTAAAAAACCATTGCCTGGGGCCCAAGAGTAAAGATCAAAGTTATTTCTGAGGAAATTAATTCTGTAGTTTTTCTTTTTTTTTGGCCTCAAAATTATATTTTCTTTCTTTCTCAGGCATCCATCTAAACTATAGCCCGGGGGCCAACTTGTCCTACGAGCTCTCCAACGTACCAGCTAGCAACTTTTGCCATTTTAACTGAGCTATGAGAAATAACCGAGAAAACGAACACTCCTGCGTGCTTCACTCTTCGCCTGATCCCAAGTCTCTGCTCACTGTCTCACTCTTTCAGCAATTGTAATCGAGTGGGCGTAACAGGGGTTATTAAATATTTCAATAATTTTGTTATAATAACACAAATATGCTCCTCCTTGGGTGTAAACATTTTGAAGGACAGATGAGACATCTATGTCTCATTCTCTGAAAGTGCTTTAATAATAATAAAAAAAAATAATAAAAGAAATTAAAAAATAATTATTATTATGTATTACTGTTTTGATATTTTGGCATTTTAAGAATGACCCCTCGCTTCTTAGTTCACGCAAACTCCCTGCTCCTGACCTGTCCAAATTGTTATATTTTATTTTTTTGGCTCGCGAGTCAAATGTTAGCCCACACCTCTGCCTGTCCCGGCATCTGTCCTTAGCTTCAATGGTCACATGGCAACGTCAATATTTTTTTTTCTTTAGTGTCATTTGAGTCCATAAAACATCTTACGGGCAGTAGCTCATCAACTCTGCCTGTCCTTAAATGTTTCCTCTAAAATTAAGGAATATTTCTGGTCATGCGGTTTATGTGCTCAGCAGCAAATGTGTGACTCCCTGTGCCGAAGTATTTTTCTTTCTAATGTTCTTCTTGCGATGCGTTGAAAAACACGCGTTTGGTATGGACCAGCAGAGTTAGAACTCTGCTGCTAAACAATGTGTTTCAGTTGTGGTGTTTTAATAATTATGGTTGAACATTAAGCACACGCTGTCTCTGCCCGAGAAATTATTCCCTCGTGTGACATTGTTAGTTTTATTACAGACTTTTTTTTGTCCATACTGTCCACTGGTTTTTATAACATGTTGATATTGTGCATAATAAGTTAATTCATAAAGTCAACTAACTATTCTGCCCTGATATCCCCCCCCCACACACACACACAATATATATGCACAATCAACATCTGCAGTAAAAACTATATATACATTTCTAAACATTATCTAAACATCTTGACATTTGCTTTTGCCGCTATCAAATGTTGCAAATATTTCCCCAACACTATTTCCGATACCCATCTTAACCAATACCGCAAAGCAGTAAAACAATAAAAGCAGGCGATATCCTCTGAATTATTGCGATGCCCGAAAGGCATTCTATAAGTAACTGTGTACAACATATAAACACTACCTCAATATAAGTTATAGAACAATGCCACATTTATTTTTAACATATTGTCTGAAACAGTACTATGATTCTTTGTGCAGCGTTTAAAGTAACCAAAAAATGTTGACTGTCGGGCAGAATAACTTCTCAAACACAATATTTCACATAATAAACTAGACACTTTCAGCCTATGCAATGAGAGACAAACAGCTTCAGTGGAAAAAGTCAACAGCCCTCTTTAAAGTGTAATAAACATTTCAGCATCGGCACAATGTAAACGATTACTATTTGCGATGGTGATACGCTCCAGATAGCGGTTTTGGCAAATGTCGAAGAAACTTACGAACCCGATTAGACATGACATAGCACGGCTCAAGTTTAGTAAATCCAGGGTCCTGAACAAGAGAGATCAGCTGGTTATCCAAGATGATGTACTCCATGATTTTTGTCCGACTCTTTGAGAGACGGCTGTGTTGTGTGCGTCAATTCACGGAGTTCATTCGATGTTGTGTTGCTTTACTTTGCTGCAAAAATACGCCTTGTGATAATGTGATATGTTAAAATCTTGCCCCTTACTCTTGCATGACTCGCTCCTTGCAGTCACAACGAATTACATGCCATCCCTAGGGTCGCAGACCCTTCAAGTGTACAGCATATTTGAGGAGACTGCGGCTTTGCAGCATCGGATTTTGAATATCGGTAGAAAAACTGATACGGATACGCTCCGATATTAATAACTTTTGCCGATAGTATCGGTGGACAGACATAATCGGCCATCCCTACTAAATATCATTTGGTGTCCAACCCTTTCCCAATAGTCAATATTAACGTAAAGTAAATACACTTCCTAAAACTATTACTCAACATTATTGAGAATATTTTTTGTCGACCCAATGGTAGCTGAACAATTAGTATGAGTCAGGTTTTAAACAATGAAAGAGTTGTTTATCCAAGAAAAAATAACTTGGATTAGTGGGAACATGGTGTGCAAGACCCAAAATAATGTATTGTGACCCACCTGAGGGTTGCAAGCCAGTATTTAGGAAATCATAAGGAAGTTAACCCAGGCCCTCTTGATAAATTAAAAAAAAAAAAAAAAGAAAAAATAGATAAACATCCTGAGCGGGAAATCTTTTTTTTTTTTTTTTTTTGTAATTTACAGTGGTAGACATTGTACATACATATACTAGGCGGTGGTGGCCAAGCGGTTAAGGAACTGGACTGGGGTGCGGGGGTTCCAGGTTCGAACGTGAGCCTGGGTTAAGACCATCATGCGGCAATTTACCCTAGAGATATGTAATACAGACGGTGATAGTGGCTTAGCGGGTGAGGAAGGGGACTTGGGTCTAATCCTCCAGTTGCCAGGTTACAACTGAGGTGTTCTGAACATAGCACCGCCACGACCCACATAACTACAAGTGGGCTCACCACCCAGGTGCAGTGTGATTGGGTGGCAGAACTGCGAGGCTGCTGCACCTGAGACCTGGTAACGGATAAGTGAATAAAGATTGTATAATAGGCAATATATTGTGACTGCCCCAATCTACAGGTGAGGTTGACGGCAGCTCAATTGATTCCTTTTGACAGGTACTATAACCTAAAATCAATAAAAAATTTTCTGTATTTTGTTTTTCTCAGTAGTATAGTTAATATTATTTTGACCTAATAAAATACTCCTTGTCATCAATCCTTGTCTAATCTAATGGATAAAACAGCTTCCATAAGTTATATCTGTAAAATAAACACACAATAAGTACACCGAAGCCCTTTCCCCACAAAGCATGACTTCATGAGGCTCCCCATTGGTGCAGACATGTGATATCCCTTTGCAGTAATGAGAGGCTGTCATACTGTAAGACTGCGGATTGATCTTAAAAGCATTCTATGACATTCATCATTCATATCTCACCCCAGGCTGTCCAGCTCCTTCTGAATACTACAACGAGGCTACCATCACCTCAGTACACAGTATTCGTATTTACTTGGCAAAATCTTCATTTTCATTCTGTCCGGAGTTTTGAAAATGCCCCTGTTGCCAGAATCGCTTTGTTTTTACAGGTTAATACAAATTTAATCTCGTGGGATTTCTCGGGCGTCTCCAAACCTTTGTTTGAGGACACGATCCTTCAATACGCATACAGGAAGTCCTGAAAGAGAAGAGTTGCTTTGGAGCCTTTGCCTGTGTTAGATAAAATGATTGATGGATGCAGGCCTGTGGAGGGAATACCAATAGGCAGGTTTTGATTCCAACTCCCCGTGGGAAGAACAGGAGGATTTTCACTTTACCTTAGAGGACATGCAAAGAAGGGTAGCAGGGAAAGGACACATTCCCTGTACGAGATGGACAACGAGCTGGATACTGATGCCAGACTGACGCCAGGACACACAGGACAGCCGTCAGAATCTGTAATGCAGCTTTGTTTCCTTCTGCTGGGAAATCTACTGCTGTTATAGTTGATAAAATGCTTTATTAACTGGTCACACGCTGAAAAGAAAAAAAAAAAAAAATAGTGAAAGTCAACACTTTTCAGCTCCTGAAGGGCTCATAAAAGTAACACATCAGTAAAGATAAATTGTCTGCATTTAAATGGTAATCAAATTAACAGAGAATGAAACTGGAGTGAAGCTCACTAAATGCCAGTGTTCCATCTGTGGAAGCTTAAGTATTGGGTTTTTCCTCAGACCCATTATTCATGTGACCTTGACAAATTTAAAGCAGATAAAAAAGCCCAGAGTCGTATTTTTCACTGCCATAGGTTGCTGTGGAATTCTCTCAGGATTGGCTCACGCTCAGGCTTTAGATTGTCCTCCGAACAACATGTAGTTATGTGTTGGTGACCTTTTCTTCATGTCCTAATGCTAACAAAAACAAAGTGATATATATATATATATATATATATATATATATTATATATATATATATATATATATATATATATGTGTGTCAATTACCCTACCCTTACCCTTCAATTTACCATAGTTTTTGGACGGCCGCAGTCACATGTTTTTCTTATCCATTGTTCAGTTTTGCAACTTTTATTCAGGTGCAACTGTTCATTCGTTCATTCGTCTTCTTCTGCTTGCCTATGTCACAGGAGCAGCTGGCACCACCCACCCACTTATTTTAGTGAGATACATGTCTACAGTTTTAGAAAGGTTTAGCTGTAGACAGCACTCCTGTAACCAGATTGTCACATAGGACATTGTTTTGTAATATAATGAGCGGCAGATTTCGTTATTGCCTTGGACTTTGCCGAGTTATTGCCGAATTGCGGTTGGAAAAACTTTTGTGTTTTATTCTGTCCACTCCTCGGACTACTGGTCGTTCCTGTCGTGCCACAACACCGTCATCGTCACCCAGTCATCAGTCCCACTCTGCCGTCTCTCCGGGTGACTGCTAAGGTTCGTTGGACCTCCAGTGTATTCGATTGTCAGCAAATCACATTGCTTTTATCTATCTTCCCATTCTTGTTGAAAAAGACAAATGATGTCTAAACCATCAATTTTAAATGAGATATGCTGTAATTTCTGTCCGTGTTGTCTGCCATGTTGGTAAGAACAGAGTAATACCCACTACCTGAACTCCAATCAGCCCACGTCTCAGTTCACACACCACAAGAACAACCTCCATAGACATGTGTGAGTAGATGTATATATGTGTCTATGGGCTCGCTGCTCTAGTGGGAGGACCCGGCCAATGTCGCATCTATGTCTAAACGTTAATTTGTGGGCGAGGCCCTGGAAACCGATCCACGGACAAAAATCTGAACCATCAGATGGTTTTACTGTATTTTAATCGACCAAGGCTTTTTGGACCAGTACACTCGAATCGTGTAGGTCACAAATTGATAACCCATTAATCTTTACACCCCTTATAGTTTTACATCTTCTGTAATTGTTACACTGGCAGCTGCAGTACGGCACTCTGAGCATGTATACCCATGTTGGCTACTCATGTAAGTTGCACTTGTTTTAGACCTTTAGCTGCAACTTCCACGCTGGAGCAACTTTTTTTTTCTGATATATACTAAATCCAAAAAAATAAATAAATTGCTACAGCCACATTGTGAGCAAAGGTTTTTAATAAAAATTCAAAATAAAATACAGTGTAACATCCAGATACCAGCAAATGCGTTCAGGAAAGAGTTTGTTACTCAAGGTGTCAGATCTTGAATCAAATTTTTAACATTAAATGTAAGGAAAAAATATGTTCCTGTCCTCTTAAAAAAACATAGTTTTAGAGCTAATAACAATAGGTAAAATAATCCCACCAATTTGCCAATTACGTCCTTTGAATCTTTGAACAAATAATGCTAACATATTATCTAGTGTCCACATATTGTCAACATCTGTAAGTGTGCTTGTATCTCAAGTCATTACTTGTATCTCAAACCTCACAATTTAGCTGATTTATCCATTCAGAGAACATTTCCCAAAATTGATATCATTCAGGTGTATTGGTCCAACATGACTTGTCCCCAGTTGCCTTTAAAAAAGAAAAGAAAAAAATATATTTTTTAATAAAATCTTTAACAAAAAAATATGACATTCATTCAAGCACCGGGGTCTGAGATAAAGCTGCCTTAGATAAGTTTTGCTTCTTGGTGTCACCAAACTCACTTTGAGAATATGTATTTGCCTCGAAAGCCTTATGTCCTTGCCAGCTATAGATCTACGTCCCGGCGTCCTTGCAGACCATTTAGGAGATATTGAGGAGTGAATAGACATTGTCACCGCGATTCAATGTCTCGATAATTAACTACCACAAGGTGACAGCGGAATGTGCGTAAACATGTACATGCAGTTGCTGCAAAGTCATTTACTTTGTCAGCCTACAAGATATTAACCACATTAATTTTCTATTTCAGACATTTACCCGACCTTTACCTCCACCCTTTTTTTTTTTTTATATCACCTTGTGCATATGTTGCCTGTGACACTAAACAGCTAACATTTTTAAGGCTGGTTTCCATTCTATCCAGTATGGCCGTTCGAAAGACTTGTGGAACGAGTCAATACCAAGTAAAGGCTCCATATAGTACAGACGTGCCTCTAAGACAGAGCCCTGTGGAGTTGGACGGGGGGGGAGGGAAAGAGCGAGGGTGTTCCTGGAATGCTTGACTCTGACATAGATGGATGGTCTACAGCCCAACAACTAGCAAGGACAAAGGGACACAGAGCCTCGTTGGCCTCTTTCGTCCGTCCTCCCCGAGAAGTGCTCCCTCTTCCCCTCTCTGTCTGCCTCTCATTGGATAGAGTGAAAATTTAATTGCTATACACAGTAGGGAGCAAGTGTAGACGGAGGGGAGGTGGGAAAGAAGGTTCATGAGGAGGTATGTCAGTAGCGCAGGCATCTTGCTGATGAAGATGCGTATGGTTTTTGGACACTAAAGGTTTCTGCCACTGCATTACAGAGGATGAATAATTCATCCCAAGAGAAATCTAGCAGGGCGCGTCTAGAAGACGTCCGTTACTCGTTTCCCCCAAGTGATGATGAGAAAGGAAAGATTGCAACAGGCTGCTGCCTGCTGGATTTGATCTTTATCTCACTCTCCCTGAAAGAACACGCTAGGAGGATGTAGTTGGATAAAAAATAGTAAAGTTAATGTGGATAGCCCCTCTGATGTTGTTTATTTTATTGAATTTTCTTGATGAAAAATTAATAACACAACACAATAACGCACACATTTCTATTTGTTGTAGTGCACTGGCACCTCATCTTTGCTAGCAATTGAGTACACAACCGAGCAAAGTTCATATCATCTCTTATTCCAAAAGAAAATCTTCGAAAAAGTTTCTTTCTTGTAATATAAAGAATTCATGTTTAGAGTAGCTTGGGTGTTATATTGTATTTTATGAACTTTATTGATGCAACGTTGTGACGTGGAACCCAGGATTCACTGTGGACGAAGGAAGGCATTCTTGTTGACTCGTAATCCTAAACTAAATTAGCCTAATTACCTCACACCTCAACAATGACTGCTATTTTTAGTGTCTTTAGGGAAAAAGGTAACTGTTAAGCCAGACATAGATAGATGGACAGATAGATGGAGAGAACTTTTTAATCCCTCAGGATTATAACGAAACACATTTATTACCGTATTTTCGCGACCATAAGACGCACTGTACTAAAAGGCGCAGTCTCAGTTATGTTTGCCGTTACTATATGTAACACACACATAAGGCGCACCTGATTACAGGGCATGGGCTTTAAATACAATCCACGCCCACACTTCCCTCTTTAAGGTTCTCATGGTGTTCTCTTCACTTTATGGCACGATGCCCATTTTGAAGAAATTCTAAGGCTTTTTTGTGCGTCTTAGAGTTGTGAAAAGACGTTTTTTTTTTCTTTTTTTTCACAGCATCATATTTTATGTTAAGAAAAAAAATATCAAGACTCTACTTATAAAATAAGCCTTTCTAGTGTAAACGACTATAGTAGATATTTTTGCAGAACTAAAATAGCTTAGGGTTTTGTACAGTTATCAAAATATTACATGCCGTCAATTTTATTTGAATGCTTTCATGAACTTTTATTCGATCTGAATGGTATGCAACATCCGTAACTACTAAATATTCTCCTGCCTCTTTCCCTGACTATCCCATGCTTTTCTTTGCGGTCCTCCTCTTCAGAATGCTCTATTGGACTTCTCTTTTTCACTGCCAACTTTCTTTGGTTCCTCCTCTATGAATCGACGTCGCAGTTGACAGCTTACTGACAGTTTTTTCTCATGACCCTAACTGTCCTTTCCCAGTTGTCTGGTAGTTCCTCACTACCTTTCAAGAGCACCTCTTAACTCCACTCCAAACTCTCTTCTTACTCACTCCTTTTCCCCCTGAAAACACACAGAAAGCCAAGCTAAACTGCCTGTAGCTGAACCTTCCTTATGTGGACTTGAAATTTCTGAAACAAGCAATACATAGTTTCAAACAAGCTATAGTTTGGTTTTAACGTTTTATTGTACTGCAGATTAATTGATGCACCTTGCAATTGGGTCTTTGATCCTGTGATTAGCACAGGATAAGTGATTAGCGTAGGTGTGATGCCATTAAAACTATTGCAGTATATGATTTTTTCCATGTACATCTATATATGTAATGCATACTATTTTACATGTATGAGGTCCTGTTTTTAACTCTCAGAATCACACTAAGTGGCAACCTGTGACAATCAGAGATGATGAGATTGAGATGATTTTTTTTTTTTTTTTCATTGTGGAATGGATAAAGGACTATTATATCAACAGAAAATGGCTTATAATTCAGCCAATCAACATGGATGAAACAAAATGTTATGATATGATATATGATATATATGATATGTTATGATACAAGCAAATAGAAAGTGCCACTATATCTGAATAAAAAAAAAAAAAATCTGTGCATGACAATTTGCAAAACAGATAATGCTGAAATTTCAAAGAGGCTGCATATTAGCAAAGACTGTCAGGTCTGAAATCCAAACATCCCCGATTGCTACGCTGAATATGAGAATAATATATGCAATTGCATTGCAGTAGTTATATTGAGGTTGAGCTCACATTCATAGCGATACATACTATCGTCCTAATAATTGACATTTGGTTTTCACAGGGGTTTTGCCATTTTTAGTTTTGGCCAATATATTCTATTTTGGTGCATCACTAACCATAGATAATTATAGGGGTTGTGCGTCAGTATTTTTACTTCATGCTTCCAAATACTCAAGCAGTATTATCAGCTTAACTTGCTTTGCTTCACGTTCATAAATCCAGGCCATTACTGTACCTAAATGATGTAAGTATATTCTGACATCAGGCCTTATTAAAAGATAAAGCAGCCATTCCGTTCAAGTTGGTGAACCTTTGTAAATACGGACCATTTATAGCATATCACCCTGGGGACACTTCAGTTACGCATTTAGCGTTAGCGGAGTAACAAAGCCTACGTAACTGTTCCTAATGTCAGGTCCGTCTGTCTCTGTCTCTTTTCCTTTCCCCTGCGGTTGTCCTGGGCTGGTTGATTGTCATCACAGTCACCTGTGTCTCTATCGTTAGTCTCACCTGTGTCACCTGGTGCCCTCAGTATATATAACCCTCTCCCTCACTCAGTCTTGTCGGATCATTGTTAGCTGCATGTGATCACCTCAGTGTTTAGTGTGGAATCATTGTTTCAGGTTTGATGTTTAGATGTTCCATGTTCATGCTCAAGTCCTGTTTTTTTTGTCCGTGCTCCGTTTTCCCAATCCGCTCTTTGTACCTGCCTGGCCTTTTGCCTGTGATTTTTTTTTTTTTTGTAAATTTGTTTGCTACTGCTCAAGAAAAGCCACTCCAGTCCTTGCATTTGGGTCTTCACCACTTTTGCCTGTCAACTACACCCATAACCCTGACACCTAATGCAGTGAATTCTAATCTAAAGGCCAAATTAGGAAGGTTTTTTTTTTTTTTTGGGGGGGGTGAAAGACAAAAGTATTGAAGTATACAATACAAAAGATTCCTGGTATGGCAAGTTCACCTTTGATGAAAATGTAATTTTAGCAAGCCCACTTATTCACAAGCTAAATTAAATTGGAGTAGAGTCATGTTTTCCCAGAGTGCACCACATAATAAATCAGACTGTGTCAGGTATATAATGGCTCTGGAAAAGCAAGAGGTGATTTGAACTGGAAAGCAGCACATAAACACACTTTTATATCACAGTAATATTTGATATAATCTCAGAACAAGTACAGGTGTAAAATTAAAAAGACTGTCTTTGCAGAGGCCTTTAACAATGGTTGGAGGATTTATTTATCAGCTCATGGCATGCATGCAAGTTAGTCTGTTGTTTAAAAAATCCCCCACATCATACTTTGGGGGTGTCAAACTTTTTTTTTTTTTTTCCCCACAGTGGGACAATTTGAAAATTCAGGACAAGATAGTGGGCCAAACCCAAGTTTTGCATGTTTCGCCTTGTTTTCAGATATAAAATGTTTTCTCTTGTGGAAACAAGATTTAGTTTTGCGTGACTGTACGTTATCTGCAATTACAAAATCTTAACAGTCCAGATTATTCGGAGGGAGTTGTGTCTCTCTATCTGTAATTCAGTCATTCATTTTTAAACACCTACCCTTTTATCAGGTCACCGCATTCATTTATGGTCATGAACTTTGGGTCATGACCGAAAGAACGCGATCCCGGATACAAGCGGCGGAAATGAGCTTTCTTCGCAGGGTGGTAGGGCACTCCCTTAGAGATAAGGTGAGGAGCTCTGTCTCCCGAGAGGACCTTGGAGTAGAGCCATTGCTCCTCCACATCGAAAGGAGTCAGTTGAGGTGGCTTGGGCATTTACATCGGATGCCCCCTGGACGCCTCCCACGGGAGGTGTTTGGGTCATGTCCCAGTGGGAGGAGACCCAGAGGAAGACCTAGGACACGCTGGAGCGACTATGTTGCCCGGCTGGCCTGGGAACGCCTTGGGATCCCCCCCGGATGAGCTGGAGGAAGTGTCTGGGGAGAGGGACGTTGGGGTATCCATCCTCCAAATGTTGCCCCCGCGACCCGGCTCCGGATAAGCGGATAAGGATGGATGGATGGATCATTTATTCATTCATCTTCATTTCCTTATCTTTTAACCAGCTAAAAGGGTAAGAACCACCCAAATCACAATACTCCATACTGTGAGACTTCCTGTTGGAAGTTGTTGGATGTTACCAACCCTGTAAAGCCCTATGTGACAAACTTGTTTTGTAAATGTGGGCTATATAAATAAAAATTGATTGATTGATTGATTGAGTTGTGAGCCCACTGGCGGTTAAGTGTGTCAGGACAGTGCTATGCTCAGAGCAACCTAGCAGCTCGTGGTTTCGAACCTGAAGCCCTGCGGACCAAAGTCTGCTCTCTTAACCGCTCAAATCAAAAAATTTTTGAATAGTCAATTCTTGTGTAGAGATCGCTATATATACCGCCCAGCCAACTCTTATATACATTTAATGTTAGCATAGGCCAGGTTTGGCCCACGGGCCTTAGTTTGACCTCTCTGCACTACATCATCTGTCATGTCTCTTGAAAATGAAAGGTATTACACAGTCAGCCGAGATCACGCTGTTTGTAAGTGAGCTGAGCCGATGTTTACAACAGGTTACCCATTGCATATTTTGTAGTATTGCGCTTGCGGCACAGGCATTGGTGGTCCACTTCACAACGGGCAGACAGAATGACCTTTCAGGGGACAATCGGGTGATATTAAAGCCTGAGATGAGGTGCAATATCTCCTCTTCTGTTCTGCTGTGGATACAACATACAGGCTTTGTTCTTCTGAAAGCAAGTGTACGGATGGAGTGGGTCACATGAGTGATCAAAGACACAGCAGGGCCATTTGGAGACGCTCGCGTCTCCTGGCTGCAGGCACGATGATGGAAGGCCAAGCCAACAGGTAGGCACAAGACACAGGAGGAATAAAAAGAAGTTTGTCTCAGAAGCAAGATGGATAACATGTGATAAGACCGAGCAAGGAGAGAGTCAAGGGAGGAAAAAAAAAAAAAGGTAGTAGTAGATAAAAATCTTTCCCATCGTTTGCAAAACTGAAAAAAACAATTTGTTTTACATTGAAAACAGATATGAAGAAGATGGACTATGTTGAATATTAATGGAGGAAGAAGGTACTATGTGCCTGTGTCTGTGTAGAGAGATTACAAGACTACACGAAATAAGACAAAGTACAGTTTATTTAATAAATTACATGGGACTGATGACTGTTTGCTTTCATATTCCTGCAGTAAACGATAGAATGAAATAATGACGAGCTTGGACTCAATTAATCAAGTCAAGTGGAGTTGCTGGCTGAGATTGATGATCAGGGAGTGACTGTGAACCTCTCACCTGATGCAACTCCCCCATAAAGAAGAAGACGGATACTACAGTAGCAGTCATTAATGAATGGTTCCAGCATCCAAGCTGTGCATCCAGGTGAGCCTAAGTCTTTATCAAATCCCTTGAGTTAGAGGAAGCTCATCTAGAATGTATTTGCAGCTAAAAAAAAAAAAAAAGCAGGGGGAGACGCTCCCTGCTTTGATAATTAGTGGACCAAAGTGACAGGAAATATGTTTTCATAAGACTACAAAAGCAGATCAAATTGACTTATGTATTGAAACTACTAGGGGCCAAATATGCAATGCATACTAATTTACATTTATAAGGTCCGGATATCAACCCTCACAACAAACACACTCAGTAGCCTGCGACAACCTGGGTAGACTGTGAAGAATTATCCCAAGTTGATAAGAACAAATTTTCTTTTTTTTTTTTTTTTCAAAGTTCACAAGGCATGAAATCTTGCGATGCTTTAAAAACATGTTTGCATGATATTTTTTTTGTGAGATTGCCTTAAGGCCTGGCTTAAACTACAGTATGTGTCTCTTATCTTTTTCTAATTGTGGCAGTAATATGCTACTCACACTGTACAATTAGATTGCAGAAATGATAAGTCCAGAGCTAACAACTGGTGTTCTCACAGTCACACAGTGTGTGAAGGACGATTTGTTTTAAGAATTTCAAGAAAAAAAAAAAAAGAACTTTATTAACATTTGCAAATGTAAAAATAAACAAGAATTTCATTGCCCTGCACTGTGGAGAAGGTAGCAGAAGAACTCAGTATTTCCCTGAGACACGCTGACAAAAATGCTAAGCAAAAAAAAAAAAAAAAAAATCCTGACCATTTGTATCTTTCTTTAAGCGGATATGGAAAAGGTAATGACAACAATGTGTTTTGACCACAAAATGTCATGGGACGTGATCAGATTGGTCTGTCAGTTATGCCATGCCGCTCCTTTTTGTTTACCTGTTTACTCCTCTGTATCTATGTTCTGTCGGCTTGTTTCGTGCAACACTGCACGACACAAGCTGACAATTTGGTCCAAGTGGCAAAAGACGGAACAATCATGGCAAACTTGTCGCATGTACGGTGTACACTTGGGCAACTGCATCCGTTTGCTCTTCTTACATGAATAGGATCAGCTGCAGCAGACTCTGAAGTGTAAAATCCAAATAGGGACATTTTTTTCTTGCAAGGACTATTTCTGAAAAAAAAAAAAAAAAAAGGGACAAAACAACACACTCAGATGATTTGATTCCAGACCTATGCATATAAGTAAGATGATTGTTGTACTTTACCTGAAATGATGCAAAAAATTATTTATATTTCCTTTGTTTGTGAGGCACAATGACATTTGCTGTGATACTGACAACTGGAGCTTGTCATTGTTTTTAAGACTTAGAAGGAATTTGAGAAAAGTCAGAACGGCCTTAAGGGCATAACAGGTTACGGATGGCAACAAGCTTCCCCGCCCTGACACTAAGCTCTGCTCCGGCCCTTCACAGGGCTGTGTGGTCAGCCTTCTCCTGTGTACAAAATACGCGACTGCACTCCCACTCATCCCTGCAGTGCCATAATAAAATTCGCTGACGACGCCACCTCGGTCAGTGGGATCACTGAGAAAGCCTTCAGGGACGGGATGCGGTGGCTTGACAGAATGGTGTGATAAGAAGCGAGCTCTAAGCTAATATGTCTGTCGTCTTTAAGCATTCCAAGCACCTACAGAGGGAACTAACCGCAGATCAACTTGTCTTTGTAGCAGACATCAGTTGAGGCTGTACTTCCTTCCAAACGTATTCTCTGTCTGTGTGCCGTGCTTGATGAAGAGTGGAGATAAGGAAAAGACTGCAGCAAAGGAAAAAAAAACAACAATAACCAAGTCAAAAATAGTATCTTTCCATGGGCACCAAGACTCTGACTGTACTTGGCTATACTGCTGCTACAATAGTACATCACACCTTAATCCTTTCCCATGTCAATAAATAAGCACAATTGACTTATTTGAGCCATTGTTTTGATTTTGTCGTTTGTAATTAAACATTATGTAATAAAATAATTGACCAGTTTGCAGATCATTGACAATAATCTGGCGTTAAATGAGAATAATTATGAAAGTTATTGACAAAGTCCTGCTTGATAAGAGTATATAGCATTAATATTACCCTTTCTGATGGTGCCTTTCCAGTTCTGTTACATTAAACATCAATTCATCCATTCAATCTTATACTTTTATGCGTTACTCAGACGCGGGTAAGCAGTCTTAATGCTTCCCAAAATCACACTGCTTCATACCGTTAGCGCTAAACCATTTTCGAGACAATAAATCAGAACACCTCAGAGCGTCAACCTAACAGCAGCTGGTGGACTCAAACTAGAATGCCCTGCAGTCGCAAGTCCGCTCCCTTAACCGCTAGCCTACCACTTCTTCCGATATATATTTTAAAATTACTATCTATTTTTGGGCACGTTATGACACTTGCACAAAATGCCACTTGTGTCTGATGGGCAGTTGGAGGATCTGCTGTAAAATGCTGGTTCTATTAATAAACCCTTGAACTAATTAAGAACCATTTTCCATTGAACACTAGGACATTCTCTTCATTTGTTCAGTTTCTCGTGCCTGTTTGGTACTGTCTTCATAGCAATCAATTAATTTTTTTTTTTATCGATACAAATCCCAGTATTCCATATTCTTAAAGGATTTTTTTGTAATTAAGAGCAAACTATATATTCGCACAGCTTTTCCATTTTACAGCCCATTAATTGTCACTGCTCCAGGCAACAAATTGATCATGTGAGTGTTGTGAAGCTTCAGGTCCAAGAGCAACTGGCCCTGCTGGGGACCAGGAGTTCAGGGCATCTACGGAGCGAGAAGAAAAAGCAAACGGGCACATGTAGCATTCCCCCTCCTCTCTCTTTGCCCTCCGCCTTAACAGCTTCCCTAGGCTTTTCTAGAGCATGGTGCCAAAGCCAGATACTGGTGCATGATGAATTTGAGCCACAACTGAGAGTGGAAGTCAAGCTGCATCTGCCCTCAAGCTGCAATCTTTTTCCATTACCACAATTGTACACCCACCTCCTCTCGCTGCATTCCTTTCGGGATCACAATGAAGAACGCAGAGCCCATGTTATTGTCCAAATACCAAATAGTTCTGCATACCCCCTCAGTTTCTCCTTTGCAAATATATTTTTAATAAACCCTGCAGTTTTCTTACTCCACTTTTGCTCTATTTTGAAAGCCTGTGTCCCAATTACTTGCCAAACAAACCCAGGCTGTGTGGGGTATTTTTATAGAACAAGGTATTTTACATGTGCTCTTCACCAGATAATACCAAGTATTTTTTTTCCATTTTTGGCAGGTAGTTAATATGTCTTATGTCGGTTTAAAATTATTTAACACCAAGTGGATTCTTCTTATATTTTTTCATTATTTCCGCAGGAGGAAAACTCTCCTGCATCAGAGGAAAAAGTGTTCTGCACTTTGGTTTATGACCAAACAGCAATAAAAGAAATGGCATTACCTTCAGCCTCTATAGAACCCAACGTTTACTAATAATTACACACGTAAGCATTTATCTGTAGAATTTGATTTTATGCATCTGAGTGAGGACACATGGACACTTAAATTCCTCTATAATAGCATTAGAGTTCGGAGAAGATTCAATATCTGTCCAGACTCATATGCAGCAAGAAAGAAATTGCACACTTCAGTTAGGGCGGTTTTACGATTCCTCCGTCTTAACAAAGAGAACGTTGGGTGCCACCACGTTGGACAAATCCAGACAGAACTCACTCCTTCCTTTTTTTTGGGGACAGTTCAGAATAGGGATTTTAATGAGCTTAACAATTGCGAGTTCTAATGAATTTAAATCAAGCTTCTGGCCTTAACACAATACAGAAACTGCTCTAATTAAAGTGATAAATTACACGAGGCTGAAAAGCGATTAAGGCAATGCGTCCTTTCAAGTTTTGTTAAATCCCAGTTTTCAATTTGAAACCTACAGGATACTGGGCAGGACTCAAGAGAACTATTGGGAAGAAAGAAGTTACTTTATGAACAAAGTTGGAGCTCCTCAGGGTTCAATTTCGGAGCCCTTTTTAATTTCCTTAATAACTATGACTCAAACACAGTAACAACTACAACTACTACCAAATGGTTCCACTTATTTGTTAATGAGAAACCCCGGGGCCCCAGAGGGTAAAAGGTGTAGGTGCAGGCGTGTGGTATGGCCACAAAGCATTTTTTTTTATTATCACTGTAGTAGAGTTTGTTAACCTGATGAATTGCACAGTGATGAACAATATGTAACATCTAACATCTATAAAGTCTTCAATTAACAATGGTCCCTTCATAAGAACTGTATGGGACATAAGTTGTTTCATTCCTCATACGGTATAGCTTGGTGGATATTATCAAACCAACCAGACACAACCAGCTAAGTCCTCAAGCCACAACAGCTTTGGATTAATGTCTGCCAAGTCTATTGTAAGGTGATAAATAACAGTGAAGGAGAAGCCAGTAGCTTGTTTGCACAGCATACAAAAAAAAAAAAAGAAATCTTGGCCATTTTCTAAGTAAAATTTCTTGGCAGAAATTGTCAGTCTAGTCTATCATTATCTATGTTTGTGCATTAGCAGTGTGACGGACCAAGGTAAAAGTTGGGAAATTGGCGAATTCCTCCGCGCACATTACACATCGCAAATCGCAAGCCAAATTTTTTTTATATATATATATATATGTACAGTATATACTTTAATGCTTCTGAAGTTAAACTCAAATCAGTCTTCATGTGTTATATGTATGAAACAAAGTATTAATTTGATTTTGGTTATTTTATTTTACTCGGGTTTCCTAATGATTTCTGTTGGAGAGACTTGTTGTCCAGGTTCCCTTTTTATGAACCTGGTCAAACATGGTACGCGGAATTTAAATTTCAAAAGCACTCTCTACATTTCTTGTTTTCAAGTAAAATAAATATGCATTTTAGCTTGAAGGTAAAATTCCAAAGATGCATTTTTCACAACGCAAATAGAGCTTTGAACAAAGGCCCAGAACTGGTAGTGTAGGTCAGGTCATGTGTGTCCTGGATCTTTAAGAGCGGAATTCATCATGTCCATGTTTCAGTGTAGAAACAACTGTGTGTGGGAGTCTGCACTGTCCTATTAGCATTGTTTTAACTGTGCCCTCCAAACTCCGAGCTCTACGATGCTTGTCTCCTAAGCAACAATGCAAAGAGCACAACAAACCGTTATTGAATTTCTTCCAATGTAAGACAGATGGGGGTGAGTGTTGTGCGGTGCTGGTGGCGCCCAAAGTGCATAGAACAAGAAATCAATATTCCACTTGGCAGAGAACTTTTGACGCTATGTTTTTTGCCTGTTGGCTCATCGGTCACGGGGTCAACTCTTTTAGCATCCATCATGGGCGTCTTTGTCCAGCTCTGAGCCAAGTCTTGCCCAAGACAAGCTCTAGCCTGGGGAGAGTGATGGGATGGGTGCAGCAGGAGGGAGAGGAGGGAGGTAAATGAGCTCACCAGAGAGATGGCTTGGCAGTGCTAAATAATCACTCTTCTGCTGCTCAGTCACATAGGTGGGGGGATTGTTGGAGAGGCGCCTTCAAAGGCTTGATTTCCATTGCCAGTTGAAAAGGTGTGCTTGATTTCTCCATCCGCCCTCCTCGGGCCACTCTGAGCTTTAATTGCCTCATTGCAAACACACACCTTTTTGTTGTGCACTGATAGATGTACGGCTCTCCATACAAATTGGTTGTCACGAGCAGCAACAGAGGGGGCTCTTGTTAATTGCCCTGCTCCTTTAATGGATGTAATTGTTGTCTCAACACATGAAAGGCCTTGGACATACATTTGATAATGAATTGTATTATGACTCATTACTGAAAGTGGGATAACAGTGCAGCACCTCTAATTCTATTATGCTTTCGCAAGTGGTAAGACACAGAAGATGTACTTTTATTCAATTAGTCTCATAAAAACTGGACTAATGGCACGCCATTTCCAGATGTTGGGGAATTTTTCTTCCATTATGCAATAATTAAAAAAAAAAAGTACATTGATTATATGTTGTTGTCATTTACTGTTGTCTCTAATTTATTGTCCTAAATCCGAACAACTGGTAAAAAGTTATTATAGTAACACCTTTTTTTAATCTATGACGGAAGTTGGGCCAAATGGAGTTCCTCAGGGTTCGATTTTAAGGCCCTTAAAAAAAAAAAAAACAACAAAAAAAACGTAATAATTTTGATTCCATCTCTGCAGTACCAGCTATTATTTCGAGAAATAATAGCTGGTACTGTCTACTCTCTATCTATCTATCTATCTATGAAATAATTAATTTTCTTGAATCATTACTGAAAGTGGGATAAATGTGCAGGAACTCCAACTTGCGTGTTTGCTCTCTGATAGGACATGACTTTTTGGGAACAATATCAAATATCTATATATTTTTAAATATCAATAAATAAATCATACATGTTAAACCATAACTTTTAATTCTAAATTTTATGAGTTGCAGACATGTACATAAAACAATTTAACTCCAGTGAATATCACTTATACAGCAGGCCACATATATTATTTATTAACAGTCATATGTAAATGATAAAGTGGACCACCTGACATCCGGATGTATAAAAGTTTAATTGTGTTCTTGACTGTCCTTGGATATTAACGATACGGGGAACTCATTCATCACATTCATGTGTGTCTCATTTCTAAGAACTATTTACATTCTATTCTGCATAGGCTGCGGAATAAAAAATGTATATATGTAAAAATACATATAGCTTCATGTTTAATGCATTTTATTCTTATATTTAATCATGTGATTTATTTAACGATGAGATATAACTGGCTAACGCAAATTATGTTTAACAAACTAAAGTGGCAAATGCGCCTATAGTTAGCATCCGGTTGGACTTTGGACATTTTAACTTCATGCAATGTTATGGCATCATTGTGATAGTCAGTGATAGAAATCAAATATTAAGCTGCATTATGGACTTGAGAGCGTTTGCCATCTGTTGACCCATCCATGCAACTATTCACTATTTAAGGCTTATCTCTTTGCCAGTTCAAGGCAGCAGTACACCTTTTATCCACACTCAGTGGAGGAAGACGCAGCAATCCCTGGAGAGTTCTCCAGTCCATATGGAGACAGGTGGAGACATAACATTAACATCCATATCAATGGTAAGCTTTGAATGTCCAATCAAACTGCATTTTTAGGGAAATATGCTGCGTGAAAATTATGACGTCTGAAGCCTCGCTGCGTAGCTGTATTACGTGATTGCTTCGGGAAGTGATTCAGATTTAGCGAGGATGTCTGAAGCCTTGCTGCACGGCTGTATCACGTGATTGCTTTGGGACTGCTACTGCTATGTAAACCCCTCAGGTTCCGATCAAAATGTGGGTTTTTTTTGGAGTTGCGATTTGTTTGGATTGCGAAAAACTCTTGTTTCTAAATAAAATGGATACAGTTTTTGTCTTGTACATCCAAGTACCCACAAGTATAGTCTGTGTATAGTCTGTCACTGCCTCATTATGCCCATGCAGATCCATTCAGAAAAAAAAACAAACAAAAAAAACAAACTATCACCTGCAATAAACGATATTACCTTTTTGGGTAAATTTACACACACAAAATAAATTCCCAAATTTTCCTATACATTAGTGGTAATTTATGTACTGAAATCGTTTTCGGTACATAAATTAAACGTAACAGACGCAAAAAACTAGCAATGCATCACACATTATGTGCTGGATAGAGTTGCCTGTGATTATAGATTTAGCCAGTAGTTGGTAACGTATATATTCACTATTCTATTCAGTATTAGCAGCATGTTGGTTTATTTAAACAAAATGTTGGTTTTCTTTTTTAGTATATCAAAAAAAGTTGGATGGTTTGGTTGGATAGGCAATTCCAAGTAAGCGTAACAGGTCCTCTTGTGTCCGACATATGACATTTACTTGTCAATTCGCAATCTACCATAAATTCCTGTTCCATCATTTCTACATAAGGCAATAAAGTGATTTTGCATGGTAACTGAGTAGCAAGAAGAGCAGACAAATGTACAGAAAGAATCTCAATTGCTGGTTTTAAGCAATATTTTTGGATTGCGCTAGTTTTATTTCCTTTCTTTGTGTTGTTTTCCTAGGAACTTTTGCCTTTCTTTATGTGAAAGGCTTCTTTATGTCACCCACGTGTGAGTCGGACTCTATTTTTTTATGTGTGTTAGATCACTATGTTACCACTTTGTTATCGCCGGTGAGTCATATAGATGTTCATGCGAGTGAAAACTGAGGATAAAAAATGCTGTTGTGCCATAAAATATAGAATTCCGATGTGAGTCTTTAATTACTTTACTTCTTTGGGAATGTGTCTTTTGAGGGTAAAAAAAAAAAAAAAAAAATGTATATGGGCATAATGATTATATGTAGTACTTAATCTTCTTCTTTTGGTAGCATGGGAATAACTCTGAACATCATGAAACAATACCACTGAGAGAGACAAGTTTAGGCTCATCAGGCATTATATTCTTCACAAGTCAGAATTATCACAATTAAACGTCAGTTTAATACATACGAAGCAATTATAAATACACTTTAACATGAGGACCATGGGAGTTCTGCTCTTCTGTGCATGGCAGGTATTGAAGAAAACCACTTCAGATGAAGAAAAAAAAAAAAAAAAAAAAATGTCATGAGAAGACTAGTGGTCACCAGTCACAAATCATGTCAATTTCTCCAACACTCTGAGGGGTTAGGACGTGCATGTTTGCGTGTTAAGGCCAGAATGTGCAGCATATTCCTTCAAGTGTCTCCACCACTGTCATCCAGCGTTCACTTCCACTTGGCATCCAATTATTTTAATCCTCTGATTTCTAGGGTAGCATCCGACAAGAGCATCTACAGACACAAACTCTTGGGAAAATAAGTGCATCTGGAAAATACGGACACATCAGGCACCACCAGTGGCTCATCACTGGGCTTTCTACCCCCAGGGCTCTGCAGCTCTGGTGTACTGAGGGCTCCAGGGGGGTTACTCCACCTAAAATAAGATGTCAAGGGATTTTTCCACTCTTGTCAGCATTTCTACCTACCTGCCAGGCTTCCTACTTGCACTCCATGGAGAATAACAAGAAGGTATCATTTATTTACTGAGACAGTCTACTTAAAATGTGTCAAAAATGCGAAACCTAGTGTAAAAAAAAACCTACTAACCATCACTAGTCAACCAAATAAGAATGGAAAATATATAATAATAAATAGCAGGATTATTTTAGACAAATATTTATTGACCAACACCAATATTCTAGAATAATACTAAAACCTACCATGTGTGCATCCAATGAAAAAAAAAATACAACAACCAAACTTCTTGGCTGTATCCAGTGTTGTTCCTGCTCATTACATGCACCCCGGTGGACTATAAAGATAAACTATGCAGCATTCATTATTCTTCAACGTCGTGCATTCATCAGCCTGAGTCTGCATAATGAATTCTAATTCCCTCCTGGTCATTGATGATGACCATCATGTGAAAAGAGCAGACAGACTCGCATTAAAGGCTGTGGCTGTCTTCCATCTTCCCGGATGAGAATCTTCTTTTTCTCTGTCACTTGTTCGCTACTGGTTCAGCCTCTATTACTGAGGCAGTTTTATTTCTATGGCTCAGAACAACAGCTGTCGGGAGAGGTTCATTGCAAATTTACAAGTAATGCTACAAGGCAGTGCTTCTCAATTATTTTCTGTTACGCCGCCCCCTAGCAAGAAGAAAACCATTCGCGCCCCCACTCCGCCGCAACTATAAATAATAGCATTTGCCTATAAAATAGTTATAGGTACACCTCTGCATAACATCGTATCCTTGCTAACATAAAGAAAACAAAACGAAAGAGATATAGTTCAACTCGCTGTGCACAATGGGCAATGAGAGCGCCACTGCCAACTACTGGAGTGGATGTGCAATTACACTTTATTGTAGTACGGCGGGAAGAAGTCTGTTCCCCAGGGTCACACGTGCCCCCCTCAGCATTGCACCGCACCCCACTATTTGAAAAGCACTGCTACAAAGTTACACAACAAACAACTTAAGTTTATTGCATTGTTATAGCAAAGAAATTAAAAAAAAAAAAATTTATTTATTTTTGTTTTTGTCTTTTTTATCCGTATTCCTCAACCCCCAATTTTAGAAATTTCACATATCCGAGGCTTTGCTAAGTGCCAAATGGTAGCGTACTAGCATTTGCTGTGAGCCATTTTGAAAATGTGTCAATGAAGATTCTTAGTCATCTGGATCATGGTGAAGGTTAAAGAATTGTGTTAGGCAACTGGACATCAAGATCTCATCCAAGAGGCTTCTTCACTTCTAACCGTAAGATGGGAATAACACAAGTTTTAAACCATACCTGGGTAAAATTAAGGCCAGGGTGAAATGTGTTACCAGTCGTTGAATAGGCATTGATGGGTTTTAACTTTCGTCGTCAAAAAAACACTGTCCGCTGGAATTGCATCAGTCAGACTAGTCATGGGATTGAAGCTCTGTCTTAAACAAACCTGTTTACCTTTAAAACAACATATATCAATGCATGCCATTGGGGAGGTTAAAGCCATTCATTGTCCAGAAAAACTGACCTAACTTTGGATTACCAAAAAAAGGGTAGCAGGTGCATTTGAGTGATGATTCAAAATCTGGAGTTATGGCTGGTGGCACCAGCTAGATGGTTAACTAAGAAGCTATAAAGTAGTAGAGTGCTGTCTTCAGGCAGCAGTGAACACCGGTGGATACATGCGATTTATAGCAGCATGTCCGCAAACTGTAAAGATAATGTTGTCAAAAGTTCTAGTGGGTACAAATTCAAGTAGGTATTAATCAACCATAGTGTAACCGATGTGTCTAAATGTACCTCGAAGTATTCTGAAGCAGAAAGATGAGGATAAACTTTTTGATATGGTATCTTTATCTCAAAGAACAAGTGAGGTTATTGTTATATATATATATATATATATATATATATATATATATACATACATGTATATTATACGCAATTTTACGTAACTTTTTTTTTTTTTTTCAGCCATTCGAGAACATCCTGAACAATCTGCAATAAAAAGTTAGGAGCGACTTATGCATGACATCTTGCTTGTTGCGACTTATAGTCCAGAGCATGCAGAACACAGATAACTTTCCCCTTGCTTAAACCTATTAAATATAGTCAAAATATAGTATAAATACACATTTGCGTTTTTAATTCCAGTCTAGTAATTTATTGAAGACATGGACATTTTTTTCTTGAAAATGGACATGTTTTTGGACTAAATATACAATCCAGATTTTTTTTTTTCTCTTATAGAGATTTTCTGTACAGCTTGGTGTTAAATGTTAAACACATGGCCTCTTTAGAGCATTTATTAATGGCAATCGAGACTGTTACGGATCAAGAAGGCACCACAGACTGCTCCTGTTTTCCATACCATTGATTTATTTTTTTTTTTTCAAATTAAAACATTCTAATCCCTTAAGCTGTTTGTCACCTATTTTACAAATTGAATTTGTTTTAGAAATACATTAATTTCAGAGGTTGGGAAGCTCTCAGAAGATTTATTGCACTTTTCGAGGAAGCGTAGAAAAGTTGTTGATAATGCTTTTCAAATCTCCTTGGTCTGCACAAGGTTTGTACCTTTAACTCCCTGAAATGTCTTGTCCATTTTGACCAATCCTTTCTTTTTGTCAATGTCAAAGTCTGATCTTGAATCAATAAAAAAAATATAGATTCTGGACACCAGTCAAACTTAGTGTAGCCCAGTCTTGCATTACCATTGCTGTAAGTTATTTCCAATTCCTTGGCGTCTGCTCGTTTGACCCATTTTTTTTGGGGA
>JAFBJS010057681.1:70161-91543 GCA_016785265.1 Paraplagusia blochii
AATGACAAATATTGATAATATAAAATAAATTATAGTTAAGAAACCATTTCATAATGTTGGTAATAAATATTTTAAATTAATCACGTGGCAAAGAAAGAGTGACATAAGTCTCAATACTAGATTTTTAAACTCCAACCAGCCACTAGGGGGCACAAGTCAGTGTTTTTTTTTTTTTAGTGCTGGTGTCAAGCCCGGATAAATGGTGAGGGTCGCGTCCAGAAGGGCATCCAGCGTAAAACTTTGGCCAAATCAAAGATGCGAGAAAACAAAATGATTTCCATACTCGATTGGTCAGGTGCCTGGAAGAACAACGACCGCCAGTAGTGCTGTTAACCTACAGGGTACTGTTGATCGAAGACAAAGAAGAAGAGGAGGGCGATTGATTAAATCAAAGAGGGAAAAGAGGAAGGTTAGAAGAGTTGAAGGTGGGAACCCTGAATGTTGGAACAATGATAGAAAAAAAGGGAGAAACTTGCTGACATGATGGAGAGAAGTCAGTTTTTGCTGATTTACTTACATTTTCTGTTGTTGACAACAATAAAATATCCTCAATAAACTCAGTATTGGTCAACAAATGTAATGGTCTTTTGACTTGGGTCGCAAATATTATTGACTTTTAAAATAAAGTTGTTTTTTTTTTTATTAAACATCTAGGAACAATATTTATGACTATAAATGGTGGTTAAATCTATACAGTCGTCAATTTACAGCCGGCTCTTCAGGCTCTAATGGGAAATTGGGTTTGACAACCCTGCAGTATGAATCCCATACAATAAGAATTCCAAATTAGTTTTCAATCAGTTTACACAATTGCAATAAAGTGCAAGCTATAACTAAATAAATTGTGTTTGTCTTCATGAAGCTTAAGGTCAGGTAATATTTTATAAACGATTAACGCACGAGTGCGATGTCCCCATGAGTCTATATATAATCTCTCCTGCCTCAGCGGAACGCTTTTGGCTGCAGCGGTGATTTGCCCAGAGTCTAAGAAGGTAATTCTACTATTTATAGAGGATCATTAAGCTGTGGATATCTCTCACCACTGCAGACCCATATGCACACTGTCACTTGTGACTGTAGAATAAAGGCACTGGTCAAGTTCCATCCGAATCCCCGAAACACTTGAAAGCTTATTATGCTCTGCTGATGTTTTTTTTTTTTTTTGTTTGTTTTTTTTTTTCTGTTGTAAAATGAAAATAAAAATAACACTAATAAAACCCTAAAAAATGTCAGTTATTCCCATTGTCAAACCTGAAATGGCTTATTGACACAGATCAGATAAGTGTGGGTGATAACATTTTGTTCATTTGTGGGTGATAACATTTTGTTCATTTCCATTTCACATTGAACACTGATTCTACAGGCTGGATGTATTTTAAATGGGATGCCATTACACCTCAAGGACACTGTCCTACATAAGGAAAAAATCCGAGGAAGCCATTGATATTTAACTCACATAAAAAATACTGTCGGTGTCTGTTTGTACACAGCCCAAGGGATCAACCACCAGCTTTAATCAACGGGGATGTTCAATCAATTTAGTTGCAGTATTCTGAATTTACTGCCAAGGCTACACTGTTAATGCAACTACAGAAAACCCCCAAAAGGTATAAATCCTTCAATCCCTCCACAGTTTAATACATTTTTTTTTGGGGGGGGGGGTCTAGAAACTTGATTTATTTACAGCCGTAGATTACACTGGATACTCTGTAAATTTGGGATATATGCAATATACTTCACTGGTAAAACTTTGAAATATATGTATTCACTGGGGGGGTGAAGAGTATTGCAGACCCGCTCACCTCCCCTCGGTCTGACCTACATATGCGAGCTGTGACCTGTCAGTCTTCTCACAGCCCGCCCGTCACGGCAGAGAAAGACGTCAACGAGTCCAAGCTGCAAAGCATCAGGGCTTCCCTTATGGCAGACACCTGAGTCTGTGTAAGAGCAGGAACATCCTCTTAGCCTAAACAGTCTGCGTTATATTTTTCACTGTTATTTTGGAAACTTATTGCTTTTAGGATATACATCTCAGATAGGCCTGCAGATATTTATACGAATTATATGGAAACATGGAAAAAATAAATAAAAATGTTACCTTGTTTTTTTTAAGTAAATATTCATATTCCGTTTATACGCTAGTGCAGGTATGGCCAACCCATGGCTCACCAGCTGCATGTGGCTCAACATGCACATTTGTTATCAAAGTGAACACAAAAAAAAGCCAGGATTTCGAAACTACTGAGCGGCCATAAGCGGTCACTATGTGAATGGGCTCTTGTTTACGAAAATGTCCACTAGGTGGAAGCCCAGTGGTTAAGGAAACTGACTTGGGTCAGCAAGGCTTCCTGTTTCAGTCCACTAGCTGCCAGGTGTTCTGATCATAGCACTTCCCCAACCTACATAATTCCAGCAGTAATTAATATGGTATGGATAAGTTGATTGAGATGAATAAAACATTATTATGAAATCCCAAGCATTCATTGTGCTACTTGCGTATGTAAATCATGTGGCTATATGTACTATCACACTACACTGTAATGGACAACCAGGTTTTCTTTAAATTGAGTACATTTATATTTCTTAACTGCAGAGCAGTACTTAGTATTTCACAACCTGTCTTGGTACATTTATTTTTAATGAATACATGCTAACATTGCCTTTCTATTATAGAGTCTCTGATTTTGAGCAACCACGTATGCAAGTGATGGCCAAATCAAGCAGTCTTCAGGTGTAAAAATGTGAAGAACATGATTGTTGGTGAGACATCATTATCCTGAGCTCATTAAGCAAAGTAAATAGGTCTTTCTTTTGGGGAATTACAGTGTGAGTTTGTCTTTGTTGTGACAAAGTTCTTAAAAAATACAATATAAAACCCTTGGTAATGTACTGATCGTGGTTACAAAATCATGCACCTAAAAAAAACTAGTCTTTTAAAAGCTAACTTTTGGCAAGAGGTTCCTCTTTAAAAATAAAACCCGACGTGGAGGCATGACTAAGCCATGCCAATAGAGCAGGGGTGGGAAAACTAAGGCCCGGGGGCCACATGCGGCCAGTTGAGCCTTTTTATGCGGCCCGCCATCCCTGTCCAAATTAAATAATTTATTTATATTATAATTAAACTTCCGACTTTTCTCTACAATGCCTGCAGTTCCCCAGTAGATGACATAATAAAGACAATTAGAAATGTAGTATTTTGGGTTTGATACATGACTTTTACTAGCTTACACGAACGCTCCATCTCTCTGCTCTTGACTCGGCCCCGTGTCCAATTTTAGGAGAAATTGTGGCCCGCAGGTCAAGAAGTTTGCCCACCCCTGCAATAGAGGCTGTTGATTTATCCAAAGTGACAGAACATTCTATGCTTATTTTAAGCTTACAAAATACTTTTTCATGGACGCTGAATCTAAACCTTTCATTAACGTCCACTAAATCAACAACAGCAAGCCTATAGCGTTTAGCTTATAGTGTCTTTGACAAGGTGAAAAGCTTTGGTACCTAGTTAGCACCTAAGCCACCTGGAGGGAAGCTATGATGGTCTGCATTTGTTCATGGTGTTTTGACTCATTGAAAAGACATTTCTGCTTCTCGACACTGGAAAAGTAATCATAACAATAATAATAATTAGAGCTTTATTAATCCCTAGAGAGTTTCCTTCGGGAAATTATGCCTCTGCATTTAACCCATCATTGTAGTGAGCTGGGGGGAGCAGTGTGTGGGCGACCATGCTCAGGGCACCTCAGCGGTAAGTTGGCGGAAGGGGGATTCAAACCGGGGACCTTGCGAACCCGAGTCCGCTTCCTTAACCATGAGGCCACCAACTGCCCAAACGAACCATGAATCTTAAATTGCCTTTTCAGGTTGTGTTGTTTCATCCAATATGCGTTGATAGCACTCAAGTAGAAGACATTATTACTTGTTGCAGTAGGCAAGAAAACTAGCCACTTGTCCGTCTCATGTTGAAAACACTCAGTCCTGATAGCAGATAGGAATGGATATAAAATTGCTCAGTCAAAATTAGTAGTGTGACTTATCCGGCTCTTGCAAGTATAACTGAATCACAGAAGATTTAAAAGACTAAATTCATAATTATCGCAACGTTCACGGCCCATCGCAGCAGAGAAAATGTGTCAGAATTGCAGTTCACACGTCCCAGGGACACAAGACCTGCGCTACTATGGTCTCATTATCGTGGATCTGACGATTACTTTGCCAGAATCCCACCCTGCGCCAGCACTTTCATCCGTGTTTGAATACATTTGAATAAAATCAGGGGAAGCGATAGAAAACACACTAGTTATTCCGTTGGCTCAAAAGGCAGATTAAACGTGTTCCGGAAAGCAGTTGTGCTTTCTGACATCAGACCGTGGTTTATTCCTGATTCGATAAAGATAAGACAAGGTGATCTATCACGTATTGCCCAAGCTCATTAAACTCTGCTCTTGAATGTCACCCTTCCAATCAGCGTTTTTTCGCCGACTCTTTCCCTCCGTCTGATGTTTTCAAATAATCAGCAGTATCTCCCCTACGGAATTAAATCTGCGGATGGAGCATAGATTACCGATTATGGCTGACCTGTTGCACTGACTGTAGGCATTCTCTGTTTATTTCCCCTTGTGATCTATTGTTTCTGTTTTTATTGCATTTACATTTATGCACTTAGCAGATGCTTTTATCCAAAGCAACTCACGGAAGAGAATTAACATGATTGAGCATGTGATGCATCTGGGAAACGAAGACAGGACTATTACCAGGAATGGTAGAGTCCACATACATCCCGAGTAGATGACTTGTTGACCGAATCATAGTATAATTACCTGTAAATGGCAACACAATGTTTCCCCCTCTTTTGTTTTCTGTACTAGTCTTATAACTGATGACTAGCCTGTTCTGTACGGTCCTGACTTTGTTAGTTAGATCCCTGTTCCACAACAGCCCTAGTTAGTTGATATTCATTTTCCATTAAAAATAAGATAAAATTGGTTAAAATAGCGTAAAGTTGCTCTCGTACATCAACATTGGTCGGAGCCCAAAAATATAATGAAATTCACGTCAACTTAACTTTACCAACACGTCAACTTAACTTTACCAACATGAAGTGGATTCATTCACAAAGCAGGCCGTGGGCTAGTTTTTGCCTGCACACCCTATGTTTGACACCCCTATTACCAATCTTGAAGCAACACATACTGTTCCAGTTTGATATAACATTTGGAATTTTTTTTTTTTTTTTTCTCTTTTTTCATCAAGCAGACAGAATATGCCAAGGGTGACGCAAAAAAGACAGAGGTAGAAAAGCAGAGGTTGTTTCAGACATGTGTTGTTTGCATGTTAACTAAAGGAGAACGCTGGGTTTATAAAGACACATCCAAAAAGTCCATTCACACCCAGGCCGCCCTACCGCAGACATTGGACCAGGAAAGGTACTGCGATTTAGTGTCTGTTTTACACTTGGAAGTGTGGCTGGGGACCTAAACTTTCAGCTTTAGCTGAGTAAGCAACACCATTTACCTTTATTAAATCTGCTCATCTGCCCCTGAGAATGGATAAATTAGATTGTGTACACTTATACAACAGTTTGCTGCTGAACAGGAGCTACCTTCTAGGTTATTAAGATACAGACTCCTCTTGTTTGATACAACACGGAGCACAGAAGCTCTTGGAAATAATATAAAAAGGCCTTGAAGGAAAGGAAAACATTTTATTGTATTGCAAATTTAAAAAAGTCAAACAAATATTCACCGTTTTAATCATCGCAATAACTGTGATTAACTGTTTATGTGAGGATTTTTAATTTTGGGTCACATGATCAAGATGTAACAGCAGAGCTGGACCAGTGTCTGTTGCAGACTAAAATATTTTATTGTTTATGAGATGACAGACAGCTCCAAATTGTCGTAAAAATGCTACAACGGTGAATTTCAGCATCGTTTATCAGTCCAGCACACAGTCGTACTGGTTCACTCCCAACTCTCTTGCAACATGATTTACAGCCAAAGCAGGCTTGTGACGTGAAGAAGGGGGGGGAAGGATATGATAAATCCATTCTATGCTACCTGCTTGGCACAATACAGCAGACAGGCACAGTCAAGTGATGAGCTGGTAAACAGGCACAGGCAAGTATTTCCCTCAGGCTTTTGCAGAGACTAAAAACAAGCGTCAAGAAAAGGCAATATTTTATAGTTATTTATCAAGCAGACACAAGCATCCCTCAGTGTCTGTGATAATGTCGCACTGTCAACGTAGAGAGCACGTAGGAAGGTTTTTTCTTCTCTTAAAGTTAATTTGAAGTCTTCTTGTGTGCGTAAAGATAGATGGGCTCATACAGGTGAACAATCAAACTGAGTGATTTTTAATCTTTAGAGACTGGAGTAAAATTGAGCACTTATTGGGCGAGGAACGATTCACTAGACTGTCGGAAGATAGCAAAAATATATAAGAGATTTATTGGTCTAAAATTGTGAGTAGCTCACGTATGTCCAAATTATTTCAAGGGCTAGTGTGGCTGCTGGCTTTGGTTCCAACCAACAAAGAGAACATACAGTGGTCTGACCAATCAGCTGTCTGATGGCTGAGATCGGGTGATTGACACCTGTCATCTCAGTTGCGTTACTACTTGGCAGGCATGGGGACTCGAGTCTGAGACCTGGACTCGAGTCACACTTAAGTAGCACAAACAAAGACTTGCGACTTGACTTGAGACTTGCTGTGTAAGACTCAAGACTTGATTTCTGTGTTAGGACTCGTGAGTCGTGAATAAAGTCCATAATCAAGGAATTATCTATTTTATCATTTAACTTATTTCACTTTTTCCAATGCGTTTCCCAGCGCTATAGAAAAATGGCAGGCAGAAGTAGTTTAGTCCCCTATGGTGCGCTAAGGTTTGTAACGCATGCATGCTGCCTCATGTTTAGGTTTCATATCACAGTGACCATGGGGGCAGTAAGCCAGACTGGAGCGATTTCTGTTGCCATAGCATTTGCTTATGAAACGTTTGCCGTTAGTTCAGCCACAGTTATAGTCTGATGGCTTGTTTTATTAAAACGTTACCGTTTTATTTTATACTTCAGGGCACTGCGTTTAGCGTCAAATAGCAGCCTACGTGTATTGAAGGTTAATTCTATGTACGAATGGCTGTTTTAGTTCAGACTAATGTTGTCACTGACAACAGAAATGGAAACCTCTCCTTAAACAGCATGTAATGCATACAATTTCTTAGCCTAAGCACATTCACAGTGTATTGTTTTGATCAACCTTGATGGTGCAGTGTGCAATAATATATTATAGCCCTATACTGTAGTACAGTACAGTATATACAGATACAGACCACATACACAAATCAGTTCGTATGTATCCTGTAGTATGCACAAAATACATTAATCAAGCTTAAAGCTTTTGTGATATTTCTTCACATTGCACATTCATAGTACATTGTTTTGATCAACTTTGATGGTGTAGTGTGCAATAATATAGTATAGGCCTACAGTACAGTACAGTACATACTTTTTATTCCAAAATAACACAGCAGTGCAGTATTATCTCAGATAGCGTCTACTATGAAAACTTTCAGCAATGTGAGACTTGAGACTTGACTTGGACTTGGGGCGAAAGACTTGGGACTTGACTTGGCACTGCCCCTAAAAGACTCGGTTGAAACAAAATCATGCAGCCACAGTCGTCCCTTGTGGAAAAGATTGGACATTTTGGATTGCAAGAGGAACCTGGATGAGACACAAAAAAAAATTGAAACAAAATTCTTACTTGAACATATTTGTCTACATCCCTCAAGTAGGGCGTGTGTTCAATATGTTCTTGCATACCCATGCTTCTAGTTGGTCACTCATCTCTGTCAGACGTTACCCAAGGGCGACTATTGGTTCAAGACCTTCCCCAATGTGGTTGATTGAGTAAAGGCCATCGTACACTGTGTGATTTTGCATGTTTTTGCAAGCAGCATGTGCCAGAACTGACCGACCACACTGAACACGTCAGCAAAGAGAGTTCTTGGTCCATACATGTCATCATCATTATCTTTTCTTTTCCATACACGAGCAAAGAATGACACTAATTGTGAGGTAAATGTCTTTTTATTTGCTGAGCATTATTTGCATCATGTCTCAGAGAGACTATGAGCATGCATACATGTCTTTAAAAATTTACAAAAGGAAAACACCTTCCACCTTGTTTTTTATTTACATTATATTACAATACAATACATTAGGCAGACACTTTTATCCAAAGTAGTTCTGCTCACAGGAGTCATTTATGGTTATACAGTGTGATCAGTCCAATCGCACCTGATTATCGGATCGCAGAGTGGGAGAACGCCAGCCGTGTGCTAATCACTCATGAAACTCGCTGGTATAGTGCTGATGTGACTGGGGAAAAAAAATGGGCTCAACATGTACTTGGCATATGACCTACCTTCTCCCAAAACCACTGTCTTTTGATCGATGTACAATTGAACCTTATTTTTTAATTAACTGCAGACCTACCTTTTGTTTTGGAAACTTAGTGCTCGCTTCTTGTCCCATTTCTGCCTCTGTTTCTATGATAACAGTGTGACACAAATACCGTGATGGGCTCAAATGCACTACATCCTATCACAGATGTTAAAACAACAGAAAGCTTGCAGAATCGCAACAGGAGTCGCTTGCATGATCATAGTTGTCACTCACACACTTGTTGTTGACTGCTTCCCCTCAAGGATTCCATGTCATGCAGGCAGGATGTTCCACTGGACGCCGCGTATTACATCTTTCAAAATGTGGCTTTCATCAGCCACGGTTTGTGATCGAGAGGCACGACTGGAGCTGATGAAATTGCACTCTTTTGAAAGGCCACGCTGCTGCTCATTTTTTTATTAGTACGTATGATCGAGCTCAAGAGAAAGGCGAATTAGCCTAAAAATGGCGACATTCAAGTGTCCTGCGACAGGGTTTGTAAAATTGGCTCTTTATGAGAAGCTGGATTTTCTCTGAAGACTTGGAGCTTTCAGGTGAAATGCACATTACATCAAGTGGTGTAAGCACTGAATATTTGAACTAATAGAAATGCATACTTCATACATGCCATATCTGGAAACAATTGGTCCTACAACTGCAGGGGGGGAAATGCACTTCTAGAAATGATTATAACTTCCTTCCCTCTTGATGTATTTTGAGTTGTGCTTTAGTTTGTGCAAAATCAAGGACCATTTACTTACTTCTGTTGCTGTTAAATGACTCAGTAGCCTCGCAGTAAAATATGTTTAGAACTCTCATTTAATGTATATGTGTGCATATACAGTATATGTGCGCGTGTGTGCATATGTATTTGTGTGTGTATATGCATATATGTGGCTTTGTGTGTGTGCATGTACTGTATATGCGCGTGTGTGTGCCCCTGTATATGTGTTGTGCGTAAGTACATGTACATATGTATGTACATGTGTGTGTGTGCATGTGTATGTGCCTGCTTATATTTGTGCCTGTGCAAATTTATATGCCGGTGTGCATACATCTTTGTCCATATATGAATGTGTGTGTGCAAACACACGTTCATATATGAACAAAAATGTAGGTGTCTATATACTATATATATCTTTCTATCTATATGATAGTTATTTGATTGATGAGTTAATTCATTGTCGTTGGTAAATGTCCGTTGCCATGGCTATTGCAATTTTGGAATTAATTGTTAGGGTAATTTTTCTTACAAATGACAAAGTCTGATTTATTCCAGGTCATTGCAAACCATGCAACACTTTGATAAAGTTCTTTTATCACTACTAACTTGGAATTGTCACAAACCAACCAAACGAGGAGCATGGAGGAGGAGCAAGCCGTAGGGGAAGGGATTAGCAGCTATTAAAGAGTTAGAATTACATGTGCTGTAGTTAGATTAGACTAGATTAAGTTTGATTAGACTTTATCCTCATTCGCAAAAAAAAAAAAAAAAAAAAAAAACGAGACGATCTATCATCTAACTGAAATCAAGCATAGTATTTATGATTTTTGCTGTATTAAAACTGAACGGCGTGGACAAGAACACATTTTGGTTCGTGAACCTTATGCACCCTTAAAAGACGTTAAATGTGACCACTACAATCTTAAGATTGTATGAAGAAAACAGAAAATCATGGCTGGAGGTCTTTTAATGTTTTTAATCTTACAATTTTAACTCAATGTTTTGACCACCTACGCAATCAGGGTCAGCAGGAGAACCACTGTTTTTTTTTCATTCTGACCTTCTCATCTTAAAGTATTGCTCATTGTTTCATTCATGGAAGAGCTCATTACACATGGGATATATTTTTTCTTATTTGGCAAGAATTTCTACAAGTTGAAATTGGATCACATTTGCATTGCTATTACTGATAGCTTTGCTGGAGCTTTTTGTTCCAATCTTTGCGAAGTTTTGTTTTGGTTCCTGTTGATCCAGTACCTATCGTACCTACCTATCTATCACACAAGGGTACAGGGCCAGAGCATTTGCCTGGTTCATGATAATAAAACCTGTTCTTTAACACAGCTGTATGTGACATTTGTCATTTTGAAAAATTTTCAACCCACTTCACTGTCATTTGTAAATAGATAGAACTTGACGTTTTCTTCAGGAAATCAGGCTCCAATAGCAGTACAGCACTAACAGATTTCCCCTTGTTAATGTTAGCAGTATAAGTGGATTGGTAGTTGTTAATATATATTTAGATTTTATCAGGTGTGTCTGGTTCTGCTGTGTATCATCACAGTCGCTTGTGTCCCTGTCAATTAGTCTCACTTGTGTCACCTGGTGCCCTTGGCATATATATAGCCCTGTCCTTTACTCAGTCTCTTTTGGTCATAGTTGTTCAAGTCTGGCTTGGCTTTGGTGAAGCCTTGGATGTTTTGCTTGTACAATTTTTTTTTTTTTTCCCTCAATTCTTGGCTTTTTTAAGAGGCTTGCGTTTTAAATGAGTCCACGTGTTTTGAGACCAAAAAAAGTCCGTGTTTTGAGACCAAAAAAAGTCCTATGCCGTGACACATGTAAGTTTAGCTGTTTTGATGTTAATTCATATGAGTCTCTCCAGTGCTGCATTTTGGGTCCTACCATGTCCACCTAGTCCTTAAAGTCCCAGGGGCCTCCAAACTTTTTGAAACTAAGAGCCACTTCAAGGGCCCACAGTAATACAAGAACATCAACTTGTTTAATGTAGATTTACAAAACAAACAACATTTTCTGGGACATACACTCATGTCCACTCTTCTGATCATAATGATTGCACCCATTAGAATAGCATTGTAAGTGAAACCACTGTTAAAAAACAGTGACATTTGGACCCTTTTCGGACTAGTGGACTAGTGTTGTCTTTTAAATCATACTCCATGGGCACCTTGGGTAGACCACGGGGGCTATCAGGTGTCTCCTGGTACCAGGTGAATGAGCCCTGCTCTAATTATTGGCAGACCTTCTAATGCTAAAATATTAAGTGGGCTAATTAATGCTAATCCAATATTAGATGGTGATTTTATCTGTCTGGCCCACTCTACATCTAGCTAGGCTGCAAGTGGCCCCCGGAAACAAATAATCTCTACTGCCCTATATGATGTCCAAAATTTCAATAACATATTTTAGCCATTGTATTTACCTACAGTATCTCTGACAAATACCGACTTGATGGTTCATCATTAAACAGGCAGCTTACTGTATGCTATAGTGTCTACACTCCTGTACACAAGCGTCTTAAGCCCACTTGAAAATTAATTTCCTGGCTGCTCTTATCAGGCGTGAAAGCAGCTGTCTGAATAAGTTTGATGAAGCAGTGCCAGGCTCTTAGACTCCGTTTGACATAATGACTTTGACGAGGACTGCACCAAATAGATACCGACACCGTGCCGTGGTTTGCTGTTTCATTAGTACTTTAAGGCAGCGAATGTTCACGCTTGACATTTCATTGGGTCGTGGAAGCACCTGCTTATTTTCTCTGTTTAGAATATGTTACTTTATTGAAGTATTTGTGGTGAAAAGCAGTACAGAGTATTATGTGGTACCAGAGGCTATGGGCTCCTTTGGACAAAGACGGGCTTTGTTTAACAGAGAGCTGAGAATCCCTTTGTCTCAGGGGCACTTGTGTGAAACCCGGTTGCTGGTACTGTCGGAGACAACTGCTGATACACAAGAGTCCCATGTTGATGCTGAGGCCCTGAAGTGGGTCACTGAAAATAACATGCACAGATGTTCATATGGTTTCGTTGTTGTTTTTAAAAAAGAAAAGTAAATTTAAAAAAAAAAAAAACACAATGAGGGCAAGGTTAGTAGGTCGAGGCACACCTTGATTAGACTTTTTTTTTTTGGTGGCCCATAGTAGCTTAAAAGGCAATTGTTTATAATTAAGTATGTGATGCTTCCATAAATGAAACTTAAATAATTGAGCAATTGCTTTTATATTGAGGTTTTTTTTTTTTTTTTTGTTTTTTTTTCTGTACAGTCCTTCAGTAACATTTAGAACTGAATTACTAATGTGTAAATGAGACTGACACAACTCCAGTGTGGAGTTTCTCGAGTGGTTTATTGTTTTACAAGGCCTAATGCTGATACCGGCAGTAAAATAACCCACTATATATATGAATAGCCCATTTTGCACTGAAACCAATGCATAAATAGTGTTACAAAAGATGTAATATCAACTCTAAAAATGAATTTTGTTTCAAATAATAACCTTAATAATGGGATTAGTAGAAAAATATATTCAAAATCTCTTTCTTTGGTTCGCATATGTCAAAGAACAGTCCATTATGTGCTACTTATCGCCATCTTATGTTGAGGATTAACACAGCTGTGAAACCTTTCTGCATTGTGTGTTCCAATTTAATTTAATTTAATTAATTTATTTTTCTTCCTTTTTCATATATATATGTATATATATATTTTTTTTTCCAATTGTATGACCCCCCGGTAGACCCAATTTTGAAAAGCACTGGTAATACATAATATTTATAAAAAAAAGATTGTAGGTCAACACAACAAAAAAACAATCTTGTTGAAACAGAATTTAACATTCAATAATTTCATCCTTTTATCTACTGTTGTCTGCCAGGGCAGCAGTCTCCACAATAGCCACCCAAATCGCACTTTGCAATACTCCGAGCCTTTCTGTAGGTGGTGAGCCCTCTGAAAGGTAAGTGGGTCGGGACACTGCTATGTCCTGAGCATCTTAGTAGCAACTTGGCAGCTAGTGTTTTGTTGTTGTTTGTTATTTTCAAGTGACTATGGCATTAGTTTATCATTAAAGCTATATTGTATAAGCCTAAATCACTGCATTGTATATTTATTTTGCAATAAATGTATCCACCAATAGAGTTCAGGGTTGATATAGAATTTGTCCAATGGAACATATTGCGTTTACTAAACAAAGACTTCTTTTGAAATAATAAATAATTCACTGTCTAAGTCTATACCTCATGGGCCCAACATGAGGAGGCAAGACATAAGGCGATCAGAGAGACAAAGGGAATGCGTCCGCTTCCACTTGTGATATTTCACACAAAGCCTGGCAGGCTTGAGTTTAAGAATAGGTGTATCGCAATGGAGCATCTTGGGAATAATTGAGAGAAGAAGTAGTGGAAGTGACAGCAAGATTTAGCGATTAATGTCCTATAGAAGTAAGAACCCTGGAGCACTGGGTGAAATAGGATAGATGCCAGTTGGATACAGTGAATTATACACTGAGGTGTGTGTGTGTGTGTATGGTGCGGTGTTGGGGCTGCTTTAACTTGAGAACTTTAAGCAAGGCTAGACAATGGCATGTAGGAGGTATTTGGACATATTTGATGTGATACAAAGTGGGAATTGTCCCGTGTAAAATTCAAAACAGAGACATTAAAGCATTGCTAGGCAATGGCTTGTAAGGAAAATAAGATATCGGATGGACAACATGATTAACATATATATTAGGGTTGTTAACTTTGGTTGATATCTGATATAGCAATATTGTCCAAACACTAAAATCAACCAATATCTAAGTTAAGGACTACCTTCTTACTAAGTTTATGAGTTCATACATATTTTATTTATTTTTTTATTTTTTATTTCTGCTGTGCTATGGGATAAGATGTTAACTCCATCGTTTTTACACCTCTGTTGGTACAAACTAGGTTTTAATATTTTTCCAGTAAGTAAAAAATCAAATCCTGGGAAAAGACGAGCTATTTCCCGGGATTTTATTTTTATTATTTTTCTTTGTACTGTACCCTGTGTATAGGCCTTATTTAAATACTAATCAAATAGTCGTGCCAACCTGCATCGTACATAAAATTATTGCTATTTTAGGCTACAATTAGTGATGCAAAACAATAGGTTTCATCTACACAGCACCTATAAAGGCTCGTTATAAATCGTTATAGGCTGATTAACATTTTTTTACGCAACGTCAATTTAAAAGCGAAATATGTAAAAGCAAACTATTTATTAATAATTTCCTAATACATTAGCCATGTATCCTAAAACTAATTTCATGATTGTAGGCCGAAGCCACTGCAAAAGAGTGGAGCCACTGCAAAACACTTGGATGCGCCTATATATATATATATATAAGTCTAGTTTTGACATTTTCAATTAGCAATTTTTTTTGCAATAATAATACACTTTAATCGGCATATACTGAAAACACCTCAAAATACAACATAATACTACCAAACCTTTTGGTCTTCCAGATCTTCTGTTTTTAGTTGCGCTGTTAAATCACCTGCAGACAGCCAGTTTTCTGGTGAACTTTACAGATGGCAGGTTCATGGTTGCTAGGAGATTTGTGGCAAATTTGCAAAGCCTCAATGTGAAGTGTACATTCCTTTATGTGGAGTAGACTAGAGCATAGTGGATGGGCCCGAGGCCTCACGGAAAAAAAAAAAAAAAAAAGCTCTGCAGATGGTCCAAGCAGTGGGTATCCTGGCAGTAGAGCTGCCCAGAATGAAAACACCCACAGAAGCTTTCTCAAGTTGCACTCATGCAGGATAAAGGGCATCCTTCTGGAGAGTCCAAACTGTAACTCACTGGAAACTGTCAGTTGATGTTAAAAATCAAAACTATTCAACTATGCCTTTGTTTATTATTGTTGATGATAGTTTGGTTACACTTGGTCCATCGATGAAATCTTTTCAAATTTTGCAACTTGTCTTTGTTGAGTCTTAGCCATCGCCTTTGGATGTTTAACACCCAACCGTGACAACGCCTTCCCACAAAATATATATATTTCTTACGATCAGGTGATGCAGGAATTATGTGCAGTACATAGTACATGGCATGTGGTAAAAAAAAAGCTCCTGGGTATACATTTGAGTATAATGATGTTTTGCACTCATAACGCATAAAGTTTGGTAAAGAAAGGCAGTGCTCTTGTATATCCAACTTCTAGACTCACCTTAGTTAGAAAGCCCCATTTTTTTTTTTTTTTTAAACTGTCATTCTATTTCAAAATGCCAATAACTGGGCTAAAGTGAGAACCATTTAGGAATTGAGTCTGCTAGCAAAACATATAAGATATTGTATTGAATGAGATATCCAGTTTATAAAGGTAAATATATTTAAAGTTTGAAAAGTAGCTCACAAGACAGAAGTGTGGACACTGCTGTAAATCCTGGCAAAAGCATAGATGTAAATCTAGATGTGTAATAAAACAATATTGGAATTAAATATCAGTATAGATTGTTTTTACTTTCTTTAGATTTTTTTCACTTACTGTTACAGAAGTTGCTTAACTTAATATATTTCATTAATTTAATTGTACTGTTTGATTTTATAGTCACAATTAGTCATACCTAAATATATTCCACAAAATATTAATATATATTTTCAAATATGTTCATATATTTTATAAAAAAAAGGGTTTGTCACGTTTTTTACAGAACTGTATAAACACTGTCATAGTTCAGTAAATTAACAAACGATGACATAGTGGTGTCCGTAACCAGTGCAGTGAAGTGTGTCCAAGTGGCACATGGCAAATGTGGCATGCCATATCGTGCAACTGTCACCCAGCAGCATAATTTTGTGTGTAAGCAGAGTTTGGTGGCACTTCAACAAACAGTGAAAGACAAACGGGTATGAACAAAAGAGGAGAAGACACTACCATACTGCAGTCATAAAAATACCCCAGAACAGGGCAGAGAGGAGAGTAGGACTTTTGTTACCTGAGGTTGACGTAGCTATTGTTGCCTCTCTGCATTGCAACACAAATACTGTCAGCATCTCAGTAGAAAAGCCTTGGTTCAATTATGCATGTGTTCAAATTAAGGGTTTGCAGTGTCAGCTCCTTTGCTTGCAGATGACAAACTGGATCCTGACAAACAACCTACAATCTTTAGGTTCTTTGTGTCACACCAGTGCAGAAAGCAAGGTGACAAGCATGTCTTAGGATATAAACTATCCAATCCTAGAGGACTAAAAGCACTGTATTTGTCAGTACAATGTTATTGCTAGTGATGTAGGAACAGAAGTGATTTTTTGTCACTGTCAATAAAACCATGCAAAATGGCCAGAAATCAGCTCTGAAATTAAACTTAATTATGAGCCTTTTTTTGTTGTTATTATATTTGTCCAGATTGTTGTAGATTAAGTGGAAGCAGACTTTTAAATGGACAAGAAATTAAAGAAGGAGTGGTCTAATATATATATATATATATATATATATATATATATATATATAACGTCTAAACACAAAGTTTAACTAGTAATGAGCCCCTTCACACACAAGTAACAACAACGATGGGAAATGTAATGCATCACATTATTAGTTACCTAGAAAAGTAGTTGCGTTACATAACAGGGTTATAAGTAACGCGTTAGTCCCAACACTGCTGATCTATCTATGGGATAGGACAACAACTGTTTCATGTGTTAAACCTTAGAGTTACTAAGGTGACTTGGTCCATATTTATTTTTTAAGAATGAGCGCTTGCTACACGTTTAATTCACAGATCTTGGTCTAAGGTATACATCTTTTTCAGTTAATGCATAGAAGTTTGGCTGCTAAAGGGGCAATTCTTCACACAGACTGTGATTAACTGTGATGCTCTCCAGTTCTGGGTATGTTTAGGATAAGCCTATTTATTTTCCTATGTATATTTTTTTTTCTATGGAAATATTAACTGCTGGGTTTTACATTTCAGGAGGGTGCAGCAGAATTATGCATAATACACATGCAGGCAGTACAAAAAACACAACTCAATAGAGTAAACAAAATAAGGAAATGTGTTCCTGTCCCTCTTAATCCATTCAATAAGAGATGGGATTTTATGAAATCCCATCATATTTCTTGCATCCCACATTCTTATAGTTTTCTTTTTGCATGAACAGAACTTCAGAATGTTGGAAATTGGAAATGGCAATTATCAGAGAAATAGTTCGGACAATTGCATATTGTAAGTACTCTTGTATATCTTATTTTGTCCCAAATGACTCTCCATTTGAGGGAGCTTATGGGTGAATAAGCTGTACAGGCATAGGGAAACAAACAAAAAAAAAAAACATCCCAAATAAAGATAGTAGACATGGGCGTGCAGCAGTCAAGCAGCTCTAATCTGTAAGCAGATTATCGTAATGTCTTAGGGTGATTTGGAGTCAGCCCCTGCCCTCATCAAGCAACAAGGGTTACATTTATTTATTGACGTCTTTACTTCCCAATTATTTTTACTGCACACAAACACGGGTCACTGGTAGAGTCTGGTGGACCAAATCTGGATTGTGGTACCATTTAATCTGGGCCAAGCATACTTGTATACCATGCTTGGTAATGGTTATGGGTCTGTCTTCTGATCAAGATAACCCAATATCACAGTGCCTGGGTATCACCGTTACGATGGGAAGATAGTTTTAAAAGTGAGTTTCACATGTTTATAAATATAGCCTGTCGAATCTGGCCATCCAATTTTCCTGATCAAGTCTTCTACTTTCAGCTTGTCCCTTTTTTCAGGTGCCGCCACAGTGAATCATCCACTCCCATCTCCCAGTCTTCTGCATCTTCTACTCAGACTCCAACTACCTCCATGTCCTTCCTCACTTCATCCATCAATCCTTCTTCTTTGGCTTTCCTCTCTGTCTCCTACCCGGTAGCTCCATCTCTAGGATGATTCTTATACTAATGTACCCACTGTCCTTCCAATGAACATGTCCAAACCATCTCAGTCTGGCTTCTCCAGCTTCTATTACCTGTGCTAATACAATCAAATTATAATCTAGGGGGTAAAGCATTGGCACATCATCAAAAGAATATACCACTGTAACATGTTCAAATGGACACAATACACAAGTACGGATTATCAGAGACAGTTTGAGGACTCCTGTCTCCTGTTCGAGGACTCTTGTTCTCTGCCCTTGTGGTCCTGGCTCCTAGAAATACAAGGAGAGGACTGAGTAGTGATGTTGTGCTCACCTGCGCTCCGTGCAAGATCACCCTCGCCACTCCTCTGCTCTGCTCTCCCTACCGCAGCTGAGCGCTCGCCACCGCTGCGTCCCCACAACCACCCAAGAGCATGTCACGCTGCTACAGAGGCTAATTTGCGGGGTGACTCAAAAGAAAATAGAGCAAATCATAAAATCATACATGTATTTTATAAACTGCAATGTCATAAATATAATAGTACAAAAATCATTAAAATAGGTAGGGATCTGTATACAATAGCTTTTCAAATATGTTGAGATTTGAAGTTGTAGACTGTTGCATTTTATTTCATTTCTGCTATATGCTCTTACATCAAGCTCAATTATTGAAACCAATAAAAAAAAAAACTTTTGTAAAAGAGAAGTTTAACTATATTGGGATTATTATGATGGAGAATACAAAAAAAAGAAAAAAAAAATAGGGCTAAAAGGCCTTTTACTCTATGGAGTACTTAGGTTGTGCAATTCATTTATATATCATTTAGTAACACTTCAGTAACTGTAATCTTAAGGTTTATTCAGTTACTTCCATTCATTCACTCCATTCTACTGTTTCCCTATGGCTGGAATGAGGGGCAGCTGTGAACACAGGTGACAGGAATTACGCCATTAAGGTGGGCGAGGCTGCAAATTAGAAGACTGGGAATGGAAAACTACCGGCAAATATGGAGGTAGAATCCACTTGAAAGTGACAAACTTTTTTTTTTTTTTCAACTGCCTGCATCCTCAGCCAATGGTTAATGTACCAAGAGAGGTTTTGTTGGTCATTTAGTTCTGGGCTGCAGTTAAATAATTATTTATTTACTACAGTTAAAGAGAACTGGTTGTTTACATATAAGAATGTATTTTTAAACAGGATGAATATTGAATCAGGGATTGGCTGCAACCAGGCAGTAGTAAAAGGTTGGGGATCTTTACTATACTGCACATATCCACTTACTTAAAGGTAGCTCACTAGTAAAAGGCAACGAGCCACATAGTTTGCATGTGCCAATAGCACAATGAACGCTGTGGATTTCACTCAGTGAATGTTGCACTTAGTCGTCATTTTCAAAGAGCACACTGGCAGCGGAAGTGTAATCACATTTCTATAGCAGCAGAGAAAAGAGTAACTGAGAGTTGACTTCATGCATTAAAAAAGAGACAGGGGCAGCAGTCTCTACAAATCTACAGTCTGCTTTCATAACTGGTCACCACTGCAGTCGCTATTCAGAACAAATATAGTTATTTGGTATTTATTAAGATTTTTTTTTATTATTTTTAATGCCCAGGCAATGTCTTGCGACCAACTAAAAACCACTCCATGGCCCACTTTTAGGTCAGGAGCCACCAACTGGGAATCTTTTTTTCGAAAATAGAAATTTAAAATTATAACCATTTTCTAGTATGATTTCTATTTTTTTATTATTTTCTTGCGTCAGACATCCATGAAAGAACAAGACTTACCATATGAATTATTTTGACATGATGACATAATTAGGAGCAGGGGTGGCCTAGTGGTTAAGGAACCGGACTGGGGTCCAGAGGGTTCCAAGTTAACATCAACCAATTACCAGGTTACGACTGTTGTCCACTGAGCATGGCACTGTCCCCCTCTCACAGGTCCCCGGGGGCTCACAGCTGCCCACTTTGGTGATGGGTTAAATGCAGAGGGTGTGTGTGTGCAGTGGTGTGAATCACAATGTCACAATGACAAGGAGTTTGCTTTCCTTTCCTTTAATCACAGCTCCTTACATGTCATGGTCGTCGTACACCATGGACTCCCATGCTCAATAAAATGAACAAGCATGTAATTGGATTAACAGCCGTTGTGTTTTAAATGTTTCACAATTAAAGATGTGACCCATATGTGACCAGAATGAATCTTAAACACGGTCTTGCCTCTCCGTGTGTTCCAGTTGCGTGGATTAACTATGTTTAAAAGCAAAATGGAGGAAATCAGGTCATCTTATGTTTGTTCCTAATTAAATTTAAATAGGTGGCTACAGCACCAGGGGCCGAGGAGATCTCTGTTCCCTGTTGAGTATTTCTTATATAAGTGTTTTAAATAGCTGCATGGAGGAAAAGGTTATGTGCAATCACGCAGTTGGGTATTATATCCATGGCTTTTTAGGTCTTGCGAGCTTCAATTACTCTTGAAGTACAGGTTGTAATGTAATATGTGTTGTTGGCTCGCAGAGGCAGATGTGGTCAGCATGCTTGGTTAACAGCAGAAACATCACCATTTTGTTTGTGTGATCATGGAGTTCAAATGTTTGACTGTGGATTATCGAGGGGTTTATGTTTGTTTTTTTTTATTTGTATGGGATATTCATTTCATAAACATGCAGGACCACTTAATCTGGTCACCTAAATTGATGATAGATGTCCAAGCTGCACACTGCCCTAATGACACTTATTTAGGACAATGTTCTCTGATGACATCATTATGTTCTTCTAAATTAGAACTGGAAAAAAAATGTTCAAGTTGAAATAAAAGAAAACAAAAACATATAGGAGAGTACTTGAGGGAGGTTTGTAAATTCTAAATAAAAATAATTTGTTCACTCAAAACTTTTGTGTGTAATTTGGCTGTGTGTAGGAATTTTAAAGAAAAGCATCAGATTTGTATGTGTCTAAATGTGAATGGTGTCATTTCTAATAGACACCATTCACTGTTTAAACCTGACATTTGCATCAATGAGGGATGATTGTATTCTTCTCAGTTTCATCGGGAACTGCTGTGCAGCTGTAAAGCAGCTGTAGCTCCAAATGGATTGGGGCAGTGTGGTCAAGAAATTGAATTGAATTGAATTGAATTGAGAAAAAGAATTGTGCATAAATATTCTTTTATAATATTCCTTTTTTCTATATAAATATAATTTTTTGTAAATATATTAATACTTTTGTTTGTATATTCAGACAATTTGTATACATACATATATATATTCTGACTTTTTGTATATATATTCAAACATTCTTACAGTATATATGTATGTATGAGTACGTA
>JAFBJS010057682.1:0-27436 GCA_016785265.1 Paraplagusia blochii
GCAAACATATATGTTAATATTTGATTGAATTTTTTTCTCTCTCTCTCTTTTATATACAGTATATATGTATATATATAGATATATACATTTACATATATGTATATATGTATATGTATATATCTATATGTGCTCAGCTACATATATATATATATATATATAGAGAGAGAGAATATATATGTATATATATATATATATACAGTATATATATATATACAAAGCTGAGCACTTTCATGTTAGAGGTGCTCTAAAGTGCTCAGCTTCCGAGGTTAACAAACAATATGCGTTCACTGTTGTCCATGTGAAGGCGGGCACAGCTCCTAATGACAGTATTACGGTCAGTCTGACCTCTGTCCACTGAGATACTATATTGGTTCTGGGCCAGAGCTGGCCTCTGTATTTATGAGGGAAACATGGTTTTACAATGGAGACAAGCAGATGTCAGCGGTGGCATTAAACAGTGTGGTTTGAATGTGCGTGTGGGTCAGTGTCCCACTGTGAGAGTGTGTGTGTGTGTGTGTGTGTGTGCTGTTATATTTGGCTGAAGAGCCCAGATCAATAGATGGTCATAAGGCGTGTGCGGAGGGATCCATGGTGAGGCTGGAAGGAAGCCTTATGAGTGGGCCAGAGTAGGGGGTGCAGGAGATGGTTGTTGGGGGTGTTGGGGGTGGGGGGGTGATCAATGGCAAGCACTATCTTGCTAATTGATTGTGTTCCAAGAGGGGTCTTTTTTAACAAGCTGGCGCTCAGAGAAAAGAAGAATAATCAATAGGAATTTTCCAATCTTGTCAATATGACTCTTCCCTCCCCCAGACTCAAAAAGAAAGTCAGGCCAAAGCTGGTGGTTTGAGCCTGAAATGTTTACATGCTGAAATAGAAACACACTATTTCTGCCTGGAACTGAGTCATTCCGTGAGCTTGTGCTTGTGTTTTTGTTGTGTGCTTTGTCTTTCAAGCAGTTCATTTCACTTATTTAAGTTCAACGCTTCACTATCTAAACAATGATTAGTTGTCCAGGGCAATGGCTTGACTTCAGATGCTTGCCTCCAAGAGGAATCCATTACTCTTAATCTTAGGTTGTGGGTAGTATTGATCTGCTTGTAGTCCTGGTTCTAGTTATGTGCATGTATCACAGGTTTGTTCTCAACTGGTCAGTGAAGGGATTATAGTTTTTTAATGGGATATGAACTGCACTCATTTAGTACCACTAGTTATTTGTTCATTTCTGATGAACTGAGACAGAAACAAACAGTCCAAACATGTCATGGCTGGATAAACGACGTTGATGTCATGGGTGCATGTGATTATCACATTTCTTTTTTTTTCAGTCATGTCTTGAAAAACAACATTAACCCCCCAGATCTGATTGGTCGCTGTTGTTCAACCTGTTCTTGCAGCAGTTCACGGATTTGTTTTCCTTGTGCTTCTAATTTTGGGTAAAAGCCAAACTTGTCATTCTGCAGCTTTGCCCACGCACTACCCACACAAATGGAGACATGAAGCTGGGAGAGTTTGGGAAAAGAACATCAAACTATCAGCCAAATAATAAATGCCATTGCATTTTTTTTCCTGTTGTGTCAGAGGTTGAATTCCTCCTCGCTCCCAGATGCATATTTAAGCTCTGCCGCCAACTGGCTGCAAGGCCATCACATATATACACTTGAGGGTTTTATGTATGAGACAACATCGTCATTTTAGGACATGGTTAATGACTGAGTCTGCACAAGAATCTCTCTGCACGTCTTTCCACCGAGTCTAAAACTTGGACCTAGAAAACCTAGAAAAACCTAGTAAAACATAATTCAATTTCCCAGAGTTTCATGTTTAGAGAAACGTTAAAATCTAAATACAGTGAATATACAGTGTTACAGTAAATGTGATCTTCAGTCATGGTGGTATTTGGACAATAGTTAGGAGAATTATATAAATTTTAGCAGTTATTTCTACATTTTTTTACTTTAAAAATGTGCAGGTATTTTTTTTTTCCGTGTCACACTTTTTTTCTTTTTTACCGTCTCATTTGCTCTTATCAATCACCATAACCCACTGCTGCACCAGATATGAATAAGGATGTAGATAAATTACCTGTCTGTCAAAGTTTTTAACCAACCTGAAATCAACAGTGAGAGAGAGACAGAGAGAGACAGAGACCGGCCCCCTCACTCTGCTGTCAGAGGTCTCTCCCTGGTGGACTGGCACTGTCCAGTCCCTCCTGACGCCCTGTCAGTGAGCCCCTCAGGCAGGGGGCCAGGCAGCGTGGCGACATGGCCCTGAGGCTCCGGTGCACACCACCTCACACAGGCTGGACCACTGAGCAGCTGGCACAGGACTGCAGGGATGTCTCCTCCCTGGGGGGCGATGCAAGTGGGAGAAAAATGACACAAAAGACAGGCAGGGAGAGACAAGGCAGTGTCTAAAATATCGGCTCCACTGACAGGTACAGCTTTAAAGAGCGAGAAACACTTGCTGGTGAAAGTAAGTTCACGGGAGCTTCTGACGGGGCTCCAGCCTCCAGTTCTGCGGTTTCGTGTGAACGGGCAGATCCTGAACTCCTGGTTTCCACAGGAAGTGTATAACGAGTGGTAGGTTATGAGCTGAGTTTGTGTTTGGTCACCTTTGCTCCGCTTCGGCCCGCGCCGGCTGTTGAGGCTTGAACCCAAACACCAGAAGTCGGCCCCGGTTTGTTGTTGTTCTAGATCCTACGAAGGAGAAGGAGGAAAGGGGGTCAGAAGCAGAGAGCGGCAAAGAAATGTTTTGACAGGAAATGAGAATGGACTACCAACGGGCTAATGTGGAGAAACAGCGGGGGGATTTGTGTGAGTGGGTGGGTGGGATGCAGAGGAGACGAGGAAGAGGAAGAAAGTTTTCAGTTGCAGCTGAAAGGCGCTGTGAAAGGCCTCACACTCCCGGAGTAGCCGGGGCAGAGCCCTCTCATTTGTCTGCCCTCTAATGGGCTTCACCTTTTGGTAGAGCAGTGTAGAGATTAAGTAGGGGCACTCAGAGGATCAGGAGGGGGCAGATTAAAGTGATTTAGTGGCTCTTCAGATTGCAAGCCAGTGAGCGATGCGTGGTTCTCTCTCGGTGTGTGTGAAAGACTTCTGCCTGAAAGATTTGCTGGACTGTCCCGTTTACTTTCACATGAGAAACTCCAGCATTCAAAGTTGGTCTTCTATCGGAATGGTCACGATTCGTGTGTGTGGGTGTGTGTGTTTGTGTTTGTGTAGAGTCAGAGGCCAGTTAGCAGTGGTTTTCAGGAATCTGGGCTGGTCATCCACTGCTATTGAGGTCTTAAATTTCACTAATGACTTAACAATACCCCCTGATGCTGGACCGAGGGCCCGAGACTGCCATCTGTGGTTATGTCTATCTGGACAAATAATAATGATATATAGTTGTTTTTCTCTCATTGTTCTCAGCTTTTGCCGTTTTGCTGAATCAATTAGTTTTAACTGATACTATATTCCCTCTAGAGTCAGGATTTACTGATCTACGTAGAAAAATGCACCCCCAAAAAATTAAGAGCAGTATGAGTACCAGCACATGTGTTTTTGTAAAACCTGTTTTTTAGTGCAGTTTTGAGCTTTTCTTATAAAAAAAATAAAGATTGCAACTCAAATACTCGCCTTAAAGTTGCTAATGAGACAACAATCCTCATCAACATCACATTTACATTGATCGTTGACATTCCTAAATAAATTCCTGCACATTGCCTGACAAATACGTCAAATCAAATTCTCATATTATAATATATTATAATTATATTAAAGAAATAATGAAACCCTTGAAACTTTGTGATTTCTAGGAGTTTTCTGGGTCAGTTTGAAGAGCCGACAGCTATTGTACCGTTAACATAGTTCTCCCCGCAGCGGAGCAAAGTGCAGGTTTCAGAATAACGAGAGTAGGAGTTAAAGACTGCAGTGTCACACCAGTCGTTCAGTGGTGATTGTGTGTCAGTATGTGTGTGTGTGTGTGTGTGTAATGGTCCTGATGAATCCGTCAGGGCTGAGAGCAGGGGGTGATGTGGCTGCTGACAGGCTCCCAGCAGGCATGCTGAGAGCCCAACAGTGTGCGTGCCCTCCCTTCGGCCCCGTCACCCCGCTCTCCTCTCCCAGTCCTGCGCTCCAGTCCACATTTGCTGTGTATTAGCCATGGATAGTAAATTACAGCGTCCTGGACCTCTGAGCAATTCCGTTCTCATCCCTTCACACATTCTTCTCTGCCTGCAGCTCCATTATCCAGCTCACCTTCTCTCCTCTGTCCGACTGTCTTCCCCCTCTCTCTCTCTCTCTCTCTCTTTCTTTTTCTCTCATTTTGATCCTTTTTCACTCCCTCTGCCTGTCAGATCCGTCCTGGCTCTTGGACTCCCTCAACCTTGTCAGATTCCTCTCCCCCCTGTCTATCTTCCTCTCACTTCTGTTATACTTCTCATCCTGCGCTCTTCTATTGTGTCACGCTACACAGCGTTCCCTCCCTTACACATCCCCTTCGCTCCCTCTTTACTTTCCTACAAGCAGGTCCCTGTAGTCTAGGCTTCACAGGTTTCTCAGTGGCTTCTCTATCTCTCTCTCACTCTCTCACTGTCTCTCCCTCCTGCCCTCTTCCCTCTCCCTCCCTCTCCCTCCCTTCTTCTCCCCTTTCTGGAAACAGATGTTGTTTGTCAGATCTTATCATTACTGGCTAATTAAGAAGATATCTCTTCTCCTTCTGTTGTTGCTTCTCTTTCCACTCCTCATCCTCTCGGTGGCATTCATCCCAGATTCATTGTTCTTCACACAGTGAGGTTTGGGCTCAGCTTTGATGTACGCAAATTATTGGTAAATCGCGTTAGCGGCCCATTGATTGAGGGGCTATTGAGGAAGCAGAAGCTGAGCTGGTGTATTGTAAGATGACCTTCTGGCTTGTTTGAATTCTATTCAACTGTAAAAAGGTGCTCCGTGTCTCCGTTTGACAGTTAAGGGGGTTTTATTTTGAATCCCCGTCCCCCAGGACGGTCCAGGCATGCTGGGAGAGGTCATGCCACTGATGGGACTTCTATTCCCTGTCCTGGTTGTGAATTCATGCACTCCGGACTCTCTGAATATCCATCCATATCCATCTATTTGGCAGGCTGACCGCTGTCCCGTGTGGCCCAGCTCTGTATGCAGGCTGAAGCCGAGTCCGGGTCACTGAAAGATTCATTTTTAAATAGTTGAAATGCACATTTGCTCACAAGCAAGAGGTTATTCAATAAACACTTAAGCACCCAGGAGAAACCTCCTTCAAACACTCGAGTGCCTCTTGTGTACCCTCACACATCATTCCACTTTCCCACTTTCCTCCATTCACTGCTCCGTTTCCTGTTAGCTCTTCTACGCCTCACTCACTTTTTTGCTCTGGAAAGGCCTGAGGTTTTTACTGCACAAGCAAGCTCTATAAATCAGCACCCGTGCTTTAAATGTTTAGTTTTTGTCACAGTTCTCAGGTTTAGTAGCCGAGTGAGCCAAGAGTGAGGAAGGTGCCAGGCTGAAGTCGGCCTGGGAGGCCAAAAAAAAAAAAGAAAAGAGAGACACTTGGCAAAATGTTAAACATACAAGGCTGCTGTCTCTGAGTAGAACAGGATATCAACTGAACACTGAGCACTGTGCATCAGATATCTCTAATATATATTAGCCAACACACTTAATAATAATAATAATAATAATAATAATAATAGTGATGATTTTAATTTTAACTACTTCAATTTAAATACCAAAAATATAATGATAATACATAATCTTGCTGCAATATTGACTTACTAGTACACATGTTTAATGTCTCAAAACTGTACAATAAATATTCAACTAGTGTCCAATGCAGTTTTAGTCAAAATTGTTTTTTATTTGTATTTTTTTATATCCGACTACAATAATTTCAAAATAAAACAAACATATTTTTGTGTGTTTATGCTTTATTTATTTTCATAAATGACTATTTTTTTGATTATTATTATTTTTTTTTACTATTTTCAGCTGTATTTAAGCTGATATTTCAGGTCTACAACATTCCGGCAAAATTAAATTTAGTCCAAAAACAAATGTTCTTAACTTACAGTATCAAACTATATGATTTGATCAAGAGTGTCTTATCAAACGCTGTAAATTTTTTAATTAGCTCAATAACCTTCCTTCTTCTACCCAAGGCCTTCAGTTGGCCCGAAATATTTGGCATTATGGTCTGGAAACGTTAACAATAGAACGTTGAACAGTTTATCTGCTGGAGTGACGTCAGGGCTCCTACTTATTAGGCCTTGGGGTTATTGTATAGAACAAGTATGGAGTGAAACTTTAAGATACAGAGTCTTCTTCAAAAAATGTTACTTTAAATGTGGACAGAATGTTTCTACTCAGATCTATCTTCATGGTTAAAATTGTGGTCATTTTTCTCAGGATTAAAATATTGTCGTCTAAAAAGAATGAGGTGAGGAAACCCCCTCCTGGACCATCAGTCTGACTGTGACAGCGGTCGAGTAGTGAAAGCAGGGGAAGCCGATGCCAGACATTTCTCTATTTTTGGATGGCAAGAGAGGATGGGAGGGGGACAGGGGTCCCACACTGGGAAGGCTGGTGTGAAAGGTCCTGTGGTGGTATGTGACAAAGGGGGTATCAGTTCGTGCAGGGTTTTCTGTGCCCCATTAGCAGTGTCAGAGGCCATGTGCCCCGGGTGTTAACCCTGATGACCAGTCTAGCTTCCAGTCTGCCAGGAGACCCAGGTCCAGGGTATTTATTACTGCTTCCCCCCTCACCTCCCTCCTCCGTCCCCCAAACACACTGCTCCCCATGGACGAAAACAAAACACCCTCTCCCCCCACCTCGCCCCCCCAGCCTCCAGCCCTTCCTCAGCCTGGGTACATGTACTAATTAGATGCATATCCATACACTGGTGCATGACGACCCATCTGTAGATCTGTGGCCTGGCTTGAAAACACTCCTGGGTCAACAGTGGCTTATCCACGAGCTACGACCACAGCGTTAGCTGCCACTTGTACATATTCATATTGACAAAGGCAAACACGTGGTTTCCGTGGCCGACTCCTCTGCAACGATGTTGATCTGTGTGATTGTGCACACATGGTAGAGCATAAGTCAGTATTCATCTCAGTGAACACACACATGTGTGTGTGTGGCCCTGCGCGGCCTGTGTAGGACATGTGGATGCATCAGGGCCTGTTGTATGAGTTAGTGCTCTCACTGTGTGACTGTGGCAGAGGAGAGCCCTCAGAATGTCAGTATGTTTTAATGCTTCACATCTGGTTTCCTAATTCTCCTCCCTGCATCCCCCACCTCACCTCACCTCGTCCCCCCCATCGGCTCCCCTCCACCGCGATGTCAGGACACTGTTTTGTTTTTTCAGGACGGTGGTGTTGGAGGGTGGAGGTGATGGAGGGGATGTCTGATGAGTGATGGCCCTGAATATAGGACATCAACATTCTTCCCATCTTTGTCTAGTTAGTCTGCTCTGCTGTCTCTAAGATCTATTTCTCCATGTGACAGTGTGGACTAAATCAGCAGCGACAAAAACATCTCTAAATTTTAAATTTTTTTTTATAATGTGAAAGTAACACTTTACACTTAATTCCTGACCACAATTGTTAATTCAAAGACTTCAATGTTTTTTTTTTACTTCAACTTTTCTGTTAAAAAAAGTTAAAATATTTTTCTAAGTATTGAAAAATTAAGGTATACCTAAGTTAGTTATTATTATTAGAAACAAAATTATTTATTTTATTAATAACTATTAAACTAAATTATTATTTTTTAAGAATTTTATCTCTTTATCTATATTGACTTCTAAAAGGTCAGAGTAAGATTTTTACTATTCAAAAAAATAATAAATAACAAAAGACTGGGTTTAAACTGCAAATATTTTAACACTGAACAAAAAAGTAAACATTAAAGCAGCTAAAATGGCCATAGTGAATGGAATTTACTGCACTAGTCCTGACATCTAACTGAAGAGTAGGGTCTCTGTTCAAAACCATTGGATTTAACCAGGGGCCAGAGATTTACAATTGGAATGTGGACTTCAACACTTCAGGAAACTTGTTTAAAACAAACCCGGACAAAGAAAGTTAGTTTTTTGCCACCGATTCAGATTATTAGGGAGTAAATCCTTGAAATCTTGCTTTTTTAAGCAGTCATTTGTTAGAAAAGCAAACCAAAGCTGCCAAAAATACGGACTTAAATATGTGTTACTCAGTGTAAAAGCTTTATTTACAAAGGAAGGACATTACTGCAGGTAGTCTTAATTTGATTCTGCTCCTTTTTCTTCCTCTCCTTGCCGGCCTCCTTGCCTTTATTCCTCCCAATTTGTTCCCTTTTTTTTTCTCTTTTAATTTTCTTGTGGTAAATAATAGATTTGTCTTTGGTGGAGCACTACCTCAGTCTGAGCTGGCCAAAGGCAACAGCGTTGATGGTTTTCTTATTGTGCGTAAACAACTTGAACTCTGCATTAAAACCATCTTATCACCCTACTTAAAGAATCGCCACTACCACTAAACCACTTTTTACAACAAGCGCAGAGGGCAATGTGTTTTATGTCCATGTGAAAAGGCAGTTTATGTCAACAGTGATTAGTGCTGATGAATGCCTATGGACATTTTTTTCAGAGGACCTGTGTGGCTTAGGTTCTCACTGCATGATTAAATCCATATGTAAAAGTTAGTGAGCAACACTTATGTGGAACAGATGCGGCATAAATTTGAGAAATGTGAAACTGGGTTTGCTCTGCAGTGACAAAAGTCGTATCTTTTTGACTGAATGTTCATATAGGTTAAGATTATCTACCTGTAACGTCTTTTTCTACATTAGGTTTTCAGTGCTAAAGTGTAATTAGGCAGAGTGGGGGGAAGACCTCAACAGAGACACAGAAGTGGGAACAGAAAAGAAAAGGGAAAAAAAAAAAATCAGACTCCCTGCGGTGAAGGGTGAAAAACGATACTGAGGTTTAGCACCGGGGTCTATGTTGTGTTTGTTTTAAGTACGTCTGTGAAATGTAGGCGCTGCCGGAGTTAAAAATGCTCAGCAACTATATATTAGTTAAAGCAACATCAACGTGTTGTCACAAGAATCACAAATGACTTTACATACATCAGGCGTGGATTTTTTTATGATCACCAAGAACCCTTCGTACGGAGGAGCAGTATTTTTTTTGGCATGTATAAAAAATTTAAGATATACAAAAACACTTTGTATTATGCTGTGCATAAACTATTAAATACAACACATAGTAACTTTTCGTGGCAAAATGGATCTCATTCTTGCTGTGTAAAAATACAATGCTGCTCACCAAAAGTCTGTCTCCTGATTTACACGATTGACTTTTTTCAATAACAAAATGAAAAAATCTGGACCGCATGCAGGCCGGTCATAAACATGGAGTCTGTATCCATGTATTTCCAAAAAAAAAAAGATTTTTTGGAAATATCTCAATAGAAAACCTTTGGGTGGTGGTGTTCTTGTGGTTAAGGAACCGTATTGGGGTCCAGGTTCAAATCCACCAGCCGCCAGGTTACCACTGAGCACCGTCCCTCTAGCATGGCACCGTCCCTACTCACTGCTCTCAAAGCTGCCCACTGTTCACTGTGGTAATGGGTTAAATGCACAGGTCAACCTTCGTTGTGTGCAGAGGTGTGAATCACAATGTAACAATGAGAAGCAGTTTGCTTCCCCTGTGTATATTTTAAATATACTTTTAAAGTTGTTGCGTTGCCTTATGGGTAAAACACCAGACTGGTTTAAGTTTTATTAAGTAAGACTGTGTTAGAGCAGTGACGCACCTTTTTTGTAGTTTTGCTAATGACAAAAACATGAAGCACTTCCCATCACACTACATTAAGCGACAAACTGAAATGTGCCCAATAAAACACGGTGCAGCTTTTTGATATTACTGTTGTCTTATAACATGAAGATCACCTCCAATTCTTTGCATGTTCCCCTCATCTCTTCCCTGTGGATGGGGAGGTGTGTGGGTGTATTACATTACCAAACAAAAACAAACAACAGCGATATTAAACTTTTGCAACCACAATAGAGGAGGGGATAAAAACAGAGGACCCTCAACTTCTTATTAATTATGCAAGATTAGTCTAATTATAATTCAGCAAATGAATGTGTGGCAGAAGGTGCGAGGCAACGGGGCTGGGAGATTTGCATGTTAAGTGGGCAGGGGGAAGCGGCTAATGCATGCTAATATATGCGTCAATGTCTCGCTTTAATTTCAGCATTTGCAGCTGTGTGCGTCCGAACTGGGGAGGGATGGAGGGGGGGTGAAAAGTTGACTCAATGGGTTTTTTTGGGAGGGAGGCAAAGGTGGTGGTGGTGGTGGTGTGTCAGTGCATCAGAGTCCACATCCATGTATGTGTCTATGAGTGAGAGAGGCATCTGGTGTCAAGCAAACAAGAGAGCGATGAGGAGAAGTCAACAAACAGGGTCAAGAACCCTCAGAAATGTGTGAAAGGCCTGAGGTGGATGCAGTCAATCTCTCAATTAAAGCTGCGGTTTTACTATCGCAGGCATCGGGGTCAGATATTCATCATGTTTGTCCATCAAATGAGTGATGCATGTGTGGTGAGGCCAACTTTAGGAGGCCAAGAGATACAAACAGAAATGAAGGGGAAAAAAAATCCCAGCCTGGCCAGGCCCTGTGCCTGGTTATTAGGGCAGAAATATGGTTCCCATGCTGTCGTGAATTATCCCCTTATATTGGACTGTTGCAGTCTTTAAAAGAGTCTTCATAGAAAAGTGATCACTGAAGCTATAATTTACATAGTCAACCCCAGGGTGGATGTAGTAAAACTTTGGATTGTGGCATGAAACTAAATATATTTCTTTCCTTTTCCATTTTATACAATTTACTGTGGTTTTCTGAAACAGTGTAGGCAGGAATTGGAGGTCAGTGTAGCTACGCACAGAGACTGAGCTTCTCCTCTACCCCAGCAGGGAGTGCTATAATTACACTCTGAATGCGCTGGTCAGAGAGTTCAATAAATTGGCACTTTGTCATTTAATATGAATTTCATTCTAAGTAACCTAAGTCCAAACTTTTTTTTTTGGCTGGAAACATGCGTTCCAAAGATATTGCCTTCCTCGGTAGCTTCAGCGCCGAGCGCCGGGGACCCTTACTGTACACCTCCAACAATAACACTGAGCTCTCATTTTACACATTGCCATTTCTTTACTTTGATTTTACGTGTATGTAGTTAAAGAGAAATCAGCGCTCGGTTTGAAGACAAGCTTCAGCTTCCTCTGAGGTTTGACTGTGGGCTGATCCCACTCCTCCCCCACGTCCTCCCCCACGAGGGCAGCATCGCTACATATGAACAGACCACTACCCTCTCAAACATGTCTATTAAAAATGACTGATGGCAGGACTTCTGCAAGAGTATATGGGTAATCCTTTAAAGGAGCTTCTTCCTAACCCTAGCTTTAAATCACATTTAACTTTATATTCTGATGGCTAGTGTGAAAGATGACAAATCAAGCAGCAATGAGGACAAAAAAAAAAAAAGAATTGCACAAAAGAAAGTGGGAGCGGTACAGATGAGTTCTTCTCCGTGTTTCCACTCCAAACTTAAGTCTAACGCAGCTCTGAGGTCTAAGGTCCCGGCCTTCGCTGATAAATTATAATCACTCACTGCCAACAGCAATATTGATTGTCCCGTGATGAAATGGATCGAATGGAGAAATATTGCACATAGTTCTGGAACGCAACGCCATTTGCAAGGCCAGGTTCCGTTCACAGGGGAGGAAGCTGGAGCCAGTGATGGAAGAAGAGCGAGTGAAAGATGACAGAATAAGGGAGAGGTCGGTATTTGGGAGATTTTTTGGGATGCAGGGCCAGTGAGAAGTTTCACTCTCACAAACAACTTCTCTGTCAAGATGACATATATAAATCCAGAGAGCAGACAGTGGGTGGGTCTGGGTCTGCAGATGAAGCCCAAGACCACGGCTGCATTCGTCTCCACCTTTGTTGTTAGTCATTGATAAGCAACATTAATGATTTTATTTATCTATAAAGGGCTGCGTGTTCACTCTGAAGTGAACATCTGTTTGGAGAAGTCTATATTTGCCAGTTGCCATAATTATATCACAACCCTACATTATTCCCCGGCTCATTTTTCTTTCCCTTCTGCTTCGACACACGTCTTGTGTGTAAATTCTCCTCTCCATGAGATTCGTGTGGATCTCCCTTCTCAGTCTCCCCTGCACCTGCACTCCTAATATACTTCCTTTCCTCTCACCTCGCCAAGTCTCTCTCCTCCCTGCTTGCTGAATTTCAGTGATGGAATGCGTTCTTGTTGTTGCCTTCTCTTTCCCATCGCTGTCTTTGCCTCTCAGCATGGGGACTTTGGGATTGCGGCAGAGCTTTGTTGCCATGGCAGCGGGCTGTGTTGCCGAACCGAGTACACCTGGGATTTGGAGTCTCTCTCCATATTCTCCCTCAGTCCTATTTATTCCACCTTTCTCTTAGGTTTCCTTTGGTGTGGCAGGGGCTATCAGCACCCATCTCCCTCCCATGCCTGTGTTTCCACAGTCTATCACATTCAAAAGTGAGCTCACATACGTAATGAGACACATGCACTTGAAAACAAAATTCATGTCCATACCAACGCCTGTGTCTCTGTCACTCCCTCCCTCTTCCCACCTCCTCATTTCACTCTCTCTGTAGTTGTCTCTACTACATTTCCCTCTCCATTCCCATGTGGGGGTTCAAATACAGCGGTGCGTGATACTGTGGTCCCCCGAGTCCTCTGGCATACATCACTGTCTCCAGTTTACTTTGAAACACACAAGCGCTTTTCACTGGACTGTGCTTCAAAATCTCATCACTTTATTTAAAGTGTAATAACATTGACTTTAATATAAGCTCAACAACAGGGATCGATGTCAGAGCTGTAATCATAGAGATGTGTGCGCGCGCGCAAACAGACAATCACACACTGCTCCATCCACTTTTCCTGTCTCTAAAGATATAATTAATGTCCCTTCTGAGAGCTACAGTGCAGTGCGCTGAAGGCATATTCAGATACTGCGTGTGCGTCTTTTATCTGATTTCCTAGGCACTGATGTATAAACATGTGTCCTTTCATTTACCTTTGCAGGTTTTTCTTGAAGTTTTTCCTGAAATGTAACCAGAATTGTCTGAAGACAGCAGGGAACCCCAGGGACATGAGGAGATTTCAGGTAAGAAAAAAAAGAGAAAAGAAAAGAAAAGAAAAGAAACTAGAACTAGGGCTTCAGGCAGAACTGAATGATCTCCAGCATTCACTCAGGCACGATGAGGCTCCTCGTGAGCGTGACCCCCAAAACCTTCCCTTCTACCTTCGGACGCAGACCTAACACTACTGAGTTCAGGAAAATGTTTTATCTTAAACTACAAACACATTAAGTTAAATGTGAAATCATGGATGAAGTAAAAATTTAATCATTTTGTCTTTAAGATAATGATGTGATAAAAATGTAGAACAATAAAACTGTTGAATATAATAATGGATTTAATAGAGTTTACACAGGATGTGCATCCTGTTGTGATGCCCAAAAAAAAGATGGTCTGGTTCCTATATGTTTTCTCCAAGTCTGGAAAATAAAATAAAAAAAATTCAGTCACTGAACAAATGAATCATCTGAATCTTAGGTCTTAAAAATAAAAAGTAAAAAGGGAAAAAAGTTTTAAGAATAAAGTAATTATCACTTTTAATAGAGGCCTTGCTAAAACATCATGCTAAAATTGGAAAAATTGTGGAAAAAAAAAAACAGTAGGTTTTTGTGATTTCATCTTTATTTCTACGGTGTCATAAAATATAAGAAATAAATAACGGCCAGTTTGGTGTTGTCAATATATGTTTTGTTGCAATATTTGTGCAATATATAATAGTGAGAATATGTTCTCGCATTCTGAGTTTGTCTTTAAGATAATGATGTGATAAAAATGTAGAACAATAAAACTGTTGAATATAATAATGGATTTAATAGAGTTTACACAGGATGTGCATCCTGTTGTGATGCCCAAAAAAAAGATGGTCTGGTTCCTATATGTTTTCTCCAAGTCTGGAAAATAAAATAAAAAAAATTCAGTCACTGAACAAATGAATCATCTGAATCTTAGGTCTTAAAAATAAAAAGTAAAAAGGGAAAAAAGTTTTAAGAATAAAGTAATTATCACTTTTAATAGAGGCCTTGCTAAAACATCATGCTAAAATTGGAAAAATTGTGGAAAAAAAAACAATAACATCTTTATTTCTACAGTGTCATAAAATATAAGAAATAAATAACGGCCAGTTTGGTGTTGTCAATATATGTTTTGTTGCAATATTTGTGCAATATATAATAGTGAGACTATGTTCTCGCATTCTGAGAATCCATAAAGGGAGTCGAGAGTCAAAAATCTATGGAAAGATAAACTGAAGGATCTAGATATGTGGGAGACTCTGCTCTTGGGGTGCTGGAGTGCAGGAAATAGGTTGAGGTGTTTCAGGAAGTTGTCAAGAATTGAGTGATTGGTTCCAGATGGAGTAGGTCATGCTCCGTGACCCAGGAAGTGGTCACTGGGGACGCTCCCGCCTCACTTCCTCTGCCGTCTTTCAGCACCAGCGGCCCCTGTCTGGCATTCTCCTCCGCCAAAGAAAAAAAAATTCCCTCCGTCTTTTCCTCTTCTTCTCCTTCGTGCTTCTCCTCTCGTCAACCGTGTTTACTTTCACCCCCGTGGTGTGACATACGTAGAAGCTAGGGGCTCACAAAATTCTCATCTCTTCGGATTAAAAGGCGATCAGTGCCGGACAGTTGTCTGCTTGATCGATAATTTACAGTTTCACAGGTTGCCCCTTCGTGTCCACCACCCACCGTCATAGATGCGATTTCAACCGTTCCTTTTTTTGGTGCCTCCACCTGCAAAATCACTGCCAGGTGTTTGTTCTTTTAAAGTTTTTTTTTTTTTAATATTCAAGTCAAATTCTTGAACTTCTCCTTACAGTCTGATAATTAAACTTTCAGAAATGGAACCCAAAAAAAATAAACAGACCAAAAACCCTTTTATTAATTATCAGTGTGTGATTCATGTGAGGCAGATGTGGGAATGGACACCCACATGCTGTGGCCAGAAAATCAAATTTGCTCCACTATATATCATCCGCTACTTTAACAGGCGGCTAGAATGGAAGATTTGATCCATATGTGCGGTGTCACTGGAGGATGAGGAGGAGACAACAGTGAGCCTGTTGCTCACTGTATGAATCAAAAAGTTACGCAGAGGCCGGCTGTAGAGAGGACATCTGGAGGCCTGATGGAGGGTCTGTGTGAGCTGTGTCATCACCAGAATGCAGACATGTTATGGAAATCCCAGAGATGTCATATTACACAAGGAGAAATATATGACCATCACCTGTACGCTGAAACAAATGGTAGCGCCGGGACTTGACTGCTGTAACCAGATACGGTGACACGCAGTGTGCTGTCAAAGTCCTGCACCCGCACTCACCTCTTTACCTCCTTGGCTCCTGTCCTGTCCTTCAGGTGGTCCTGTCCAGCACTGTGAGCGTAGACGGACACGTCCTGGCGGTTTCTGACAACATGTTTGTCCACAACAATTCCAAACATGGACGGAGAGCACGCAGACTGGAGCCAGGGGAGTCTGTGGAGAATAGCATGGAGTACGGTAAGACCATCACTCAGCATTAACACCATGTCACGTCCCATCCATCTGTTTTATTGTGTGTCTGCTTCACTGGCACACTCACCAGAAGGATTCCTGATATTTCACATATATTGTGAGTGATGTCACTGGGGTCTTTGGCTGAAAGTCCCCCTTGTATAATTTAGGATAAATTATTTACCGTTCCATATCCGTTGTAATAAATTTTAAACTTTTTGTTGTAATAATCCAGGAATGTTTTTGCAACAGGTGCGGCCTTTCTCTGCTGCCATCTTTGTGTCTTACATGTGCTTCTGAATTCCATATAAAAGACAACCAAATTATCAAACAGCTAATACATATGGTCTGCTATTGGATGTTAACACCGAAATCCAACTAAAACGTGCCCAACCTAAGGCCCGGGGCCCAGCCTGGTCCACCAAGTCTGGGTCATATATATATTGTCTATGCAACAGAGTTTTTAACCTGTAAAACCTGTAAAAGTTGTTTTATTACATCAAAAAGAACAATATTTGTTACTTGAATAAATAGTAGTTAACCAGTGTTTACAGGTCACAGAGTAGTTATATCTATATGAACTGAATGTAGATGTGTCCTCCTGGTAAAATAAACATCAAAAAACATTTAACATCACCACTAGGGGTTGCTATCATCCACAGTGCAAAGTAGAAAATGTAGATTAATTTATCTTTTTTTTTCATTTCAATATTTATCGTCAAAATTTTGATGATAATAAAATAATGGCACTAAAGTATAATCTCTTCTTGTTCTAAAGGCGTCATTGTGTTAGAAAATAAAAATCAGAAAAAATAATTATTATGCTTGTCAAATAGAAATATTGATTTTATTTTCCGAGATAAGTATTTTTGCATGTTTTCCTACAAGATTTTACAATATTATTAAATCCAACTTATTGGTTTCTCCTCCTGTGCAGCGACACCATGTATCAAAGCCATCAGCCCCAGTGAAGGATGGACCACTGGAGGAGCCATGGTCATCGTCATAGGAGAGAACTTCTTTGACGGGCTGCAGGTGGTGTTCGGGAGCATGCTGGTGTGGAGCGAGGTAAGAGTCTTCTTTAAAACCCTACCTCTGAGGACGCAGCCTGAGGCGTACACATATAAAAATAGCAGTTATGTATATTTAGCCTAGGATTTGTCTTATGATTTAGAGATGACGTCCGCAGAGACGGTCTTTCTGCTCGGTTTGTGTTGGCATAAATTTCCTGGAGCTGAAGAATAAGTAGTTTTTGTTTGTTTTTTTTCGTCTTCAGCTGATCACACCTCACGCTATCCGTGTGCAAACGCCTCCTCGACACATCCCGGGGGTAGTGGAGGTCACACTGTCTTACAAATCCAAACAGTTCTGCAAAGGAGCTCCTGGACGCTTCATCTACACAGGTATTGAGATAAATCACATTGTCATTCCAAGGTTAACGTTTGGATGTTTAAAGACACGTGACCAAGGTTTGATCTAATGTTTTCTTTCAACTTTCAGCTCTTAATGAGCCGACTATAGACTACGGCTTCCAGCGTCTTCAGAAAGTCATTCCTCGACATCCTGGTGACCCAGAGAAACTCGCCAAGGTGAGAGACCTGTGGACTATTGATTTTTCACCACCTAAATTATTGATCTGGTTTTTCGAGGAACTCAGCAATAATAGTATAATTAAGATGCAAATGCAATATGTGTATTTTAGGAGATCCTATTGAAGAGAGCAGCAGATCTGGTGGAAGCTCTGTATGGAAACCCTCACAGTAACCAGGTAAAAACAAGACACCGTATCTGTGGTTTCCTCCGAAATGAATGGATAAACACAGTATTTTTTTTGCATTTTATAAATGGCGGGACAATAAAAAGAATTAAAAATGATCTGTCTTGTAAGGAGTGGCGGGAGAAGCCAATGAGAAAAAGTATACTGTCAACTACTATTGCCATTGGTCGATAACCGCTTCTTAATATATATATAATGATAATGTTTCCATAGTCAGTTAAATGAACATAATGATATTATTGCAGGCAAACACTGTAATGCACTGGTAGTTAGTGGCAGGGAAGTGGTTTTGGCAGATGACTCTCAGACGCTCAGACGTTGGATCCTAGAATAAACACCCTGATGCACCACCATGACTTGACGACTGTCAGCGGTGTCATAGTTAATGGGCTAATTGGGTTGGAGTGCAGCCTACACTTTCTTGTGTTTACGTGTGTGTAATAAACAGCCAAATCAAACTGTATGATGACTTCACTGGACCATTGCTGACTGCTGTATTTGTTTTGGTCCAGGACATGTTGCTGAAGCGTGCCGCTGACATCGCCGAGGCTCTCTACAGCGTTCCCCGTCCTCACAGTCAGCTGCAGGCGCTGCCGAGTTCACCTGCCCACGGGAGTGTGATGGGCCTGGGCTCGTACCCCTCCCAGTTGGGTGTCAGTATCGGGGAGCCGGGACAGAGCAGCCAAGGTGAGACCAACCAGACCTTCACTGCAGTGAACAGTGCGGTGTAAAACTCTAGAAGAGTTTCAGAGGTTTTCTATTAATAATGATCTCTTTGGACATTTCAGCTGTCAATCATATGCAGTGGCGTCCAACATTCTTTTTTTTTTCTTGTTAATGTCTTTTCTCAGGTTACATTCGAAACTCCAGCAGTCTGTCTCCCAGAGGTTACCCATCAGCCTCTACTCCTCAGCAGTCAGGCTACGGCGGCAGCAGTGGGATGACCGGAGGCTACGGGACAGTTCCCATGACCAGCTTAGGTGTTCCTGGTTCTCCCGGTTTCAACAGTGCCTCCCCCACAGGCTCTCCTTACAGTAAGACCTTAAATGTCCTCTAATGTCTGCCACTTAACCTCGTTCTCCTGGTCGGTGGATGTTTTCAGATGTGACAACGCTCCATCTTCTTTGTTCCACAGTCATGCCCTCCAGCCCCACCATCCCCGGAAGCTCCAGCTCCTCATCTTCTCTCCTGCCTTTCTCCTCCTTCCCATCTGCTGCTAAACAGAAGAGTGCTTTTGCTCCCGTCCTCAGACCACAAGGCTCTCCCTCCCCGGCCTGTCCCGCCTCGGGGGGGAACAGTTTCAGAGGTAGCCACCCGACTCACTATCTGACCCCGCTGTCTGAACTCACGAATGCAGTCTAACCCCTTCATACTAACCACCTTCGACTGAACAAGACTCAACCACAGTTGCTGGATGTGCATTCATACAAGACCTGAACGAGTAGAATCATAGACGTTGTATATGTTTTTCTCTCCAGCGATGACGGGCCTGGTCGTTCCCCCGATGTAGCAAAGCAGCCCAAGTCAATCTACCCCAGACCGCTGCATCACTTAGCCCCTGTTTTTGTCACTGGGTGGACCGAGACCATGTGGGTGGGGCAAAAAAACAAATCAAAAGTAGCAACTATATATAAACAGTTCTTCCCTGAAGCCTCTTCTCACCGCCATTTCTAAGCCCCCTTTTAATCCACGTGGATGAACAGGAAGGGGAATAACAATGTCCAAAGAGATCTGCTCTGAGCCAGAGGAGGTTACTTCACTTACAACTCCAGACAGACAGACAGATGTGGGGGCTCCTTAGATAACAGCTCCTGACTGGACCAAGCAGAGCTGGGACGGTAAAAAAAAAAAAAAAAGGAACACAGCTCCCACTTTCACCTCAAGCTTCAAAAGCATCTGTACAGACCTCTGACCTGCGATCGCATGCAGTGTTCCATCCTCCCGATGCCCGTCTGAGCGCGTGGTCAAAGCACTGTCGGCTGGAGGACGAAGGACAACTCTGATAAAACTGTGCGGCTCTGACAGAGGCAGGGTGCTGTGTTGTCTTTGTATGGACACCTTAAATGGCATGTGTGTACACTGTCTGTGAGTTAGTGAGAGAGTTGATTTTTTCTTTTTTTTTGTAGTAGACTTTTTTGAAGAAAATTTACATTCCAGAAAAATAGACCCTCTTTATTATTATTTTTTTTTTGTTCTGATCTTGACTGTGTTACGAGGGAAGTATACTCTCTGTCCCAAGGGTTATTACTAAAGGAATTCATATATTGATTTATTTAAGAACAAGCAATTTAACTTATTATAGTTAGTTTAGGGTATAATATAAATGTGTTTTATAAAGTGGTCCTTTTTCCAGCTGTCACTGAAACCGAGTCCAATCACCAGTTGCTTGTATGGATCATTTGTGACAAATTTTAAAAAAGGAGACAATTTTGTAGCAGAAATGAACTCCTGCAGGGTTTTTCATAATAAAACTTTAATATTATGGCAGTAGCAGCAGCCATTGACCTGTGTAAAGGAAAACAGTTAGGTAGTCTTATTCTTTTTTTTTTTTCCATTTGACTTATTTAAAATGCATGTTTTGTCACAAAGACGGTCCAAAGTGACTTTATTTTACGTTGCAAACTTAAATGTTTATTTTGTTTTTGTCCCCACACATGTCAAGTTGCCAATATGCAGTAAACAGGAAGTGAAAGCACAAGAGCCTAGCGTGTTAAGTGTTCTTATACCAGTGTCATGTGTTTTATTTTCTTCTTGTCATCACAACACCAACCTCATCACCAGGATGTTGAACTCACACAAAGTCGGTGACATCTGCAAACACGTTATTGTTTAGATTTTGGTTTTATTATGTTATTTATTTATGAAATATTAGCAATTAAATATTATGATTTTTGAAGCCATCTTTATTTGGAACACTACAAAAATGGTGCAAATGTGATTTGAATATTTCAAGTTGTAATTATATTTTGTGCTCTAAATAAAACAAAAGTCGAAAAAAAAAAAATGATGTTGTGGTTTGTATATGGATTTCCGAGGTTGGTTCGGTTGTTTTGCAGAGTGTGTGAAACCAAAGTGGGATAAGTGTTCTAGAATTATTTAACAATTAACTAAACTGTTTTAAGGAGAAAAGTTGGAAAGCCCTGAAATATTGCCAAAAATTCTTTTTTTTTTTATGTTTTGCAACTCATTCGGTTGTTCATTAAAAGTCTGTGTTTTCAGAACGAATCCTAATCTTAAATTTCCTGAAATAAATAAATAACATATAAACTGGTCAACAGTTACACATGCTAGATTTAAGAAGTATTTGCTATTTTAAATATTTAATAATATCAAGATAACAGTTTCTACATTTCTACATTCTTTTTAACATACCATATATGGTTATAATAAACTTCTTTGTTACATTTATGTTACAATTTTCTGTGTGTCAGCCTCTCAGGGGTCAGAGTCTGTCTCTCACATCAGGCTGATTCCATTTCCAGGTTCCTGCTGCATCTATTTTTGACTGTAACGCTGATGAGCCACAGCATCTTAATTGTGATGCTGGCGTTAAAGACTGAGCAGAGCATTTCAAGATAAACAACAAGGCTGCTTACCTTTCCAACACACGCACACACACTCTCTCTCTCTCTCTCTCTCTCTCTCTCACACACACACACACACACACGAATCTCTCTCCACTCCAATAAGCCTGCTTCTCTCTGAGGACCAAGCCTCTTGGGGTCTAAGTAAGAACCACACGAGTCTCCTGCCGTTGTGGTCTCTCTCACACACAGATACACACTCGTCTTGTTTTTTTCACTCTTTGTTGGTTGCTGTCCTTCCTCCCCTCCTCTCCTTTCGTCTCCTTTCGTCTCCTTTGCTCCTCTGAAATGGCCTTTTCTCCACTAATGTAATTAGCACTGGTAAAGAAGGCCAGTTAATTACCCACTCTATTTTGATCAGATAATTAATGTTATGCCAGGAAACAGCAACTGTTTCATTAACATAGAGCTCAAAGCAGCGATCAGCCTGGGCACAGACGCCCATGCGGCGGCTGCTGAATGTACTCCACGCCTTTGCGTTGAGACAAAACATTGCATCGACAACAACAAACTCCGCGCCGTGACAGTTTGAGCCACACCAGGACGTCAAACATCTGACAGCGTTGTCACAGATCTGACCTCGGCAGCAGCAGCAGCTAACTCACTGTTTGTGCCTGTTCTGTCTTTGTCACCAGAAAGTGACACTTGTCAAAAAAAAAAAAAAGTCCAGGTTTGTCTGTTCTTTCTCCTCACCCTCCTTTTCTCCCTCTCTCCCTAGGTTTTCTTTTGATATGCTGTTAATTTGACAAGTTAAAGTCAGTCTCGTCGCCGACTCCTCAGCATTCATCTTGCTGTGTTGCTCCTTCTGCCCAGTGGTGCAGGAGCCATATGCTCCTCTTCCACATGATGGTTTTGCTGCTGCCGCTGCTGCTGCTGTAGTTTGCTGTCTTCTGATCACAGTTTGGATGAAGACAGGAGGAGATGCCACCTGCCACTAAGCCGTTCCACATCATCACTTCAAAAGAGCATTTAGCTACTGGGCAAATGGGAGCACCAACCTTGTCATTTTTCATTATGGATGCAGCCGTAAAGCTGATGAGCCATCGTGTCGAAGTTACAACGTTGTCTTCTCCCTCGCAGGAGCCTAAACATAAACCACAAAAAAACACAGCCTTCCCCTCTCACCTCTCAGGGGATGTGTTTGTGTTTATATACCCAATTAGCCCTCTGGCCACAGCATGGACATGCATTAGGCTGACATTAGCCCCGGGTGTGTGTAACATATGTGTGCATGTTAGTGTGTATGTGTTTAAAATGCAATGCATCCCTCCCTTCATCTGAGGCGTCATTTCAGGGCCGTGCGTGCCTTATTAGGCAGACGGAGGCAGAGCGTGACAGGGGCGGCCCACTGTTCTGTCAAAAAGATTGGTAGATTGGTGTGTGCGCAACCAGCCGGTGTCCTGTGCCTTTGGCCCGTCAGTAAAACCCGCATTGTTGCCCATTAGACCACTGGACCCCGACTCCTTTTTTTTTTTCTTTTTTTTTTTTTTTGTCAAATGAATCCCCTCCCCTTCCATTAGACCACTGGACCCCGACTCCTTTTTTTTTTTCTTTTTTTTTTTTTTTTGTCAAATGAATCCCCTCCCCTTCTGCTGTTCCCCTGGGTGTCAGTAGAGTGGGGTGGCAGATGGGACAGGCCACAGAGCTGCCCCCAAGAGACCACCCCCAACACAACATACTGTATATATACACACATGTAAAGACACACAGACACATTCAACTATATGGGTGCCGGGACATGCATGCACGCACAAATGCACAAGAAATACACATTATATAACTGCGTGGATGTGTCTGTGTGTGTGTGTGTGTGTGAGAGAGAGAGATCAGCAACACATAGCTCCCCTGCCCCCAAACACAACCTCATCTGTCAGCCTTTGTCCACAGTGGTGTGTTCTGTGAAGACAGACTGACGTCTCTGTCTCTGCTTCTCAATCTGAGCCATGTTTTCATGTTTTTAACAAATAACCATCTATAATCATATCTATATGAGATGTACAGGAGATAAAGTGACCAAAGTAAAGTAATGGGCCCTGATGAGGACATTGTCTACAGGTTCATTCATTCATTCATTCATCCTCATTGGCTTACCAGGTCTCATGGGCAGCAGTCTCCATGACTGACACCCAAATCACACTGCTCCATACTGTGAGCCTTCCTGTAAGTGGTGAGGCCACTGGAATCTCTAGTTAAAAAGGACAATCAATAGGCCACTGTGCTTTGGCACACTAATGTGACATAAGAGATTTTAAGGTGGACCATGGAAAATGCTTAAATTTAACTTAATTGCTCTGAAAAATAACATTTAATTATGTGTCTGTATTTAATTCCTGCAAATATTCTATCACTGTGTCCAACTAAACAAGCCCATATATTATAGTTTGAGTAAACTTAAACTGGAAGACCAATTATTACAAACTGTACCGCCTTTTCCCACAAGGTTACATGACAGTAGAGTTGGAGCATAGAAATATAAGACAGTAAATACAATAAATACGAAATTTCCATGACAAAGACAGAACTGGCAACGCAGCTGCAGCCCTGGACGCAGGTAAAGATATAAGACGTTTTTATATGACAAGGGGAATGCACTTGAGGCAACTTGTAATTTACAAAAAACAAAACGTTCCAGTCAAGGCAGTGTACAGGCAGGTGAGCACTGTTTGAGTAATCATTGAGTAGGAATTGAGTAATCCTTACATTAGTAGGAGCTGAGTAGTGGACAGGGGAGAAGGCACTGGTCCAATCAGACAAGTGGTGGACAGAGAGGGGAGATGGTGGGAGATTCTACAGTGGATGAGCCAATCAGAATGAGGAACGTGCTGAGTGCTGTCTTTATCTTTTTAAGTTGGCACATAGATAGATACAGTGTTTCATAGATAAATATATGGATGGATATGGATGGAATTAAGACATTGACCATGCTAGGTCCAAGAAACATCTTCAAGAAACATACTGTGTCCAGCCCCTCTGGATGGGAACCCACACAAACATCTCACAGGATTGGAATTAATAAAAAAAAAAATCTGCATAGCACCAAGGGATTTAAAGGAAACTAAAGAGAGGAAATATTGTATATCTTTATTCAATTCCTGCTACCAAATAACCATATCAGCCTGTCCAACTAAACAGGCTCAGGTTTTATACTGGGAGTAAACTAATACTGGAATATCACATCATGGATCACACCCTTTCAGGTCCTTTCACTTTAGGGGGATTTTTCTGAAATAAAATATGTGCCATGGCTTCAACACTTGCACAGATAATGTTAAAATTAGCTCCAAACTCCATGTGTCCACTCATTGTCTTCCTCCTATAGTTTTATTGATCCAGTCCTGTATAAGAATTTGTAAAAAAAAAAAAAAAAATTTCAAATGGCCGTGGGACAGATCTTTTTGTTGGCAAAAAAAAGAGTTCCCTCTCTCTCCTCCTCTGGGTTTAATATTGACAATTAGCCAGATTAGAGGAGCGGGGATGTAATTTGGGCCAAATGCAGGTATTGGCTGTTTGTGTGAGGTGAGAAGGCCCCACACTGGTGATTAATTACAGCCAGGCTGGTGACAGAGGTGGGAGCTCTCCCAGTGCTGTCTGCTGCAGACATGCAGGGAAATTCAGCCTGGCTAATTGACCCGGCTCCTGTAAGGCCATCCATCACACGTGGCCCGAGTGGCCCCGCAAGAAACACATTATTCTGAGGTAAGTTAGTTAACCAACTAGCGCTGCACCATTCATTAATGCCATTAGCTGCTCTGCTGTCTGTTTCTGCAAGCTGCGCCATCCACCACAGGGATTTAGTTAGTAGGCAGTTAATACAAAACCACGCATGTGAAGGAAGCTTTGCACTGTGTGTGTGTGTGTGTGTGTGTGTTTGAGAGAGAGAGAGAGTGGGGGACTGAGGGAGAGAGAGAGAGCGAGAGTTTCATCATTGTTTAGATTAGCATTTTCACAAACTAGATTTGCTTTGTGTGAGACAGTACCGTTCAAGATCAGGAGAAAAAAAAAAAAAAAACAGCTCGAAAACATTTTCACTTCCTACACATGTGCACTATATAAACATGCAATAAACACATTAAAGGGATCACTTAACCCATTAAAGTTACAACAAGTCTATATTAGTCTAGTTCAGCTGCGCAACAATTCATCATAGCCAGTTTGAAGGTGTAAATATCAGCAAGCACCACTGTACACAACAGAATGTCACCTCTGCATTTAACCCATCACCAAAGGGAACAGTGGGCAGCTTTTTTTTTTGGAACGCAGGAACAATGAGTTCAATTATAGATACCTTTAAGGTTATTCAGCCCTAATTAAGTTAATTTTAACCTTCTATTCATTCATTCATTCATCCTCTTATTCAATACCAAGTCTCAGGGGCAGCAGTCTCCACAACTGTCACCCAAATCACACTGCTCCATACTGTCAGCCTTCATGTGTGTGATCAGCCCACTGGAAGTCATGTGAGCCTGGACATTGTTATTATCAGAGCACCTCAGCGGCAACCTGGCAACTATTGGATTGGAACCTGAAACCCTGAGGACCCAAGTCTGCTTCCTCAACCACTAGACCACCACTGCCATCATTAGCCTACTTTTAACAAATTGAATATTTACTGCAGTGGCAACTAAATATGTTGGCAACCATTTCTGACAGTCCATTTGTCATTCTGAGTGTTTTTAAAAATAAAAACTAAACACTAATTATTTTAAATATGTTAATGAGTTGTTTTTTTTAGTCCCCTGTGACAGTAACCGGAATCATTTCCATTGGAGAACACAAAATCAAAAGTTAACAGGATTTAATTACTTTTATTTTTTCACTCACCTTAATGCATCATTTTATCAAACCCTTGTACATAGTACACAGTGTCTGTTTTTTAGCAAAGAATTCAAATCTATCTATGTGTCCATGAAACTCCTCATTAAAAGAGACTCAGAAAACAGTCTTGCAAATAAGGGAAAATCTGTCAGGCTGAACAACATGACATGAGAGAACCAGGCTCTGGTGATGTCCTAGTTATAACCCTCGTCCAACCTTTTACTTCAAATAGTAGAAGTAAGGTTTCTGCAAGTAAAAAATACGTAATTCAATATATCACAAAGTATTTCAACAAACCTATCAGGAGAAAAACAAAGATTAAGAAGGAATTCATGGCCATGAGTAGAAAATACTACTAATATTGTACAGTATTGTAGATTCAGAACACTTAGTGCTCTAAAAAATTAGATATCAATAGTTAATATTAATAGATAATAATTAGATATAAAAAATTAGACACAAATAAAAAAAACAACATTTCAACACACAAACTTCAGGTCAGTTCAGAGTCAGTTTGGATTTATCTGGTGTTATTTTCTGCAGGACAAAGAGGGAATAGAGGGACGGTGACGTCCAGATCATCTGTCAGCGCCCGGTCTGTTTGCTGGAGGTTTACTGCTGACCAGGACCCAGGCCTGGGTCTGTGGTCTGAGCTCTTCACACCTGGTCAGGAGCCACATGTGCTTTCATTCACCTTCACCGCAGGAAAAATCCCCTCCACATATCCACTGCAGAGGAGGGGGGAGGACACGGGGAGACTCGTAGTGAACGCTGCACTGAGGATGTTTGGAACTAAGCATGGGGAAATCATTACTCATCTCCAGAAGGTGACATTCCCTAGTCTCTCCCTAAATCCACCCCCTCCTCCCTCCCTCCCTCTCTTTCAGTGTTGCTGGGGTAAAGAATAATTGCAGCTGGGTCACATGTAGTTGTCACAGTTGGCCTTTGCCAGTGATGAAGTTATAGTTGTCTCTTTTATTCCAGTTCTTTGTCTATAATAGACTGATGTGATCTCCTTGGTCATATTAAAACAAAAACCTTTAACAGTCTTTTACCACAAAATGACTCATTTTGTGTAGGATTATCCTCATTCATGTAAGTTGAGGCGCCTAGCTGAGTATACGGCGGCCTGTCAGCGCCACCTAGCTGTGAAAGAACGAGGGAGCTTCTTCCGCTTCGGTCGGGTTTTAATAAATGGCTAAATAAAATAAATAAATTAATAAAATAGCAAATATTTGTAAATTTGCTGGTGCACTTCTCAGTGACTGTAATTTTCAAATATAAATTAGTAAAAAAGTGTTTTTTCAAGTAATTATCATTTTTAATTATAAGTAGGGGACGATAATTGTTTTACAAATTAACATTTTGCCTGGTTTTTTTTTTTTTTGAAATATTACTGATGTTGTTTTAGAGAGGTAAACATTCTCTCTGTCAAAAATTAATTGACAAAACATGTTTTGTAAAATAAATATTATTCCTAAGGCATTGACCCATCAATTGTTTATTCTGTGTATGTACATACAGGCAATACACAATTGATGGGTCAATGTATATACAGTCATGGAAAAAATGATTAGCCCACTCTGCTGTTTTCTTCAATTCC